>JAESUZ010004104.1:600000-910108 GCA_017311185.1 Proteles cristata cristata | reverse complement strand
TAATACCCTTATAGGGTGCTGGTACAATATAGATATTTGTAATACTCATACTCCAATGCCAAACTGAGAAAGGGAGATAGTAAGTTTGATTGGAGACAAATGCTGAACAGGGCTAAAACACAAGCATGTTTGATAACGAAAGATCTCCCTATCAGTGTTTGGTATCAAATGGAGTCGGGTGGGTGATTAGTCATTTTAACTCATTGGCTTTATAAGGGAGCAGATAAACATTATCGAGTACCAGCTCTAAAATGAGTTATTGTTGAAATCATCATGGATTATCTCTAGATAAATTTCAAAATAATTTCCAGTTCTATGCTTCCTGCTTTTGCACTCAAGTCTGCCTTCAAAAATGTGCCCCAGGCCTTTCTCTGCTCTCCCTTTTATCGTACAGACAAACATCTCTTGATGTAGTTAGACTAAAAGCTTTGGAAAACATCTGATCAGAAATTTAACTACTTGGGACCAGGAGGTAAACACAAAACCAAAACCAGCCTTCTCACTAGGCATCACCCACTTCTGGGGATGTCAGTTAAAAGAGAATGCTATAAAATGAGTCAGCATGAAATCTTGAGGATTCAAAACAGAATTTGTAGGATGTGGCCTAAAGAGAGTTGGGGCCTCTTCTAAAAGACTACATTCTCTGTCTACCCCTGGATTCATGTCTGAGATCCACTAACAGGGTAAATAGAGCCAACATTCAGTTTCTCCAAGGTGGGCAGTAAGAGAGAGCCATGCACTCCAGCTGTGAAAGACTTGACATTTACTCTTCCCTTTCTGGCCTCAGCTGATGGCGGTAACATAAGCACGGTCCTCATGACCTCACTGGAGTAGTCTTTGCATTTGAACCCTCAGTATCCCTTCCTCCCCTGAAAAGAATTAGTTTGACCTAAACCTGGTAATCCCATTCCCCTTAGGATCGGATGGTTTCAGAACAGTTGACCACAGTGAGCCTGTGCTCTGTGGAGGGAAGTGTACTGTCTTCTGCCCAGGAGGGGCCCAGGAAAGACTGGCTCTCTCTTCCTTGTCTTTGGCGTGGCCCGCAGAAATGCGCAACCATGCCACTACAGCTGAGGGTGAGGCAATATGGAGAGAAGATCTGAACTAGAAGAGACACCGGAGGTTGGAGACAGAGCCCTGATACCTTCTACCTGGAATCTGTCTCCCATCTGGCCTGTTGGTCTGAGCCAGGGAAGAAACTTGGCTAGGGACAAACTTGCAGAGCTATGCCCCTTCTAGTCTACAAAATTTCTGGAAAAGTCTTACTCTCTCTGATCCTTGGTGTCTCCATCCATGTAACAGGGATAAAAAATGTACTTAGCTTATAAAGCTATTGGGAGCCTTAAGTGAATGAATATATGTAGAATGCTCACAAGAGCGTCTGATCCATAGTGGACCATCTTCTTAGTTTTATTGTGAAAGATAGTTTTCCTCATTGTTTCAACTATTTTGAGTTAAGATTTTCTGCCATTTTTAAATAGAAATATTTAGCAATAGTCAATGCACAATTGATGCATTGGTTTTTCTCAAAGGCTATATGTTTTAGGAAGACTCCATTGGCCAACTTATTTAAAATCACACCTACCTCTGGCATCTCCTATCTCATCTCTTGACTTTTTCTTCACCAAGATCTTGACTTGCCACTGTCAGATCTATAATACATTTTACTTCTTTGTTTATGTATTATCTTTCGCCATGCCTATGAGAATGTAAGCTTCATGGAGGGAAGGATTTTTTTTTTCTGCTTTTTTTACAGTTTCATTCCACCATGCCTGGATGAGCACCTGGCACAGAGCAGGCAGTCAAAAAAATTTGATGACTGAGTAAATGTTGTATCACATGACGCCTGGTAATACGGTACAACAGTTAGGGTAGGCACATCTCTAAACCCTGAGTCACAAAGGTGACAGAGGGGCAGCAAAGGCAACATAACTTTGTCCAGGTGAAAGAGGGAAACAATTGGTTGCTTCAGAAATTATTGGGCAAAACAGCCTATTACTTTCTGGGTTATGCCCTGACTCATCAGCATGTTTAAAAGATGGGTGAGTATGGCATCAGAATGTGGGGGCTGGTATATCTGAAATCCATCGAGCAAGTCTAAAGGCTAGAAACTGGGGCAAGTGTTAAGGCTTAGGTCTTAAAGCAGAATTTAATCTCCAGGAAACCTCAGTTTATGCTCTTTGCTCTTGACTAAATGAGGCTCACCCACAGTTTTGAAGGTAATATTCTTTATTTAAAGTCAACTGATTGTAGATGCTAACCACGTCTACAGAGTACCTTCACAGCAACACCAAGATTAGAGTTTGATTATGTCATTTTAAGTCATTCTACAGCCAAGTGGATACTTAGACTTAACCATCACAAATATGCCAAGAAGCATACATCAGGATCCTGTAGTTGGTTTAACAAAGAGCACCTCAAATACTCTTTATTGGCATTAGAGATTAACTGATATAAATAGCCCTAAATTCCTATAATCTTTCAACATATATATTACATCAGTCAATTTATGAGCCAGACTCAACCTGATTATCCTAATACAAAAACGGCTTTTCTCATGGTGGTTTTCTAGTTAGACCTTCAATAATGGCTTAAAAACACAATACAAAAATATTTTGAGCCTCAGAAGTCATTCATTCTCACAAGGGTTATTTGAAGCTGAAGATGAGCAAATACATGAATGATCATTTATGTAGAGTGATCTTTTTATCTTAAGGAATGTCTTGGGATGCTTGTCTTAGACTCTGTTTGCCAATACAAACATTCATAAAGATAAATTATAGTAATTGTTTCTTAGTTAATATATATATATTTAATATATAATATTAATTTCTGAGAGAGACACAGCGTGGGCAGCGGAGGGTCAGAGAGAGAAGGAGTTACAGAATCCAAAACAGTCTCCAGGCTCTGAGCTAGCTGTCAGCACAGAGCCCAATGGGGGGCTCGCACACAAGAACCGTGAGATCATGAGCTGAGCCGACTTTGGACACTTAACTGACTGGGCCACCCAGGTGCCCCACTTAGCTAAAATATATTGAGGTCTTACCACTGTGTTCTAGTTATGCTAAGCACCTTACACAATTATCTCATTTAATCCTCACAGCAATCCTCTGAGGTAGGAGGTAATTTTGCCTTCATTTAACAGCTTAGTCCCTTGTACTACAAAGTCCTTCAAATGGTGAACCATTTCTAGTACTTCCAGTGTCTCACCCATGCACTCAAGTTCAAGCTTTATGCAGGACAGATTCTAAAGCAGAGTTGATTGTTAGATTGGCTGAGTTCCTTAAAAGCCTTGCTTTAAAAAAAAAAAAAAAGGCCCAAGAGGGTTCACTTTGGCTCTCCTAAGGAGTAATAAACCTATGTCTTTTAAACTAAGCCCTTTACTGTGATGCTGCCAAAACTGAACACCTTGGGTTGGAAATCTGTATGGGGATACACTTTGATCAAAACCGAATCTGTCTTGTGCCTCACAAGTTTTAAATTCAGGGTTCACTTCAATGTTCCTTTCGATCTGGAAATGCATGATTTCATTTTAAGGAAAAAGAAAATAATCACTTGTATAAAAATCTTTATGAACAAGGTTCAGAGGGCTCCTTGGACAGCAAATGACTCTTACAAAACAACATGGTGGTGAGTTAAGTGTAAATGGTTCAGAAACATGCAGATTAAATTTCCCTGGAAACACTCATGGGCTTCCAAAATTAATGGGGGAAAATACTTGGGCAATGTATATTTCAGACTTCATGGTTTTTCTTCTCTTTCTTGTTCTGTTGATTTTATTTTCTTCTACAAAACACTTCCTAGGGTGACTTCATCTCTTGTGGTCAGAGGATGCTGTCAGGCCAAGTTGTCATTAATCCTGGTGCATTCTGGGTGGCCCACTCTGGGTATCAGCTGTGTTCCTTCTCTTAAAGAGTTCACTTTTCCCTCTACTATTTGTCTTTCAATATAGGAAAGGTATAAAAATAAAAGCACAATTTAAAGTCTGTGCCAAGCTTTTAGGCCTTGTGAAAGTCTACTGTCATGACACTGGAGAGATAAATGTGTGAGGTTCTTGTATGTTGAAAACTGATAAATCTTCCGTGCTTTAACTCAGAAGATACCACTATGGATATAGATGTGGTAGAGGGATCCATAAATCAAGATTTGAAGATACCTAGGAGGGACTTTTAAAAAGCCCTCTAACCCATTCCCAAGCCTCAGGCATATCTCAATATAAAACACTACAGAAACATAATTATAGTCTCATTTCTTAAATATTGCCTTAGAAAAGTTTTCTTCAACATACTTTAGAAAAACATGTCTGTTTTCTCCTGTATAGAAGTTCTCATAAAAACAACAAAATTCCATTTTATAGAAACTTATTTTTTTCTCTTCCTGTCTTTTGAAGGTAGCAACTTCTGGAACACTAGATTGGTATCCATGACTCTTTTTGCCCGGGGCCTTGTTCAAACTTAGTCAGTGAAGTTTGTCGGGCATTTAAATTTCTCTTTTTCAGAAGAGAGCATGCTGGCAATGCCTATTTTGTGATTCTTCCTGCCATATATTCAAGCAACATCATCTCCAATGTTGCGAGAATGTTTTCAGGCCTTTCCATCTCAAGATATAATACAATAAGGAAAAGCAATTAACCTTGTTTAATGAGAGCGCAAGTAGTGAAAAAATGTGGTAGCTGCCTCTGAGAGCTTAGAATTTAGTTGGGGTTACAGAATTCACATATGTGGGTGTGTGAGAGTGATCAGCAAATCCTTTCTCCAAAAGCAACTATAAAGCCGGACAAAACTGATAAAAGCAACTATTTCTGGAACTCAGCCAAAAGCAGGCAACAGTCAGCAGATCCTTCATGCTCGTAACACTGCTGAACTTCAAGTAAGAACAGTGAGAGTCGCTAATTCCTTGTCTATGGCTGTACTTATTTCACCCCATCCAGGGCCCAGCTGCATCTGCATACAGAATTTGGCCCTCAGGCAGGCCAAGAAAACATTCAGCTTCATTGTCAAGGTGGAAGGGGTGTCATTTGATTATGAATAGTGAGCAATGACTATGCTAAGCATGGTGGGAGGGATAAGGTCCGCAGCCATCCAAAGGGTCTGTGTCTCTTGTAGCCTGAAGTTGTTGCTATGGTTATATATAAAGCCATAAGTAGAACACAATATGGTTAGTTTTAAAGCATAGCTAGATGCAGTATATATGACCATTATAATACAAATGAGGAGAAAAGGAATGTGTTTACTGAAGTTTCTATATTTTACCAGACTTGTTAGTATTGATCTATGAATTATATTATGGTAAATTAAAATGTACATTGTAAGCTTTAGAATAGTCACGAATAAAATAGTATTGAATAATATCATTGGAAATTTAAATGATACACTAAAAATATTTTTTAACACTAAAGAAGGTATTAAAAGAGTAGCAGAGGTGGTTCAGTTGGTTGAGTGTCTGACTTCACCTCGTCATGATCTGTGGTTCATGAGTTTGAGCCCCACGATGGGCTCTGTGCTGTTAGTGCAGAGCCTGCTTTGGATCCTCTTCCACCTGTTCACCCCCACTTCCCCTACTTATGTTCTCTCAAAAATAAATAAACATTTAAAAATTTTTAAAAAAGAGGAGCAGAGGGCCAAAAATATAGGAAACATAGAAAACCAATAGCAAAATGGCAGGTATAAATCCAATGATATCAATAACTACATTAAATGTGAAAGGTCTAAATGCCCTGATCAAAAGGAAGAGATAATCAGAATGGATCAAAAAGCAAAATCTGACTATATTCTGACTACAAGAATACATTTAGATTCAAAGACAGAAATAGGTTGAAAGTAAAGGATGGGGAATGATATGCCAGGTAAATAGTAACCATGAAAGAGCTGAAGTGATCATTTTAATATCAGACAAAACTGAGTCTAAGACAAGAATTCTAACTAGAGACAAAGAGGGACATTTTATAATGGTAAAAATGCCAATGTATCAGGAATATCTAACAGTTATAAATATGTGCATACCTAACAACAGAATCTCAAAACAAATGAGGCAAAACCGGCTAGGATTGAAATAATTGATGATTTAGCAATAGTTATCTGGAATATTCTACTCTGTTTTGCAAAATATACATCTTTTCAAGACGCTGATGTGATATGAATATAAAAAATCCTCCGGAATCCACAAAAATACTAGAATTCAATCTATGAGTGATATATATACAGAAATGTTTTCCTAAATATATTAACAATAAACAGTTTGAAATAAAATTAGCAAAAGAATTTGATACTTAGTAGCATAAAAAAAATCCAATATGGTTAAGATGGTAATTCACCGCAAACTGGTGTATAAAGTCTATACAATCTCTATCAAAATACCAGCAGACATTTTTGTAAAAATTTTAAAAAAATTCTTAAAGGTTATATGTAAATACAAAAGATCTAGATAGCTAAAACAAATTTTGAAAAGAACAAAATTGGAGGCATTACTCTGCCTGATTTCAAAACTTACTATAGTGTCACAGTAACAAAGACAGTGAGCTATTTTGCTGGGATAAACACTTAATATATCCATGGCACAGAACTGAGAGTCTGTAAGGAACCCATTTTGTTAAAGGATAATTGATTTTCAACAAAGATGCCAAGACAATCAGTGGGAAGAAAATGGTCTTTTCAACCTAGTGCTTGGACAATTGGATTCCTCTTGCAAAAAAACTGAATTTAGAGCCTTACTTCACACCATACATAAAAGTGGACTCAAAGTGGATTATAGACCAAAGAGTAAGGGCTAATACTATACCATTTCTTCAAGAAAATATTGGAGAAAATCTTTGTGATCTTTATCCAAATTTAAAATGTTTGCATTACAAAAGACATTTTTAAACTAGTGGAAAGACAAGCCACATACAGGAAGAAAATATCTGCAAGTCATAGTTTTAGTGAAGTACCAGAATCTATATATAATATAGATTATATATTTATTTATATAAATATAGATTTATATATAGAATATATAAATATATTCTATAGAATAAATATATAATATAGATTATATATTTATTTATATAAATATAGATTTATATATAGAATATATAAAGAACTCTTAGGACTCAATAACAAGAAGACAAATAAGCTGATATAGAAGCGGTAAAAGATTCAAATGGGCATTTTTACCAATGAGCATATTAAAACTACTAATGATTATTTTGAATTAAAAAATGTTCAACACCATTAGCTGTAAGAGAAATGCAAATTAAAACCATAATGATACACTTGTGTATATCTATTAGAATGGGTATAAAGTAAAGAACACACAATACTGACAATTAGTCATGCATCGCTGATGGGAATACAAAATGGTACGTCCACTTTGGAAAACAGTCTGGTAGTTTTTCAGAAAGTTAAACATAACCTTATACGACTCAGCAATTTCACTGCTAGAAATCTACCCAAGGGGGAGAAATATGTTCATACAAAGGTATGTATGTGAAAGTTCATAGCAAAAACTAGAAACAATTCAAATGTCCATCAAGTGATGAATGGATTGAACATGGTATATCCACATACGGCAATACTATTTAGCAATAAAAAGGAAATAAAAAACATACTGATTCACATTACAACTTGAATAAACCTCAAAAACATTATACTGAGTTAAAGCGGCCATAAATAACTACATATGTATGATGCCATATCTACGAAATCTCCAGAAAAGACACGTTTATAGAGACCGGAAGCAGATTATTGGTTGCCTGGGGCTGAGGGTGTTGTGAGAATAAAGTACAAATAGGCATGAGTGTACTTTTTGGAGTTTGGGGGAATATTCTAAAACTGGATTGTGGAAGTGATTGTACAACGCCATAAAATCTGAGTGAAATATGATTGAACTGGATATTTATAATGAGTGAATTTAATACGTAAAGCTATTAAATAAAGAAATGCTTGTGCTTGCTTCAGCAGCACATGTACTAAAATTGGAACGACAAAGGGAAGATTGGCATGGTCCCTGAGCCAGGATGGCATGTGAATTTGGGAAGCATTCTGTACTTTCTTTTTTTTTTTTTTTAATGTTTTATTTATTTCTAGGAGAGAGAGAGAGACAGCATGAGCAGGGGGAGGGTCAGAGAGAGAGGGAGTCACAGACTCTGAAACAGGCTCCAGGCTCTGAGCTGGCAGTCAGCACAGAGCCCGATGTGGGGCTAGAACCCACGAACCGCGAGATCATGACCCAAGCGAAAGTCGGACGCTTAACCGACTAAGCCACCCAGGCGCCCCAGCATTCTGTACTTTCTAAGGCACAGCTTCATAAACCCAAATGCTACCAAAAAAAAAAACAACAAAAAAACCCACACAAAGTTTTATTTTATGTATACCATTTACCAGACACCGTACTCAGCACTGGCAATAGAGGGAGACTAAGTCAGACGAAACACCTGCCTCTACGAGGCTTATAGGTAGTAAGCATCTTTAATGATTATGAGCACGTTGGCATTGCCAGCTTTTGATGTTTCAGGAAAGAAAGTACAAAAACAATGTTAAATATACTATAGTCCCTCCAAACCCCTAGTTCCAGGGAACCTACACCGTAAGGGGATTTGGGGAAGATTTTCAAAAATAAAGACATAAACACATAAATATATAACATTTTAAGAGGTGATAAATGCTGCTAATAAAATCAGTTGAAGACAAGAAATAAAAATGCTGAAGGAAGAGGAAGAGGTATTATGGTATGTAGAATAGAAGCAGAAGGCTTCCCAACTAGGATAACCTTTGGCAGGGCACCTAGGAGAACGGGAGACAGAGAGCCATGCCAATGTCTGGGGAAATGGCATTCCAGGCGAGGGGAGCTGAGTCAGGGATGTGTGGCCTCTCTGAGGACTGGCAAGGAGGCCGGTGCGGTTGGGCCAGACTGAGCGAGTGGGGAGCATAAGAGATGAACTTGGAGGGAGCTGGATCAGATCTGTTAGGGCCCGAAACACATTGTATGACTTTAAATTTTACTCTGAGTGAGCTTGGGGGCCACGGGAAGGTTTTAAGCAGAGCAGGGTAATGATCTAACATCTTCTAATGGTTCACCTAGTGACGAGGGGAGAACAGGCTGTGGAGTGCAAGGCTGGAGGCAAGACCCACCATTTGAGGCTATTTGCAGTTACTTGGGGAGAGAGACGCCAACACTTCAAATCAGGGTGACATGATAAGAAGAGGTCCTGGGATACGGTGACTAGGAAGGCCACAGTATTTGCTGCTGGGTTGGATGATAGGTGTGAGAGAAAGAGGAGAGTCAAAGATAAGCCCGAGAAACTGGACCATGTTGTGAAACAGATGTCCTTAGGAAGAGTAACACCCTAGTCTTGTACTACACGTTCACATAGCATTAATTGTTAAGATCCTGATGGAATAGGACAGCAGAATGAATTCTCTCCATACCGTATTTAAATCAGATTATGGACAGCGGTTACTCTGTGAATGTTAGTTTCTGCTCCTGACACCAAAGTGTTTCCACCGCTATTACTCAGGAAACAGTAAAGCCAACCTTCAAATTCCTGACGTCCTAAAGATGGCGGTTGCCGTCTGTATTCCACGACCTCTCCAGTACCTTCTCCACCAGATGGCAGCACAGGGGTTCAGAGGCCTTCAGAACAAAGCCACCCTCCTTAATGAATATAAATGAAAAGCTTTAAGCCCCTTTTTTCAGACAAGTCGGAATCTTAGTCTCCTTCCTATCTTCCCTCCCCCACCAGGGCAACCCCTTCCAATAATCAGCCTCCTAAACTATAATAGGAGCTTTTAAAGTTATAATCTCTTGTCACATTACTCAGCAGTCTCATCCAAGCCCAGGAAACCATTTCCTGGAGGCCTCTTTTTTATTTGTGTTCATTAGCTCCACTAATACATTCTCTTGGAAACCACAGTTTAATAAATTTCATAGCGCATGACCAGCGGACTTAATGAATATTAGTCACTCGAAGCCATTTTTGTTTATTCAGCTTCTCTTACCTCTCCTCCCTTTCCTTACCCCAGACCTCGTTCTGTGGAATGATAATAATACACAGAGAGCTGGCCGGCCACAACAGACTAAAAACAAGAAGTAAAAGGATCTTTCTGAGCTCACACCTGTTTTAAGATTTGTTATCCTTAAAACGAAAAGCTGTAGGGATTCACTTGGCTCCTTCCTTGTAGCTCCCAGTGGACCTTGCTATTAAACCACAGGGAGCAGCCCAGCCTCCAGAGCACTTAAAAGTACTTATGTCAAATCCATCCCGTTCTTCCGGCTTCGGCTCCTGAATGCAGCCACCATTCCCAGGGGCTGGTGCACATTACAAGGCATTCACTTCATATGAATGGGCACAAACAGACTTTTTCACCATTTAGATATGTCTACATTTGCAGGCATATCCTGTAGACGGCCTGAAACAGCCTTAATTTCAATTTACTGTCTCCCCAAGGATCTTGCCATTCTCCCGAAAGTGGAAAACTCACTGGTTGTTTCTCCTCCCCGACCTCTCAGCTCCAGCCTCTGTCTGCCCTCCTCCTCTTTCAAGGAAAAAGGCAGCGCTGGGAGGAATATTTTGCCCAAGATGAATAGAATGAAGTTTTGATGCTTCTAACAGCATGTATAATCTTTTATTTAAAACAAAAATAACGAGCACCAGATTATCACATTTGGAAAGCGTTCAAAGTCAGTGCACAAAACCCAGTGAATGCTGTCTTGGGTCCCCCTGGTACATGGCTATCCAAGAGAGCACGAAATTGCAGTCTTGAAGTTTTACATTGGTGTTTCTGTTGTGCCGGGGCTAACTACATTTAACTTTTTATTTTGGAAAATTTTACATGAATGCAAAAGTAGAGCTAACAGTATACACCTCTGTGTATCTATCCTAAGCTTTCACACTTTCAACCAATCTTCTATTATCTAATCCTTCTCACACATGTACACATCTTCTTTACTTGGAGGTTTAAAAGCAAGTACAGATGTTACGTCTTTTGCCATGTAGACAATTCTGTATGCATTGCTGACTGATAAGGGCTTTCTACTTTCACTGCAATCACTGTGTCAATATCACTCCTAACAAAATTAATGAGAATTCCTTAAAATCTTCTAATACCCAGTCCTTATATATTTTCCCCCAGATTTCCTCAACATGTCTATTTATTGTTCAGAATCCAAGCATGGTCTTGTCTTCGTGTTAGTTGTTTTACCCATAAATCTCCTTTGTTCTACAGCTCATCTTCTTCCTCTCCTTTTCCTTGTAAGTTTCATGGCATAGACGTCACTGATATCGAGATCTGTGGTTTGTAGAAATGTCCCACACTGTCGATTTTACTGGTTGCTTCTTTGTGGTGTCATTTCACTTGTTCTGTACTATTAGGGCTATTTCTGGCCGAGAAAACTTTAGTGGAGTCCTTCAGTCTTAAGGTGAACGAGACACACACTTAGGTAGTTAAATGGATTTGACTATTGGGGCAATTGTCATTTTGTTTTGCCATCTGGAGCTGATCTTACTCTTAATGCAATCAGTATCTATTAATGTGGTTCCATGCTGAACCAGGCAATGTGCTGGGCTTTGGGAATGCAGAACCAATGTGGGGGGTTGGGATGCTGGATTACTGAGAAAGACGTGGGCCTTTTCCTCATGAAACTTAATGGTTGTGGGTCTTAAGGCATCACTTAAAAAGACACCTGTTCTCATAGCACCTTTGTCAAGTTCATCAACGTATAAAGGAAGAGTACAGAGGTTGAAGTGACAGGAACTATACCAGAAATCAGTACAAGAGAAGCCAGATGTCAGTCCTCTAGGGCCTTTAGATTCCAACCCTTTGATAAATCAATTTTGGATCTCAAACTCCATCACAGGTGGATTGGTACTGCTGAAAAGATTCAGGCAACTTCTGAACCAAGTTAATATGAGATTATCAATTTATATTAGCCTAGGTTACAAAAGAAGTTCCTTAGGGGCCCCTTGATTGTGGTACTTACCTCCAAGAAACCACCAATGAATTGAAGTAACAATTACATTGTAAAGTAATGTTCACAGAAGAAACACAACTGAAATAAGTCACACAAAATAAAACTTACTTTCTTTGACCTATCCGTGTGTAATAAAGTGATATTTCAAAATCTATTTGGTTTTCTTTGTCTTTTACTATATTAAAAAAAATGCTGGTTATAACCCAGGAAATGAATACCCTGACCCATCGATGGGTCAGGGCCCATTGATTCAACTGCTGACTTTAGGAATGACTTGGCTGTTGGATAAGTTAGATTCACGGGCCACCTGCTTTAGCGATGCAATTGAGGCACACTTTCTTGAAAGTGTGGCTCTGTGCCTTTGAATTCACATTCAAGAAAGAAATTGAGATGAATGTTTTCAGAAGCTAAAAAGAGCAACCTCCTACTTATTTATTTTTTTCTTTTTTTTTAATTTTTTTTTAATGTTTTATTCATTTCTAAGAGAGAGAGAGAGACAGCGTGAACAGGGGAGGGTCAGAGAGAGAGGGAGTCACAGACTGAAACAGGCTCCAGGCTCTGAGCTGGCAGTCAGCACAGAGCCCGATGCGGGGCTCGAACCCACGAACTGCGAGATCATGACCTAAGCGAAAGTCGGATGCTTAACCGACTAAGCCACCCAGGCGCCCCTTATTTATTTTTTTCTGGGTAGAACAGTTGCGAAACAAGATGGAGGATGACACTTGGGAAATAATAAGAAACTCAGGAATTTCAACTGTCTTATTTATAAAGAAGAGGACTAATGTTTGTTAAGTGGCTTCTACATAATGGATGTTATTCCACTTTAGTCTATGGAACTCTCATAAAAATATGATAGACTAGCTTATACCACCTACAAGTCACATATGAGAAAACTTGGTCTTTCTGAGATTAGGTAATGTGGTTGAGATGACAGAGTTAGTGAAAGACACAAACTACTAACCAATTGAGAGGGGCCATATCTCCTAGGGGTTGGGGACTGAAGTTGGAGCCAGTATTCACTCTGAATCTTTGTTATGTCACTTACTGACTCTGTCAACTAGTAAGTGAAGAATGAATAACATAAATTATGCAAACAATCAGCATCTAATGGACAAAGATTTTATTTACATATATAAAATACATACATTTATAAGTTATATATTAGAATATACATATATAAGATGTATTATATATATATATATATAATTTAAAAATTTTTGTTTCTGGGGGTGCCTGGGTGGCTCAGTCGGTTGAGCATCTGACTTTGGCTCAGGTCATGATCTTGCAGTTCATGGGTTTGAACCCCGGGTCGGGCTCTGTGCTGACAGCTCTGTCTGGAGCCTGCTTCAGATTCTGTGTCTTCCTCTCTCTCTGCCTGTCCCTTGCTCTCTCTCTCTCTCTCTTTCTCTCTCTCAAAAGTAAATACACATACAACTTTTTTTTTAAATGAAGGGCTCAACTATTCTATAACCAATGATGGATGAGTTGGGACTCACCAGACCTGAACACCACAAGTCACAAAGGCAAGATTCTCTTTCGGAGAATTTAAAAAAAAATTTTTGAATTCATAGAAATATTTTAAATAAGAGAACACCTGAAAAATGAGGAACATTGCTATTTCATGGCATCTCCTAGATGAAAAGTGTGAAGTAGTTTATGATTAAACATTTTATTTATGGTCCATTTTTTTCTTCTCTTTCTTCCTTCCTCTCTCTCTGCTTCCTCACTACTTCCTTCTTCTTTCCTTTTTCTTCTTTCTCTTTGTTAGACATTTGTAAACACTTGTCAAAGTAGCAGTGGGCCTATGAAGTTGAGTAAGACCACTTCAATTAAGGAAATTATGATTGGAGAAGCTTTAGTCACCTTATCTCTTCCTCTCCCCTAAGGTAAGTAACTTCCAAATCTGTGGACAGTCTTTCCCTTGATGTCTAGGAAGACCTTTGACAGAGAGTGCAATATTCAATGGGACCGATTCTGAACCCATTAGTGCTCTCCTCAATCAGATGAATCTATCTCAAAATTATTGCTAATTGAAAAGACATGTTTATTTGTGAAGCTAATAAACTCCCAAAGGGAACCAAATGTCCAGATGTCTTCATTCTTTTTTAATTGACCATTTGTCTTCCTGTGAAGATGCATATCTTCTATGACAGTAAATAGAGTCATTTATCTTGAACTGGTTACTCCATACTTAGCTATATAACAAGTCATTGACTTACTGAAATTTTGGGAACCTCAGTAATGCATCATATGTCACATTAGCAATGTAAAAATCTGTTCCTGGGCAGAAGTATTAACTGCTGCCAAAATGAACAACTGTCTGTCATATAGGAATGCACCGCAGGAGTCAGCTACCTCATGTCTTATTATGAAAGATTTCCTCTTGTATACAGCACAAGAGACATGCAGGTTTATTTTCCTACATTGGTTCTGCAACATGAGTTGGATGCAGGCAGCCTTAGAAATGGGTTATGTGTAATGGGTTACTTGATAAGCCTGTTGGTTGCAACTGGAAAGACATCTTCCAATAATGACAGTACCAAAAGTCCAGGTTAGGTTCATGAAGTCATCCGTGAAAATCTACTGAAAGCAAAGCTAAGGTTTCATCATTTATAACCACTAATCTGTCTGAGCAATCCTATGTCCCAGCACTGAGTCCGGAGTCCTCTAAGGTTTCAGTGACTGCTGAGATAGTGAGGAGGTGAGGGATGGGTAGAGGGATGCACAGAACTGGAGGCAAAGGTGGAGAGAATGGAAAGGAAGTTTCATGGTTTGTTCACGCTATGTTCACTGGGGTCATTGGTAAATCAGAAGTGATCAGTATTCTACAGACCTTGTACTTCCCATTACAATACAGACCCTTTATCTGTGGTTTCTCTCTCCACGGTTTTGGTTACCTATGGTCAGCCACAGTTGGGAAGACAATTATCCTCTTTGTCGTAACAAAAGGTCAATGGTAGCCTAACGCTACATGTCCTTCACCTTGCTTCATGTCATCTCAGGCATTTTATCATCTCATGTCACCACAAGAAGGGTAAATACAATACAATAATACTTTGAGAGCGAGAAGGGCCACATTTACATAGCTTTTATTACAAGGCACAGCTATAATTGTTCCATTTTACGATTAGTTATTGTTGTTAATCTTTCACTGTGCCTAATCTAGGAATTAAACCTTACCGTAGGTACATATGTGTAGGAAAAATACATACCATATATAGGCTTCGGTACTTTCCATGGTTTCAGGTACCCCCTGGGAGTCTTGGAATGTATCCCCTGCATATAAAAGGAGACTAGCTCTTCATTGAATTGCTTTCATGAAGATCTTATGTGTTTGTAATTGAAAAACTTTGTCCTCACAAAAAATTAAGAATTTGTGGCCACATCTAGAACCTCAAAAAAAATAGATATGTAGGTCTACCCACTGGGGTGAAACCTACAGCACAAGTTGCCTGGCATCATGTACATATTCGTTCTTAAAAATTGTTGCATTTGGCCTGTGTAGTTTGTTGGCATTTGTTTGATCATAATTAAATGTCACGTCTTCATGAAGATTCTAGAGGCCCAGAATTATGGCTCTATAGAACTGAATCATGAATACTACCGTGGAACAGAATTCCCTTTTTCCTGTAATGGCTCAGGGAGAGGGCAGCCTCCACTCTGCTGATGTCTGATTGGGATGGTAACACTGTCTGTGCACTAACTTTCTGACACAGATGCACAGGTGCAATCTCTCCCAGGCTCTGCTAGCATTCTTCCAAGGCTGGTACTATCAATAAGTTGTCGGTCATGGAATAGACTGAGGGTTGATCAAGTGAGTAAAAAGTAACCCCTGGTGTATGTCTAAACTTCAATACTGTCCTAGAACTGAGGGTATTTATATAAAATATATAAGTAACATATAATTAAATACCATTAAGATATTTAATTATAAATAAGTGTGTAATGTTTTATGCTGAGAGCCGCTGGTGTTTCAGAGATAAAGCCTCTGCTCTTGAGGACTTTGTAGTCTATCTGTGACGATAAATGGACACAAAATTGACATACAATGAGATATATGCTGTAATAGAAATATGGACCCAGAGGAAGGAGAAATTAATTTAACTTTGGGGAAGACTGGGAGGATTACATAGAGGGTGTACCATCTGGTTTGTACCTTAAGAAAGATGTAGGGTTGCTGTAGATGGTAAAGGGAGTGGGGGACATGTTTGCTAGAGAAAATCATATGAACAAATGTCTGGGGGTAGGAAAGTATCTAGCCTGCTTGGAAAAGATCAAAGATCCCTGGTATAGCATAAATGTAGTGATGGACAATGAGACTGGAATAGTAAATAGAGGCCAAAGTATAAAAATCTTTCCCTGCGCGTCATGCTAGTAATTTTGGACATTAGCCCATAAACAATGGAAAGTCATGAAGGCTGGGTACTGGCTAGAGCTCATGCTAGAAAATTTGATAATAGAATATCACATTAAGGAAAGTACAAGCAATCAGAAGACTGCAGCTTTCTGGACTTGGAGGCCCTTGGGGGAATGGCTACATCCTCTATTCCAGGAAGCAAAGAAGCCTAGTTCTTGGAGCTGAGTATCTGTCACCAATGTGACACCAATGGCTCTCAAGTCATTTTCATTAGTAGAACAATGATTTATCTTTCATATTTTTCTTGGGATGTGCTGATGTTTTCTGTAAAATGTTTCAGGTTTTCTGCATCTGCCTCTAAGCAAACCTCTTCAACTGCCCAGTAAAGTTTCTCATGTTCAATAATACTAGTCTTCTCTGCACTGCTCTGCCCTTTTCTCCTTTCCTCTCTCTCTCTCTCTCTCTCTCAAACACACACACACACACACACACACACACACACACACACACACACACACACACATCTGGCAACTCTGATGAACCAGAGGGCACTAGGATTTCTAGCAGTTTAGAGTAATTTTTCATTGAACAAACATTTGTTGAACATCTTCTACGTAGCAGACCCTGGGCAGGGTCCTCTATACAATGCTAAACAAGAATGATTCACTGGTGAAGTTTGAAAAGCATGATTTATGTATGACTACTTCATTTTGCTCTGTCATTCCTTATCACACTGCCTTGATCAAGGCCATTTATGATCTGACTTTGTAATGATGATAACTTATTCTGAACATTCATCAATGTGTCTCCTCTTCCAGGAAAGACTTGGACCAGGTCTCCCTTCCATAACCCAGCCTTCTGGTCCTTCATGATGCTTTCTTGTTGCCCCAGAGTCCCTTCTCTTTGTTAATCCAAATCCCGATCACCATTCAAATGAACCACCCCCTAACATCTTTCTGATGGCTAACATTTCTGTTCATTTCTTTGGGATATAGTTTAAAGAAGTTAAAAATCTGAGCTGTACATGTAGGAGAGGGGTTAACTCTAGGGAGAGGAAGAGATGTGATTAGGGAGGGGTATTCACAGAGCTTCATCTATTGGTAACATTTATATCTCAAACTGGGTAATGGATGTATACAGGTTATTTTTGTTTGTTTGTGTTAAATATAACAGTCTTTTTGTATGACTGAACTATTTAACTAAAGAAAAGTAGTAACTCACTCATTAAGTGTGTACTTCATACAACAAGTTATTTAACTTCTTTAAGCAGTACCTCATTTGTAGAATGGAAATGATAATAGTACCCACTTCATAGAGAGTTGTGAAGATTAATAATTAAGCTAATGCCTACCAGGTATTTACAAAGTGCTCGACATATGGTAAGCAGCCCATAGGTAAGAGAAATGGTCTTCATCTCTCTTTTCTTCCTGACCTCCTGGGAGTATTTTTGCTGTAGATTATATAATCCAACATTTAAATGGACCCTGGCTGGTTTTCTAAGTTTTTCTTTTTCTTTTTCTATTGCACTCCTCTTTTCTCCTCAATGATGTTACAAATATGTCAAGGGATGTTTTCCTTTGTGTGCTCTGTATTAGAGCTTGAGTGTGTTAGAATAGGCTAGGAAGCACTTGTAGGTTGATTAACTGGAATAATCTTTTCAAGAATGAGCTACATATGACCCCCATGAGTTTATCAGTCATGCATGTCTGAATACCTAAAAAGTCTTTTGCATGTCTGTTGATTTCCTCCCATAATATGACCTATGAGAAGGCCACCTTGGGCTCAGGGTTGAAATATAAAAATCAGCAGATGACATGCTCATTCATGGGCTTTCCAATGTCCACCAACCCACTTCCTTTTTCCATTAAGTACTAGAACATCAGCTAATAACTCAATACACAGGCATGCCTCCCCTTCTCAAGAGTATTTTTGAGGTTATAATCTTCTGTTTCATACTTAAGGAAAATCTGAGCTAACCAGCTACTCCACAGCAAAGTTCTAATAATCATCCCACTCTTGATGAGATATTTCAGGGGTTGCATAAAGCCATGCTTTCAGGGGTTCCAGAATCCAGAGCAGAGCTAAAATCCCGTCAGGTGCTGGCTGTAAGGCATCCATCTCTCCACTAGTAATCGATCTCCCTGGCTGTTTCCTGCCTCTTGAGGTCAATCCAACCCAAACAAAGGGGGGACCAGCATCCTGGCCTGAACCCCTAATGTGTGCTTGCCAATGACTGAGACCACATTTCCATTTATCAAGGGGTTCCAAAGATTCTAGGAGGCCAAGTGTTTTTATCAGCTGCAGGTAAGAAAGACAAGGAGAAAACAGTCTCTGTCCTTAGGCCTGCTAGTTAGAGTTTGGTGCTGCCTACTCCTTGGTCAGTCCATTTCATTTCAAGGTCTCTGTTTAGTTGAACTGCTTTTGCTGGAGTGAGTGACTGGGCAGCAGAGGGTAGGGGGACAAAATGGAAAGGCAAGCAGTCAGGATAATGAAGTTAGGTAATTAAAAGAAGAAACTCCACTCGGTGTGGTGAGCAAGTCTCAAATTCATCTCTAAATAGATCATAAGCTATGCTAAAAGGATAAGATCTAAGGAGACTCAAATGAGTCTTAATATTTAATCTTATATGGTAAATCTCTTGCCTACCTGGTAGAAGAAGTATTTAAGATGGAAATAGAAGGTATAAATAAAGGTCGTGTGTCAAATAAATCATGGATATCTCAAACGCTCTGACTTCTTCCTCTCCACCTCGGTCCCCACCAACTAGATTGCATCTGAATAACATTGAGAACATGCGTGCGTGCGCACACACACACACATACACACACTACCACCACCACCACCAACAACAACAATAACAACGACAACCACAAGGACCTTCCTGGCCTGAGAAGTTCATGCTGTCAGGTCTGACTTCTGTCAATTACCCCAGATGCTAAAACTAATGGGCTTGATGCTCAGATGAAAGAATCTATGTCTAGAAAGGCAGGAAAGGACCCCTCCTGGAACCAGAGCCATTAAACCTCAATTAGGCGATAGACAGGGAAGGTGTAGAGGAGTCTGGGGTAATTACCAGTCTTTGTCTGACAGCTAGGTTCCTGCAGCCTGGGCTGAAGCGGGTGATTTGGAAATCCGACCCCCAGACAGCTGCAGATGATGCAGGCTGATTGCATCCTGCTCCTCCCCCCAACCTTGCCTACTCCTCACCCCTTCCCCCGACCTCCCCAGCACTGGGGGCTTTCTGTGGCTTCTGGCCCCTCACAACTTATTCCTGCCGGGCAAGCTGGCCTCATCTGTTTTAGAGATGGCCAAGCACACAGAGCCACCCAGGGGCAAACGTTAATAGACTCCAGCCCAGGAGACAACCACTGGATGGGGAGGTGGTGATGCTGTTTCTTACGCTTTAGAATCAGCTCTAGAAATCTCTTTCCTTGTATGCTTCAGGTGTGTTAGTGGCCAACCAAAGGTTCCATTGTCCTTATTCTAGGAACTTGGGGAGACTTGATGACTCGCTGGCTTAGGCTGTTTCCTAAAGGCTTCCTTAGCTGAAATAATGCCTGATTCCCACAGTGCAAGTGCATTAAAGGTAGGGACAGGACCATTAATGGTGTTATGGGCTGAATTGGGTGCCCTCCATGTTCAAATGTTGAAATCCCAAACCCTAGATCCCAAATCCCAATCTCAGAATGTAATTATATCGGAAGTTAAATTTGAATGAGGCTGTTAAGGTAGGGCCCTCATCCAATGCCTGGCATCCTTATGAGAAGGACACAGATGGAGAGATACTAGAGGTGCCTGTGAGCAGAGGATTGACCATTTGAGGAGAGATCCAGTGGGCAGTCATTTGCAAGTCAACCAGAGAGGTTTCAGAGGAAGCTAACCCTGTAGGAACCTTGACCTAGGACTTTTAGCTTCTTAAACTGTGAGAAAATAAATATCTGTTGTTTAAGCAACCCAGTCTGTGATATTTTATTATGGCCTCCAAACATACCAGTATGCTTGGATTCATTGAGTCAAAAACTATTTGTTGAACATTTACTATGTGCCAGATATTGTTTGGATAGTGGCAAATACAAGAGCTCAGGAAGCATCTGGGTCCCCGCTGTCATAGAGTTTATGTTTCAGTGGGAGGGGAAGGTCACTAAAAAGGTAAAGTAATAAACAAGTTAATTTTAGAGAATGGTAAGTGTTAGGAAGGAGACCCAACAGGATTCTGTAATGGAGAATATAGGAGGGCAGCTGTGGGCAGGGCACTCAGAAGGCCTTTGGGGGTGGGTAATGTTAGAGCTGAGACCTGAAAATAAGATACACACCATGCAACAACCTGTGAAGGAGAGTGCACAAAAGTCCTTGGACAGGAGCACACTGATGTCTTTGAGGAACAGAGAGAAAGCCAGTGTGAGTGAGAGAAAAGTGATCAGAGGTGGATTTATGTCAACTGGAATGAGGGACTGCAGTGGCTAGGGACACAGCACTGGCGTTCTCAAAGTTGGTGAGGGCTGTTGAAGATCATAAATCGAAGGGTGCATATATAGAGGTGAAAGACACAGAGCAGAATCCTGACAAAGGCTTCTAAGCACCACCTACATGGTTGGCCTGGAAAATTGGTTCTCAAACTGACCAAGACTAATGCTTCTTTTTAGAGCAAATATTTTATAAGAACCTTTTTATTATCCCCATCCTTTTCATTATCAATCATCATAAATATGTGACTTATCTGAACACTTATTTTATTTATTATTTATTTAAAATTTTTTTTAACATTTATTCCTTTTTTGAGAAACAGAGAGAGACAGCGCACAAGCAGGAGAGGGGCAAAAAGAGAGGGAGACACAGAATCTGAAGCAGGCTCCAGGCTCTGAGCTGTCAGCACAAAGCCCAACACTGGCTGCAGATCCTGACCTGAACCAAAGTAAGACACTTAACTGACTGAGCCACCTAGGCACCTGCTGAAAACATAATTTTTAAAAGGAATCAACACAATGCCCTAGTTATAATAAAATTCGTTTATTTATTTTTAAATGTTTATTTTGAGAGAGAAAGAGAAAGGGAGAGAGAGAAGCCCAAGCAGGCTCTGTGCTGACAGAGAGCCCAACACGGGTCTCAAACCCACAAACTGTAAGATCATGACCTGAACTGAAATCAAAAGTCAGATGTTTGGAGCGTCTGGGTGGCTTAGTTGGTTGAGCGTCCAACTTCAGCTCAGGTCATGATCTCACGGTTCATGAGTTTGAGCTCCACTTCAGACTCTGTGCTGACAGCTCCAAGCCTGGAGTCTGCTTGGATTCTGTGTCTCCCTCTGCTTCTTCCCCTGCCCCACTCACTCTCTCTCTCTCTGTCTCTCTCAAAAATAAATAAATATTAAAAAAAAAAAGTGTCCGTTGTTTAACAGTCTGAGCCACTCAAGCACCTGGATTTTATTATATTCTTAAGATTTCATTTTTAAGTCATCTCTACACCCAATGTGGGACTCGAAACTACAACCCAGAGATAAAGAATCACACGCTCCACTGATGAAACCCGCCAGGTGCCCCAAGGGAAACATTTATAATAAAATAATGTCAACACATAAATCTGCAGACACAAATTTGTTAGAAGAGAACACAGTCAGTGGCCAGCAGGTATGATCACCATGAACGTGATGGCTCCAGTTGCAGGCTGAGACCTGGTTTGGTTGATTAAAACTTGCTTTTAATCATCAGTAATTTAGAAAACTTTCCTTCAGCTTTATAGCGTGTTATGGTAGTGTCATATCAGTTTTAGGATTATGGCTAAATTTGGGGAAATTTCCTTCAGGCTTCTTTCATTTATGAACTTTAAGATTTCCTGGCAGTTAGCACGTTTTCTTGTGCAATGACTAATCTTCATTGCTCTTCGAACTGTCAGCACCCATTAACCACTTCCCACATCCTTTCTGTGCTGGGCACGATAGGACCCAGGCACACCCCATGGAGGGCTCTTGGCTCTGGATCTATCTCACAGTGTCAGGTGACGAGGAGCCATGGAAATTTTCTGAAAGCCGACCCTACCTTGACATTAACTATAGAACCGTAATTTAACTGTAGCTGGAAGTGTCTGCAAATCACATAAACATATTCTACTAAACCCAACCCTTCACTCAACTTCCCTTAAGCTGGATCACAAAAATGCCGGTGACTTGACAAGAGAAGTGTGGCAGACCTGAAGCTAGAGTGGAAAAATAGAGTGGCTTGAACCAATTAAACACTTGACTTTCCTAAAATTGATGTAACCATATGATCATGTGAGTGCTCTGCTTGGGCCTCCCAGTAGAGCTGGGCAGAGGACCCCAGCTTAAATTTCGTTTGCTTCACCATTAACATGCCTCTGCTCCTACTCAACTTCCCTGTACTTCTGATCCAAAACCCAGCAAAATCCCAACTCTGAATTCAAACTTCTCTTTCCTCCATCGACATCCTGCTGAGCACTGCTGGAGAAAAATCATACTAGTATGCGTGACATTTTCCCTGCGAATCTGGCATTTTGAACCTCAGTTAGGCGGTGAATCACGCCTGATGGTTCTACAGATCTTGAATTAGTTTCCTATTTCCCTAAACAGCTGTTGTGAACATTCCTCACTGTGCTTAAATACTTATCCTTGGCTGCTTTCACTCTTTCTCATTTTGATGTCCTTATAAAATCATATATATATATATATGAAAAATTGAATATAATTATATATTTATATACAATAACATAATTTATAATTATATATTTAGTATACAATTATATATAAATATCTCCACCCATTGTTACCATGTATCCTTTTTTAAAAGGTCTACTCTCCACGGGCACCTGGATGGTTCAATCAGTTGAGTGTCCAACTTCAGCTTAGGTCATGATCTTGCGGTTTATGAGTTCAAGACCTGCACTGGGCTGTCCGCCATCAGGGCAGAGCCAACTTGGGATCCTCTGTCCCCCTCTCTCTCTGCCCCTCCCTCCATCCCCACTCCTCTCCCATGGTCTCTCTGTCTCTCAAAAATAAACATTAAAATAATCTACTCTCTTAGCAACTTTCACATATTCCATAAAGTGTTATTAACTATAGTCACTATGCTGTATATTATATCCTCATGACTTACTTATTTTATAACTAGATGTTTGTACTTTTTAATGTCATTTACCCATTTCTCCCTCCCCCAACCCCTCTCCTCTGGCAACTATCAATCAATTTGTTCTCTGCATCTATGAACTTGATTTTGTTGTTGCTGTTTTTTTTAGATTCCACATGTAAGAGAAATTATATGGTATTTGTCTTTCTCTGACTTATTTTATTTAGCATAATGTCCATCCATGTTGCTGCAAATGATAAAATTTCATTTTTTGTCATGGTTTAATAATGTTCCAATGATAATATTAACAATGGAGTGTTACATATATACCATATTTTCTTTATCCTTTCAACCATTGACAGATACTTATGTTGTTTCCATATCTTGGCTAATGTAAATAATGCTGCAATGAACATGGGGTGCATATATCTTTTTTGAGTTAGTGTTTTTGTTTTTTTCAGTTCAATATCCAAAAGTGGGATCACTGAATCATATGATAGTTCTATTTTTGATTTTTTGAAGAATCTTCATAATGTTGTTCACAGAAGCTACAATTTACATTCCTACCAACAGTGCACAAGGGCTCCCTGCTCTCTGATCCCTGGCCAACACTTGCTATTCCTAGTCTTTTTGATCATGGCTATTCTAACAGGCTTGAAAAGATATCTCATTTTGGTTTTGATTTGCATCTCCCTGATGATTAGTGACGTCAAGCATCTTTTTGTGTACCTGCTGGCCATCTTTATGTCTTATTTGGAAAATCTCTATTCAGATCTTTTGTCCATTTTTATTATTTATTTATTTAAAAATGTTTAATGTTTACTTATTTTTGAGAGAAAGAGACAGAGTGTGAACAGGAAAGGGACGGGGAGAGAAGGAAACACAGAATTGGAAGCAAGCCCCAGGCTTTGAGCTATCGGCAGAGCCCGACGCAGGGCTGGAACTCATGAGCTGTGAGATCATGACCTGAGCTGAAGTCAGATGCTTAACTGACTGGCAAGGTGCCCCTCTTTTGTCAGCTTTTAAATAGGACTGTTAGCTATTTTGCTACTGCATTATAAGAGTTCTTTATTTATTTAAGATATTAACCCTTTATCAGACATATGATTTGCAAATATTTTCTCCCATTCAGTAAGTTGTCTTTTCATTTTGTTGATGGTTTGCTTTGCTGTACAGAAGCTTCTTAGTTTGATGTAGTCCCATTTGTTTATTCTTGCTTTTGTTGTTTTGCTTTTGATATCAGATTCAAAAAAATTATTGTCAAGACTTATGTCAAGAAACTTACCATACTTTCTTATTAAGAGTTTTATTGATGGGGTGCCTGGGAGGCTCCGTTAGTTAAACATCCAACTCTTGGTTTTGTGACCTTACAGACTGTGAGTTCCAGCCCCACATCAGGCTCCATACTGACAGTGCAGAGCCTGCCTGGGATTCTCTCTCTCCCTCTCTCTCTGCCTCTCCTCTGCTTGCTCTCTCTGTTTCTTTTTCAAAATAAATAATAATAATAATAATAATAAAAGATTTTTATGATTTCAGGGCTTCTGGTCAAGTCTTTAATCCATTTCAGGTTAATTTTTGCATTATGGTATGAGACGGTGGATGATTCATTCTTTTGCAGATGGCTGTCCAGTTTTCCCAACACCATTTATTGTAGAGACTATCCTTTCCCTATTGTATATTCTTGGGTTATTTGTTGAATATTAATTGACCATAGATGTGAGGGTTTGTTTCTGGACTCTCAATTCGGTTCAATTGATCTATGTGTTTATTTTTTATGACAATATTAGACTGTTTTGATTACTATAGATTTGTAATGTAGTTTGAAATCAAGGAGTGTGATACCTCCAACTCTGTTCTTCTTTCTCAAGATTCCTTTGGTTATTTGGGGTCTTTTGCAATTATATACATTTTAAGATTATTTTCTCTATCTCTGCAAAAAATGCCATTGGAATTTTGATAGGGATTGTATAAAGTATGCAGATTGCTTTGAATATTATGGACATTGTAACAATATTAATTTTTTCAATCCATTAACATGGATTACTCATTTTTCTGTGTCTTTAATTTCATTCAGTAATGTCTTGTAGCTTTCAGTGCATTGGTCTTTTAATTCCTTGGCTAAATTTATTCCCAGGTATTTTATTCTTTTTGATGCAGTGGTAAATGAGATTTAAAAAATATCTCTTTATGGGGCGCCTGGGTGGCTTAGTTGGTTAAGCGTCCGACTTTCCGACTTTCACTTAGGTCATGATCTCGCGGTTTGTGGGTTCGAGCCCGACGTCAGGCTCTGTGCTGACTGCCAGCTCGGAGCCTGGAGCCTGTTTCAGTCTGTGACTCCCTCTCTCTCTGACCCTCCCCTGCTCACGCTGTCTCTCTCTCCTAGAAATAAATAAAACATTTAAAAAAATTAAAAAATAAAAAATATCTCTTTTTGATAGTTCATTCTTAGTATATAAAAATTCAACAGATTTTTGCATATTGATTTTGTGTCCTGCAACTTTACTGAATTGTTTTATCAGTTTTAACAAGTTTTGTTGATAGAATCTTTAGGGTTTTGCATATATAAGGTCATGTTATCTTCAAATCGTGACAGTTTTACTCCTTCTTTTCCAAGATGGATGTCTTCTATTTCCTTTTCTTGCCTAATTGCTTGGTCTAAGACTTTGATACTATGTTGAATAAAAGTGTTGGCATTGGGCATCCTTGTCTTTTTCCTGATTTTAACTGAAAAGCTTTCAGCTAAATATGTTAGCTGTGGGTTCATCACATATAGTCTTTATTATGTTGAGGAATCTTCCCTTTATGCCCATTTTGTTGAGAGTTTTTATCACAAATGAATGATGAATGTTAACTATTTTTTTGCATTTATTAAGATGATCATATGATTTTTATCCTTAATTTGTTAATGTGACGTATCACATTGATTGATTTGAAGATGTTAAACCATCTTTTCATCCCTGGAATTTAATCCCATTTGGTCTTTGTGTAAGATTCATTTCATGTACTATTTAATTTGGTTTGCTCACATTTTATTGAAGCTTTCTGTATCTATATTCATTAGGGATATTGGCCTGTAATTTTCAAATGGACTTCTTATCTCATTTTGGCACCAGTGTAATGCTGGCCTTATAAAATGAGTTTGGAAGTGTTCTTTCATCTATTTTTTGGGAGAGTTTGAGGATTGCTGCTAATTCTTTGAATGTTTGGTAGAATTCAGTATGAACCTTTTTTTTTTTTCTAGGAGAGAGAGAGAGAGACAGCGTGAGAAGGGGAGGGTCAGAGAGAGAGGGAGTCACAGACTGAAAGAGGCTCCAAGCTCTGAGCTGGCAGTCAGCACAGAGCCCAAAGCGGGGCTTGAACCCATGAACCGCGAGATCATGACCTAAGCGAAAGTCGGACGCTTAACCGACTAAGCCACCCAGGCGCCCCGAAGCTTTTTTTATCCTAGACTTTTGTTTGTTGGGAGGTTTTTGGTTAATGATTCAGTGTCCTTACAAGTAATTACTTTGTTCAGAATTCCTATTTCTTTATGATTTATCATTGAAAGGTATGTGTCTAGAATGTATCCATTTCTTCCAGGTTGTCAAATTTGTTGATATATAATTATTCATTGCAGTGTCTTACAACTTTATGCATTTCTGTGGTAGAATTTGTAATGTCTCCTCTTTTCTGATTTTATTTATTTGAGTCTTTTCTCTCCTTGTATCCTGTGTTGATGGAGAGATGTCACTTTTCTGGCTCATCTTCTTCTTCAATAACCTTTCTTTCTCTATTTTCAGCTATTCCCTGTCAATTGCCCTTAGCATGTGACTAAACTCAGATGCTTCTAAACTTAAAACAAGAAGGAGAATAGCTCAGGATATCTAATCTGTCAAATTTCTAGAAATGCAAGATTCTCCTGATTTCTTGACATTTTTTTCTCCCTTGGCTTGAGCCCTCATTAATTCTTCCCTTTCACACTATCTATCTTTCTTAGCCTTCTTCATGGGACCCTCTTTTTCTGTTCATCTCCCAAAGTTCAATGTTTCAGTGTTCTATCCTTTGCCCTCTTCTAATCTGCTTGGAAAACAAATATTACTCATGCCATCAGCTATCAATTATACACTGATGCCTCCCAAATGATGCAGTGTCTAGCCAAATCAGTCTTTGGGGCTCTGGATCTTTGTATCTAAAGGCCTGCTTTATTTGGCTGTAGCCATGGCATCACAAGCACAATGTATTCAAAGTTGACTTAATCACATTCCCCTTGCTTTCTTCTCTTACTTTTTCTTTGGGAAAATGACACCAACATCCATCTTGCACACCAATATAGAAATGTGGGAAGCATTACAGACTCCTCTCTCTCCCACATCTTCCCCATGCAATTGATCACTAAGTCTGTTGATTCTACCACCTTAAAACCTCTCAAGTGTACCCCTTCTCTCCATCACACTCCCACTACCTAATTAATTTAAACCTTCATCATTTCTCTCCTGGAGTGATGTAATGGTCTCCTAAATGTCTGCCATCAACCCACAGTCCTCACTAAAGTTAAAGTAATCTCTCTAAAACACATATGTGATCATCTCATAACCTGCTCCTTCCCTCTCCTAAAATTCATCAATGACTCTCTATAAGGCTCAAGATAAAATTCACATTCCAAATCCATCTCTTCTATTCCCTTTTAACCCAGACTGGAGACAAATTGAAATATTTGTAATTCCCCAAGCAGGTCATGCTTTTTACAACTTTGTAACTTTGTACACACTGTTTCCTTCCTCTTCTTTGTCTGGCTTACATATTTTTATTTAATAGATGCAACATACATGTTACTTCCCCAGAAATCCTCCAAGTCTTCCACGTATTCCACTCTGCTGAGTGTCTGTCTTCTGAATCCTCGATTGATTCACTCAAAAAGTGAATTGGGTCTATATCACCTGTCTATCTATTTATCTATCCATTCATCTATCATCTGTCTATCATCTATCTATCTATCTATCTATCTATCTATCTATCTATCGCACTATCCTGGGCATCAGGAAAGTAATAAAAACAGGAAACAATCCTTATTACACTGAATATAAGAAGTACAAAGATAGCAGAAGACACAGTGAAGGGGAATGTGAATGAGACTTGAACTGAATGAATAGAGAGGGCTTTCTGAGGAGGTTGTTCATAAATTGATATAATTGCTTCCTCTTCTAGTCTGTTACCCCTGACTCTCTCTGCCCCTAGGAGCCAATTACTGTGTATGAAAAAAAATTAGCAAATGGTATGTTATGAATTTTTTTCATAAATTTCTGAAAAATAGACAGAGCCTAGCCTCTATTATTTACATACTAGATATCACAAAGCTCTGAATACTGTGCCCATATGTTCCAGTAAGGCTTATCCAATCCTGGGAAAATATTTGCATCTGAACCAGGAGGACCAGCAAAGACTAAACACAGGAAAAAAGAGGAAATGTTGTGAGCTGTATTTTTAGATTATTTTATACATTCATTCTTGTTTTATTCCAAAACGGCATTGTAGAAGTGTATCTACACTGTTTGGTGGGATACGATATGTTGTCAAAGGATTGAGAGTAGACGGGAAATAAGAAAAAGAATAACATAAATTTCGAAGAAGGTTAGTACATGGAAGTACCAGAGAAAGGCAATAAATTTGACTCTAAGCTTCTTCACAGCCAAAACAAAGAAGGGTCATGATTAGTCACATTTCTCCATAAGAAAAATAAAACAACACTTGTTCGGAAGAAACACAGTTCCATTGAAAACTGATTTCCCAGGAATTTCTCCCCTGAATGCAGAAACTGCTGTGTGATGTAGCAGACAACAGTCCTAACACGATCCCTTCCAGAGCACCAATCATTGACGTAATGAGTTGTCTCATAATATCCTCTTTTACAGGTAGTTGGCGTAATGCCAAGGAACAAGTCAGTGAAACTCTTCTATGAGGAGTAAATTTCAGTGAAGCTTTCACAGAGTTCCAAGATTTCATAATCAAACAGCTGAAGATTGAATTCTGGTTCAGCTAAACACAAAACGTGTGAACTCACTCATGGTGCTTCCTTTTTTTAGCTTAGTGATGATAATAACTCACTTTTTGGTTCTACAGTCCAGCTAAAATTGATAAAATTTAACAACAATGATCAATATACATTAAACTCTCCCTCTATTCCAGGACTGTTCTAAGCACTTTACATGGATTATGTGATTTAATTCTCAAAGCCGGTCCATTATGTGGGTACTATTATGCCCACTAACCAACTAGGGTACTAAGACCAACTAGGGTACTAAGAGTGAGAGGCAAACCATAAGAGGTTCTTAAATACAGAGAACAAACTGAGGGTTGATGGAGGTGGCTTAAATGGGTAATGGGCTTTAGGGAGGGCACTCTTAGAGACGAGCACTGGGTATAATCTGTAAGAGATGAATCACTGGGTTCTACTCCTGAAGCCAAATCTACATTGTATGTTAACTAACTTGGGGGTGGGGAGGAGACCAGAGAGGTCAGGCAATCTGTCTGAAACCACAGAGTTAGGAAGAAGGGAGGAGCTAAGATACCACTGGCCCAGGCAAACAGATTGTAGAGTCCTTGCTTTTCAACCCTTTTATTGTATAATGTTATACAACATTCAGGCATCTTTTGATAAAAATCACTTCCCACAACCAGAGTTTTGATAACGGGTTCATGTTAGCATTATTTTTCACAACCTGAAAAACAAATCTTTCTTTGTGGCCATTAAGGTGAGATCCCCTTGCTTTGCCAAACAATAGGTTGCTTTAGTGCCTCTGATGATGATCAAGGGGTCTGACCGTGCAGACAGATAGCATAAATGGCAGGTTTCCCTGCAGGGCTCTAAGACCAGGGAAGTTAATCCTAGGGTTCTGCTTACTGTCTGTGGCAAAGACAGCCCCTTGCTGTCCACTCACCTCGTTTATTCAGTTGACAGACAGCCACTGGCTAATTGGCCTGCTGTGTTGCCTCTTTGGCTGGTTTGCATGGCAAGCTGATTCTGACAGGAGGCCTTAAACAGATCTTTCCCAGCATGTCTTCAACTGCACTAACCTAAATATAGAAAGCTCAAGTTCTGCAGAGCCCAGGAGCCGAACATCCAGTCGATGGCTAGAAGATAGGTCTGTCATCTCAAGGGTGGCTTGTGTTTCCTGTTAAACTGGGGTTGAAATGACAGGGGGCAAACTTTTGAGCCCTAGAATCTGAAAGGCATGGTACATGACTGCTATGAGCAGGGCTGAATCCTGGCTATAAATCATAGCAACAACAGCCTGAAACTGAGCTATCACAGACCCTTAAATCTCCAAAACGTGGCCTGGGTAAGCCATTAGGAGAAGTCTGCCTTCTCAGATATAAGAATTCCATGCCTCAATGCATAAGGCACACCTTCCTATAATCCATCCCTTTGTCTCACCCAGACTTTTTTTTTTTCCTGGAATTTCCCTCCAACTTCCATGACTCGATCAAGGTTTAAAGAGGATTCCATATCCTGTACTACATTAGAGAAAAGTGACAACTTATCAGGGAGAGGTACTATGGACCTGCGTTTAAGCCGGCCTGTCTGGATCCACATTCTGGCTCCATCCTTTACTAGGTGTGTAACCTTGGACGAGATATTTCATCATCATGAGTTTCATATTCAATATCATCCTTAGCCTTGGTCCCATTATCTGTAAAACATGGGCAATTAAAGTCCCAACTTCATAGAGTCGTTTTGAGATGAAAGCAAGATAATTCAAATAAAGCACTTAGCATATGCTCTAAGGAAAATACTTGATAAAAATTATTTTCAGCGTGACGATTATAGCATGTATCATTTGGGGAGATCCAGGTACATCCATGCCGGGGAGACTCAAGAGAAAAGTGGAGTTAAATTTAGAAATCCAAAAAGATGCAGAGGACCACAAAAGTAAACTCAATTATATTCAGCAGTGAAATACTCCATAAAACATGACAGTCATCAAGGAAAGGGTTTTTTATTTTGGTAACTGGGGATTTCCTGCTCCTCATTCAGGCACCTAAAGGGAAACCTGCCCGTTAGCACACCTAGCCATGCACACAAAAGCTAAAGGCATCCTTCCCTTGTATAGGTTGGTAAAACTGACTTCCACAAGTACTAATCACCATAGTTGTAAATCTGAATGGACAGTAAGAATTATCTGAGAGCAATCTGTAACATCAGAGAAAGATAAAGAAACAACCAGCATTGGAAGAAATAGAAATAATGCATAAAAGAAGGGAGAAAATCAGAAAAGAATTCTACCAAGTAGCTTTGGAAAAATTAGGAACCTATTTCATTCTAACCGATAACAGATTGCTATGACAGAGAATACACAAGAGAAGGGAAAAAATTCTAAAATTAAAACATTAGTGACCTTGTGATCAATTCCCCAAAATTAAATGAAAGGGGCCAAGTAATAGAATGGATATGGATGAAGAATATATTGTGTTATATAACATATTGTTATATAGAACATAAGCAGGAAGAAACTTTTCAGAAGATAAGGCAGAAATTATTGGCCAGGGGTTTGAAGAAAGATGATGAAAAATCAAATTAATAATAATATGGCAAACTAGAATAAAAATTCTTTACACATAAGACCAGTAATGGAAGCATGCTAATAGCCTTGTATCATGTAGGAGAGATGGGTTGTAGATGCTGAATAATTATCCATTTTGTTTGAAAATATGCTGAAATATGGTTAATTAAAATTTGTATATTGTCATTAGATAATGTAATGTTCAAATCATTTCTAGGAGAGAGACAGGGAAAAAAAAGAAGAGAAGACAAGAGAAGCAGTGTTATCTGGAGGTTAAGAGCATGGCCTCTAGGAACAAATTGCTAATATCTGAGTCCTGGTTTGGCAGGTTAGCAGTTATGGGATCTTGGACAAGTTACTGAAGCTTTCTAAACGTCAGTTTCTTTTACCTGTGACATGAATCATAGGGTTATTTTTGAACGTAAAGTGAGATGAAAACCAAGAAGCATTTGGAATTTGAATTCGTATGTTGTAGGATATCCATACATATTAGCTACAAATGGTGGGAGATATAGTAGCAGACAACTTCAAATGACAGCAGTAAGTCCAAACACATCAGCAATCATAGTAAAGGTGAATGGGTTAGATTTCCACATTAAAACACAGAGTCCTGAAGTGAGTAAAGATGCAAAAACCAAATACAGCCTGCTCATGAGAGATCTATCTGAAACAAAGTGTCACCAAAATTTTGGACATGGATAAAATATTAAAACTATCAATGGCAGACAAAATAAAACTCAAATAAAAATCATTAAGTGAGCTAAACAGAAATCTTATGGAAAATGTGTGTATTCACTCACTTATTTATTAATGAACACCTATATGTATTTCTTGAACATCTACAATGTGCCAGCCATTGTCAAAATGCTGGGAATAAGATATAATATAACATTGCTCTACAGAAATACATTTATTACCTTTAGAGAGCTTCTATTCTAGTGAAAGAAGTTAACAAAATTATGAATGTGTAAATATAACTGGAAGTGATTAGGGCTATGGATACAAGTAAGGGGGTAAAGAGACAGGACTTCCATTTTTGACAGGGTGGTCAGGAATGCCTTTCTGAGGAGGTGACCTGAATGGAGTGAGCAAGTCCTGTGGCTTGTAGGGGTGGGGTGGGTGGGAAACTGTTCCCAGGCAGGGTAAACAGCATCATGTAGTCTCTGTACACAATGGATACACATGGGCAAAAGCTCTGAGTCAAGAGCAGTCTTTCCAAACAGCATCAAAATAGATAAAGCAAAAACTGCTGGAAATGCAAGGAAAAATTCAGAAATACAGTGATGGTGAGTTGCTTTAACTCTGTCCCTCAGAAACTGTTAAATTAAAGAGTCATAGTTAAAGATACAAATTTAAAAATTGAATTAACACATTGATTAAATATACATATATATAACTTACTAACCAAGAAACAGCAAAATGAATTTTTCTCAAATAGAATATGTTTTTTTTTTAATATTTTTATTTATTTCTAGGAGAGAGAGGGAGAGAGAGACAGTGTGAGCAGGAGAGGGTCAGGGAGAGAGAGGGAGACACAGACTCTGAAATAGGCTCCAGGCTCTGAGCTGGCAGTCAGCACAGAGCCCAACGCGGGGCTCGAACCCACGATCCACAAGATCATGACCTAAGTGAAAGCCGGACCCTTAACCAACTAAGCCACCCAGGCGCCCCAAATAGAATATGTTTTTAAGAACTGGCCCTGTAATAAGTTCCATAAATGCAAATCAATTGGTGTGTATTCTCTGACTGTAATAAAACTAGATTATTGAAGGAAAATGTCAAATGTTGTATCTACTTATTATTAATAAACACTCTCCTAAATAAAACTAGGGCTTAAGAAGAGTTCACTTAGAATTATTATAGACCACTTAGAAATAAATGAAAATGGAATTACTATGTTAAAATATGATAGCCCTCAAATGTAAAACAGTACTCAAGAGACTATGTATTATTTTATTTATTTATTTTTTAATGTTTATTTATTTTGAGAGAGAGTGGGGGGCGGTACAGAGAGTGGGGTGAACAGAGAATCCAAAGCAGGTTCTGCATTGACAGCAGCGAGTCCTATGTGGGGCTCAAACTCAAGAACTGCGAGATCATGACATGAGCCAAAGTTGGACACTCAACCAACTGAGCCACCCACGTCCTCTGACTATGTATTATTTTAAATGACGTTTTAGAAAACAAGAAAAACTGAAAATAAAATAATTAAATATTCAATTAAAAATATTAAAAAAACAAATAAACCTATAAAAAGTAAATGAAAGGGATTAATAAAGCAGAAATTGATGAGATATAAAATCTATGAAATTAATACGCATAATATAACCTTGAATTAAATAATTTTTTTAAAAAAAAGGTCAATAGAAAAGATAAGTACTTAGCTATTTAAAGTTCGAGGGAAATAAAAGCAAAAATGAACTATTGGGACCTCATCAAGATAAAAAGCTTCTGCACTGCAAAGGAAACAATCAATAAAACTAAAAAGCAACCAACAGGATGAGATAAGATTGTTTTTTGTTTTAAAATTTTTTAATGTTTAGCCCTTTTTTTTTTACAAATAGTTTATTGTCAAATTAGTTTCCACATAACACTCAGTGTATGTTTAGTCATTTTTGAGCCAGAAAGAGACAGAGCAGAAGCAGGGGAGGGGCAGAGAGAGAGGGAGACACAGAATCCAAAGCAGGCTCTGGCCTCTGAGCTGTCAGCACAGAGCCTGACGTGGGGCTCGAACCCACGAACTGTGAGATCATGATCTGAGCCAAAGTCAGGCACTTAATAGATGGAGCCACCCAAGCACCCAGAGATAAGATATTTAGAAAAAGAGATAGTATTCAAAATCTATAAAGAACTTATCAAGCTCAACACCTGTAAAACAAATAATCCAGTGAAGAAATGGACAGAACACATGAACAGACACTTTTCCAAGAGGACATCCAGATGGCCAACAGACACATGAAAAGATGCTCAACATTGCTCATCATCAGGGAAATACAAATCGAAACCACACTGAGATACCACATCACACTGGTCAGCGTGGCTAAAGTGAACAACTCAGGAAACAACAGCTGTTGGCGAGGATGTGGAGAAATAGGAACCCTCTTGCACTGTTGTTGGAAATGCAAACTGGTGCAGCCGGTTTGGAAAACAAGTGTGGAGGTTCCTCAAAATATTAAAAATAGAATTACCCTATGACCCAGCAATAGCACTGCTAGGAATTTATCCAAAGGATATAGGAGTCTGATTCATAGGGGCACATGAACCCCAATGTTTACAGTGGTGCTTTCAACAATGGCCAAATTGTGGAAAGAGCTCAAATGTCCATCAACTCATGGATGGATAAAGATGTGGCTTATATATACAATGGAATACTACCTGGCGATGTGAAAGAATGAAATCTTTCCATCTGCAACAATGTGGATAGAACTGGATGGTATTATGCTAAGTGAAATAAGTTAGAGAAATACAGATATCGTATGTTTTCACTCATATGTAGAATTTGAGAAACTTAACAGAAGACCATGGGGGAAGGGAAGGGGAAAAAATAGCTTCAAAGGGAGGGAGGCAGACCATAAGACACTTTTTAAATACAAAGAAGACAGGGCATCAGGGTGGCTGAATCTGTTAAGCATCTGACTTTGGCTCAGGTCATGATCTTGCCAAGGAAATCGAGCCCCAAGTGTGCTGACAGCTCTGAGCCTAGAACCTGCCTCAGATTATGTGTGTGTGTCTTTCTCTCCTCCTCCCCTGCTCTCTCTCTCTCTCTGTATCTCTTTCTCAAAAATAAATAAACATTTAAAAAAATTAAATACAGAGGACAAATGGAAGGAAGATGGGGGGCAGGAGAGAGGAGAAAACGGGTGATGGGCATTGAGGAGGATACTTGTTAGGATGAGCACTGGGTGTTGTATGTAAGTGTTGAATCATGGGAATCTACTCCCAGAGCCAAGAGCACAGTGCATGCACTGTATGTTAGCTAACTTGACCCATGAATTATGTTTAAAAAAATAAAATATAATCACCCAAAAAAAGGAATTGCATATGAATCGTCTGTTACATTTTATTTTCTTGAATAAAGGGCTTAAGTGAAAACTAAAGAAAACCACAAAACAAACAAACAAAAAAACCAAATTACATTGTAAAACAACAAAGGGAAAATAACCAGATAAAAAATGATTTCAAAATTAGAGAACACACTTATTACTTTTTTATCATTTAATTTAGAATGTAGATGAAATTAATAACTTTCTAGAAAAATATAAAGTAAGAATACTGACTGCAGGAGACATATAAAACCTGAAAAAACAATAATTAAAAGACGTCAAAGTAATTATTAAAGACAGGCCTATTATTATAGAAAAGTTTGAAGTGATTTCCCTGGCATTCTATTAAGCTTCCAGAAACATGCTATTTCTCTGTTATTTAAACCTTTCGGAGCATTAAAAAATATAGAATCTTTTCCAACCCCCTTTTTAAGGCTGGCAAAACTCTGACACTATAACTGGACAGGGAGAAGACCAAAAAGCTAAAGATAAACCTCACTCCTGGGTATAATCATAAAAATCATAAATGAATATATGCAAGTAAGATCTGGCAGCAAGAATGATTCAATATAGGAAATCTATTAAAGCAATGTTATACATTTCCAGATTCAAAGAGACAAAACTCCATGACAATCTTAATAGAGACCCCCAACACCTACCAAATAAAACTTTCTAATAAGAGTAGAAAGAAGTCGGGGCGCCTGGGTGACTCAGTTGGTTAAGCATCCAACTTCGGCTCAGGTCATGATCTCACAGTTTGTGGGTTCAAGCCCCGCGTCGGGCTCTGTGCTAATAGCTCAGACCTTGGAACCTGCTTCAGATTGTGTCTCCCTCTCTCTCTGCTCCTCCCCTGCTCACACGGTGTGTCTCTCTCTCAAAAATAAAATAAAACACTTTGAAAAAAGTAGTAAGAAGTCATCTTTAGTTTGATAAAGGCTATGTACCAGGCAACCACTGCAAACATCAAACAATAATCGAGCAACTTCAGAAACTTTCCTGTTGGCCATAAGAACAGGATAATGTGTGAGACATCCCCAAAATGACATTTGTTAGGAGACAACTTGCTGATTGGGGAAAAAGCCTGGAGTTAGCCAGTATTTCCATGAAGTGCTCTTCCCTCATGCATAACTTCCAGATGAAACGTGTGCATATTTTTTAAACAAAGTAATTACCTGTCTTTTTGCAACATGCTTAAAAATGCTCTCTTCTAAGGAAGCGAAGTTATTTTTAGACAATGCTCTTTTTCTTGTTTGCATAATTGTAATTTGCTAAACACATTCCTGTGGAGCATTAGCTCATAGGACAGGAGTGATAGTGAATACATTAACAGTTGGCTCTAAGTGCATGTCTTATTGTAGGAAAACACTCTTAAATGCATCACCAGATGTCTCTGAGGGCCCTTAGGCTCTATGAAAGCCATGCAATTGACAGTGACCTTCGGGCCTAGAGTCTAACGTAAACATACTGGACGTCAACATGCTCTTAAAGAACATTGACAACAAACCAAAGTCTCCAAAGGGAGATTTTGGGAACCAGCACAAGCTTTTAGATCTTTAGATCTAAGAATTTTTTCCTCTATCATTGAAGCATTTAATAAAATAACTTCCACTTAACTGACTCATGGGATTACCAGCCCTCTGTCCCTCTGTAAAACCTAACTCTGAAGCCAGACATACTCTGAACTTCCAGGTAGTAAGTCTCCTTGCAGGATGCCCTCTCTCTGCTGCTCTGACCGGTTAAGCACGATACTTCTCAAGAGGTGACTGTGTTTATTGGCACACTTGTTTTGGTCAGCTGTAATTTTAATTGAAAATCGATATTAAAATAGAATGTAAACCAATTATAAATAATACTATAAAACAAAATTGTTGTTTCTATGAAAATTAAGTTGAAAATTTGGAAAGAATTAAGGTAGCTGGCTACCTTGTACCTTACACGATTCAGGTATTAATGTCATCAGTTTGGGACTTCACGAAGAACGTCTCCCAATCCGTGATGATGTCTGATGACTTTTTCCATGCTGTTTGCCTTCTAACTTGGGCTTTTTATAAGAAGTCCTTCCCAGGGTGCGTGGGTGGCTCAGTTGATTGGGCATCCAACTTCAGCTCAGGTCATGACCTCACAGTTTGTGAGTTCGAGCCCCACATCGGGCATGTGCTGACAGCTCAGAGCCTGGAGCCTGCTTCCGATTCTGTCTCCTGCTCTCTCTGCCCCTCCCCTACTTGTGCTCTGTCTCCCTATTTCTAGGACACATGGACAGAGTCCCATGCAGAATGGGCTACGTAAATTGCCAGCCTCGTGTAAAATGAAAGTACAGGACCCTCTGTAAAATTAAGAACTTCAAGACGACAATAGCAGAACATTCAATCAAGTGTGAGTTCTTCTGAGTGTCAGCCCCTGTTCATGTCAGACACCCCTGAAGCCAGCTGTGTTCCTGAACCTTCTATGAATATAACTCTTTTCCTTTTCAGATTTAAAGTTTTAATCTCTCTAGAGTATACAGTTGTATAAAATGGTAAATAAGGGCCTTAATGCTTTTATTTTTTTCCTTCATAGAATGAGCCAGCATCTCCCAAATCAACTACTAAGCTACCTATTCTTCCCTTATTGTTTCATGGTGCCAGCTTGATCACATACTAGGTTCTGCATGGATCTTTCTCTGAGTTTTCTGTTCAGTTCCATTGATCAGTAATTTGTTTCATTTTATTTTGTTTTTGATTTTGTTACTTGACTAGTTCTCACTTCTGTCTAATTTGCCTTTGCTATTCATGGGCATGTATTCTTCATAAACAATTTTAGAGAAAGTTTCTTTTTTTAAATGTTTATTTATGTATTTAATTATTTTGAGAGAGAGAGTTTATGGGGAAGGGGCAGAGAGAGGGACAGAGAGCATTCCAAGTAGGCTCCACACTGTCTGCGCAGAGCCTGATGTAGGGCTGGAACTCAATGAATCTCAAGATGATGACCTGAGCTGAAATCAAGAGTCAGATGCTTAATCAACTGAGCCACCCAGGTGCCCCTAGAGAAAATTTCTTCAATACCTTTAAAAAACTCCAGCAGAAGGGTGCTTGGGTGGTTCTGTTGGTTAAGCAACTGACTTCAGCTCAAGTCATGATCTCACAGCTCGTGAGTTCAAGCCCTGCGTCTGGCTCTGTGCTGACAGCTCAGAGCCTGGAGCCTGCTTCAGATTCTGTGTCTCCCTCTCTCTCTGCCTTTCCCCCACTCATGCTCTGTCTCTCAAAAGTAAATTAAAATGTTAAAATTTTTTTTAAAAAAGCAACAAGGACAAAAAAAGTCCAGCAAGGATTATAGTGAGGACTGTGTGAAATTTATAGATGAATTGGGGGAAGAATTGTTACCTTCATAATATTTTTTTTCATTCACCCAAGAACTTGGACTGTCTAGTTAGATTTTCTTTTAGATCCTTTACTAGGGTGCTGAAATTTTCTCCAGAAGACACTTTATTGGTTTTTTAAGTATTATCTTATATTTTTTATAAATTTATAAAATTTAAATATAATTTTTTAAAATATAAATTTTTTCTAATTGATTACCAATAGTTTGAAGAAATCACCTTAATTTAAAAAAAAGGATCCTGTATTCCTTTTTTTTTTAATCATCTATAAAATCTATCTTTATTTATTTATTTTTTTAGTGTTCCAGGCATTTTTATTTATTTATTTTTTTTACAAATAGTTGACTGTCAAATTAGTTTCCACATAACACCCAGTGCTCATCCCCACAAGTGTCCTCCTCCATGCCCATCCCTCCTCCCCCCCTCATCCATCAGTCCTCAGTTTTTGTCAGCATTCAAGAGTCTCTCATAGTTTGCCTCTCTCCCTTTCCCCCCACCATTTCCGCCCTTCTCCCCCTTGTTCCTCCGTCTTATTACTTCTAGGAATTTGGCTATTCTCTTTTTTAAAATTTATATATAAATGATGATATCATCTGCAAATAAGGGCAGCTATAATTTGCAGATCCCACCATGAAATGCAAATTCAGGGCCCCTTCTTTACAAAATCAGGAAAAAAATGGCTGTTAAGGTACTAAATTTTATATGTTTTCAGTGCTCTCTCTTGGCTTGTCATGGTATTTATTTTTGCTATTGAATGCTATTCTAAACAAAGTTAATTAAATTTTTAAGATTATTTGAAAATAATTATTAAAATTTTTTTCTTAATATTTACTTATTTTTGAGAGAGAGAGACACACACAGCATGAGCAGGGGAGAGGCAAAGACAGAAGGAGGCATAGAATCCCAAGCAAGTTCCCAGCTCTGAGCTGTCAGCACAAAGTCCCACATGGGGCTTGAACTTACCTGTGATCATGACCTGACCTGAAGACAGGCACTTCACTGACAGCCACCCAGGTGCCCCTGAAAAGAATTATTTTATTTTATTTAAAAATTTTAATGTTTATTTTATTTTTTGAGAGAGAGAGAGACGGAGCATGAGCAGGGGCGGAGCAGAGAGGGAGAAACAGAATCTGAAGCAGGCTCCAGGCTCTGAGCTGTCAGCACAGAGGCCAACAGGGGGCTGGAACCCACGAACTATGAGATCATGACCTGAGCTCAGGTTACGTCACGCACTTAACCGACTGAGCCTCCCAGGCGCCCCTGAAAATAATTGTTTTAAATGAATTTTACCATCATCAACAGAAAAGGAACTATGGGCTGCCCTATCTTTCTCTTTTCTACCGTGTCATAATTTTGAGCAGAAATGGTTAGTTAATACAGGGGAAGAACATTAGTAAGAGGATGTGATAGGTTTCCTTGGCCATTCACGTTTCTAAAAATGCCATGGTCTTCCTTCTGCATTTGGAGTCAGTTCTGGCTTGAACTGAAAGCCTGTCCTGTCCCTACTGTTAGGACCCTACGTACCTGGTCATAGATGCAACACACTTGCTTTCTTCCTGCTGCAAGCATCATTGCACCCTATGCATCCTGGGCCCACCAGAATTCTGTGCTCAGGAGAAATCAGGAGCACTGTGGGCAAATGGAGTGGTAAGGAAGAGTAATCGGCCCCCGTCCCTCTGATCACATGCATGTTCCATGTCCCATTAGACTTCATTTCCAAAAAAAGTCCAAAAACAAAACTATTAGGGAATCTAGCATGAGTCGAGCACTAAGGCAAGCATGATACCCTTCTCTGTTCAGAGCCCCGGGCCACTCCAAAGGTGGCCCGTCCATGACGTGGACGCTTCTGCAAGCAATGACTGTTACATTTCTTCCCTTTGATCCTTCCTCCTCTCGCTTCTTTTTTCCTTCATATTACAATTTGCCAGGGACAGCAGTAAATATCTAATCAGTTACAGATGTTCCATAGTAGTAGCAAGGATATTTGGCATTCTATTCTTGCTACTGATGAGCTAAGCCTAAAATTTCTGTATAAAATAATATAGGTGCCATATTTCCACTGCCTAAGCTTTTTTTTTTTTTTAAAGGTTCTTTATTTATTTATTTATTTATTTATTTTTACAAATAGTTTATTGTCAAATTAGTTTCCACATAACACCCAGTGCTCATCCCCACAAGTGCCCTCCTCCATGCCCCCCCTCCTCCCCCCACATCCACCAGTCCTCAGTTTTTGTCAGCATTCAAGAGTCTCTCATGGTTTGCCTCTCCCCCTTTCCCCCACCATTTCCGCCCTTCTTCTCCCCTTGGTCCTCTGTTAAGCTCCTCCTAATCCTCCTATACGTGCACACATATGATATTTGTCTTTCTCTGCCTGACTTATTTCGCTCAGCATAACACCCTCAAGGTCCATCCATGTTGCTACACATGGCCAGATTTCATTGTTTCTCATTGCCATGTAGTATTCCATGGTATAGATAAACCACATCTTCTTGATCCATTCATCTGTTGATGGACACTTAGACTCTTTCCAGGTTTTAGCTATTGTGGAGAGTGCTGCTATGAACATTGGGGTACATGTGCTCCTATGCCTCAGCATTTCTGTATCCCTTGGGTAAATTCCTAGCAGTGCTATTGCTGGGTCATAGGGGAGTTCTATTGTTAGTTTCCTGAGGAACCTCCACACTGTTTTCCAGAGGGGCTGTACCAGTTTACATTCCCACCAACAGTGTAGGAGGGTGCCCGTTTCTCCACATCCTCGCCAGCATCTAGAGTTCTCTGATTGCTCATTTTAGCCACTCTGACTGGCGTGAGGTGGTATCTCAGTGTGGTTTTGATTTGTATTTCCCTGATGAGGAGCGATGCTGAGCATCGTTTCATGTGTGTGTTGGCCATCTGGATGTCCTCTTTGGAGAAGTGTCTGTTCATATCTTCTGCCCATTTCTTCACTGGGTTGTTTGTTTTCGGGCGTGTAGTTTGGTGAGTTCCTTGTAGATTCTGGATATCAACCCTTTATCTGATATGTCATTTGCAACTATCTTTTCCCATTCCGTTGGTTGCCTATTAATTTTCTGGGTTGTTTCCTTGGCTGTGCAGAAGCTTTTAATCTTGAGGAGGTCCCAACAGTTTATTTTGCTCTTGATTCCCTTGCTTTTGGGGATGTGTCAAGTAAGAAGTTGCTGCGGTGGAGGTCAAGGAGGTTGTTTCCTGCTTTCTCTTCTAGGGTTTTGATGGTTTCCTGTCTCACGTTCAGGTCCTTTATCCATTTTGAGTTTATTTTTGTGCATGGTGTGAGAAAATGATCTAGTTTCATTCTTCTGCATGTTGCTGTCCAGTTCTCCCAACACCATCTGTTAAAAAGGCTGTCTTTTTTCCATTGGATATTCTTTCCTGCTTTGTCAAAGATTAGTTGGCTGTATACTTTTGGGTCCACTTCTGAGTTCTCAATTCTGTTCCATTGGTCTATGTGTCTGTTTTTGTGCCAATACCATACTGTCTTGATGATGACAGCTTTGTAGTAGAGGCTAAAGTCTGGGATGGTGATCCCTCCCGTTTTGGTTTTATTTTTCAGGATTACTTTGGCTATTCGGGGTCTTTTGTGGTTCCATACAAATTTTTGGATAGTTTGTTCTAGTTTTGAGAAGTATGCTGGTGCAATTTTGATTGGAATTGCATTGAATGTGTAGAGTGCCTTAGGTAGTAATGACATCTTAACTATATTTATTCTTCCTATCCATGAGCATGGAATGTTTTTCCATTTCTTTGTGTCTTCTTCAATTTCCTTCATAAGTTTTCTATAGTTTTCATCATACAGATCTCTTGTATCCTTGGTTAGGTTTATTCCGAGGTATTTTATGGTTTTTTGTGCAATTGTGAATGGGATCAGTTTCTTGATTTCTCTTTCTGTTGCTTCATTGTTGGTGTATAAAAATGCAACCGATTTCTGTACGTTGATTTTGTACCCTGCAACTTGGCTGAATTCTTGGATCAGTTCTAGTAGGCTTCTGGTGGAGTCTGTCGGGTTTTCTATGTAGAGTATCATGTCATCTGCGAAGAGTGAAAGTTTGACTTCCTCTTTGCCAATTCTGATGCCTTTGATTTCCTTTTGGTGTCTGATGGCTGATGCTAGGACTTCCAGCACTATGTTAAACAGCAGTGGTGAGAGTGGGCATCCCTGTCGTGTTCCTGATCTCAGGGGGAAAGCTCTGAGTTTTTCCCCGTTGAGGATGATGTTAGCTGAAGGCTTCTCATAGATGGCTTTGATGATGTTTAAGTAGGTTCCTTCTATCCCAACTTTCTCGAGAGTCTTTATTAAGAAGGGATGCTGTATTTTGTCAAATGCTTTTTCTGCATCTATTGACAGGATCATATGGTTTTTATCTTTTCTTTTATTGATATGATGTATCACATTGATTGATTTGCGAATGTTGAACCAGCCCTGTAACCCAGGAATGAATCCCACTTGATCTTGGTGGATGATTCTTTTGATATGCTACTGGATTCGATTTGCAAGGATCTTGTTGAGAATTTTTGCATCCGTATTCATCAAGGATATTGGCCTGTAGTTCTCTTTTTTGCTGGATCTCTGTCTGGCTTGGGAATCAGAGTGATGCTGGCTTCATAAAATGAGTCTGGGAGTTTTCCTTCGCTTTCTATTTTTTGGAATAGCTTGAGAAGAATTGGGATTAATTCTGTTTTAAATGTCTGGTAGAATTCCCCAGGGAAGCCATCAGGTCCAGGGCTCTTATTTGTTGGGAGATTTTTGATCACTGATTCAATTTCTTCACTTGTTATGGGTCTGTTCAGGTTTTCTATTTCTTCCCGTGTGAATTTTGCTAGTGAGTGTGTGTTTAGGAATTTGTCCATTTCTTCTAAGTTGTCCAATTTGTTGGCATATAATTTTTCATAGTATTCCCTGATAATTGCTTGTATTTCTGAGGGGTTAGTTGTAATAAGTCCATTTTCATTCATAATTTTGTCTATTTGGGTGCTCTCTCTTTTCTTTTGGATAAGTCTGGCTAGAGGTTTGTCAATTTTGTTTACTTTTTCAAAAAACCAACTCTTGGTTTCATTGATCTGTTCAATTGTTTCTTTGGTCTCGATGTTGTTTATTTCTGCTCTAAATATAAATATAAAAGAATAGAGATCATACCATGCACACTGTCAGATCACAATGCTTTGAAACTTGAAATCAATTACAGGAAGAAGTCTGGAAAACTTCCAAAAACATGGAGGTTAAAGAACACCCTTCTAAAGAATGAATGGGCCAATCAGGCAATTAGAGATGAAATTAAAAAATATATGGAAACAAATGAAAATGAAAACACAACAATTCAAAATCTATGGGATGCGGCAAAGGCAGTCCTAAGAGGAAAGTACATTGCTCTCCAGGCCTATTTCAAGAGATTAGAAAAAGCGCAAGTCCAAAATCTAACAGCTCACCTAAAGGAACTAGAGGCAGAGCAACAAGAACGCCCTAAACCCAGTAGAAGAAGAGAAATAGTAAAAATTAGAGCAGAAATCCACTGCATAAGCTTTTAACATTTAAGAAAGTGTCTTTCTGTTCTAAATTTTTAAACTTTTAAAAATCATAAATATATGTTGAGATTTAATCCATACTTTTCCCGAACCAATAGCCATATGAATTTTCTCTTTGGTCTGCAAATACGGCAAATTGTATTCACGAATTATTTTCTTGTGGTTGTTAAACCATTCTTGTCTCTGTGAGATAAATTGTACATAATGTTGAGGTAATTAAAAAAGTACACTGTTGGACTTGGTTAGTTAATACTTTAAGATTTTTTTATAGCTATGTTTACGCTGAAAAGTGCCTAAGAAATAGGTCTTTTCCCTTGATTTTCCTTATTCAGGTGTTGGAATCAAGACTAACTTCAAAAGTGAGCTGCACGGTGTTTGCTTTTATTCCCAACTTCTGGAAAATCTTACATAAGACAGGAATAAGCCATCCAATTCAAGTTTGTTAGAACTCATCTGTAGAGATATCTGAGTCTCAGTGTATTTTGGAGAAGGGGGTCTTTCATTTTCCTTAATGCTATTAGACTGTGTTTTCCATTTTTCTTTCCTTAATATAGCCATGACATTTTTTCCAGAAATTTTATTAACATGTATATACAATACCTTTTAATGTTATTTTAATAATTTTGGGTCTATAGTTTCATTTTTTGCCTTTTCTGCAACTTTTTCTTCTTTCCTATTAGCTTTCAGAGAGTTCTATTTTAATTCTTTCAAAGAACCAGCTTACTTTTATTAATCTATTACCTTTTTTTCTATTCTTCCATTGGTTCATTTTAATTAATTTTTATCTTTATCTTTCTTAAATCCTTCCTTTTTGTGTATTTGGCTTGAATGTCTAGTTAATATGCTTTAAGTTTTTAAAAATCTCTTGATAATTGTATGTAAAGCTATAAATTTATCTTTCAAAGTTTTATCAGCATTTCACACATTTTATAGTGTTTCTAATGTTGACTAGTTCTAAGTGTTTATTATTTCCAAAATATGGTAATTATTAGTGCTTTCCACTAGAAAGCATTAAAAAATTTTTTAACATTTACTATTTTTGAGACACAGAGCAAAACAGAGCATGAGCAGAGGAGGGGGAGAGAGAGAGGGGAAACACAGAATTCAAAGCAGGTTCTAGGCTCTTAGCTGTCAGCACAGAACCCGATGTGGAGCTTGATCTCACAAACCATGAGATCATGACCTCAGCCATGCAAAAATCAAGACTTTGTTGTTTTGGGCCACTGAAATTTGGCCATTGCTCATTATCTTAGCATAGCTTAGTTTATTCTAACTGAAATAATTTATGGTTTTCTTTTCATCTCAAGGATTATTCAGTAATATGTTATATATTTGCTGGACATGTGGGTTGTTTTTTTTTCTTTATTTTTTATTCCTTATTTTAATTTTTTAATTTACATCCAAGTTAGTTAGCATATAGTGCAACAATGATTTCAGGAGTAGATTCCTTAACTCCCCTCACCCATTTAGCCCCTCCCCCCTCCCACAACCCCTCCAGTCACCCTCTGTCTGTTCTCCATATTTGAGTCTCTTATGTTTTCTCTCCCTCCCTGTTTTCATATTATTTTTGCTTCCTTTCCCCTATGTTTATCTGTTTTGTATCTTTTAAAATTTTTAAATATTTATTTATTTTTGAGAGAGAGAGAAAGAGAGAGAGAGAGAGAGAGAGCAGGAGGAGGGGCAGAAAGAGGGGGAGACACAGAATCTGAAGCAGGCTCCAGGCTCTGAGTTGTCAGCACAGTGCCTGATGACGTGTAGCTTGAATCCATGAACCATGAGCTCATGACCTGAGTCGAAGTCAGACGCTCAACCAACTGAGCCACCCAGACACCTCTGTTTCATATCTTTTTTTAAAATGTTTATTTACTTGTAAGAGAGAGAGACAGAGTGTGAACAGGGGAGGGGCAGAGAGAGAGGGAGACACAGAATCTGAAGCAGGTTCCAGGCTCTGAGCTGTTAGCACAGAGCCTGATGTGGGCATCAAACTCATAAACAGTGAGACCATGACTGGAGCCGAAGCTGGACACTTAACAATGGAGCCACCAAGGTGACCCCATCTGTTCCGTATCTTAAATTCCATATATGAGTGAAGTCATATGATATTTGTCTTTGACTAAGTTTGCTCAGCATAATACCCTCTAGTTCCATCCACGTTGTTGGAAATGGCAGGATTTCATTCTTTTTGATTTCCCAGTAATACTCCATTGTATATATATACCACATCTTCTTTATCCATTCATGTGTTGATGGACATTTGGGCTCTTTTCATACTTTGCCTATTGTTAAATAATGCTGCTATAAACATTGGGGTGCATGTATCCCTTCGAAACCACACACCTGCATCATTTGGATAAATACCTAGTAGTGCAGTTGCTGGGTTGCAGGGTACTTCTATTGTTAGTTTTTTGAGGAACGTCCACACTGTTTTCCAGAGTGGCGGCACAAATTTGCATTCCCACCAGCAGTGCAAAAGAATTCCCCTTTCTCCGCATCCTTGACAACATCTGTTGTTGCCTGAGTTGTTAATTTTAGCCATTCTGACTAGTATGAGGTGGTAATTAATGGTGGTTTTGATTTGTATTTCCCTGATGATGAGTGATTTGAGGATTTTTCATGTGTCTGTTGGCCATCTGGATGTCTTCTTTGGAAAAGTGTCTATTCACGTCTTTTGCCCATTTCTCCACTGGATTATCTGTTTTTTGGGGTGTTGACTTTGATAAGTTCTTTATGGATTTTGGATACTAACCTTTTATCTGATATGTCATTTGAAAATATTTTCTCCCATTCCATTGGTTGCCTTTTAGTTTTGTTGATTGTTTCCTTTGGTGTGTAGAAGATTTTATTTTGATGAAATCCCAGTAGTTCATTTTTGCTTTTGTTTCCCTTGTCTCCAGAGATGTGTTGAGTAAGAAGTTGCTGTGGCCAGATCAGCAAGGTTTTTGCCTGCTTTCTTCTCTAGGATTTTGATGGTTTCCTGTCTTATGTTTGGGTCTTTTATCCATTTTGAGTTTATTTATGATGTAAGAGTTTATTTATTTGTGGTGTAAGGAAGTGGTCCAGGTTCATTCTTCTGCATGTCACTGTCCAGTTTTCCCAAGACCATTTGCTGAAGAGACTGTCTTTATTCCATTGGATATTCTTTCCTGCTTTGTCAAAAATTATCTGGCCCTGAGTTTGTGGGTCCATTTCTAGGTTCTCTATCCTGTTCCATTGATCTATGTATCTGGTTTTATGCCAGTACCATACTGTCTTGATGATTACAGCTTTGTAATACATCTTGAAGCCTGGGATTGTGATGCCTCCAGCTTTGGTTTTCTTTCTAGGGATTGCTTTGGCTATTTTGGGTCTTTTCTGGTTCCATACAAATTTTAGGATTGTCTGTTCTGGCTTTGTGAAGAATCTGGTGTTATTTTTGATAGGGACTGCATTAAATATGTAGATAATTGTTGATAGTGTTGACATTTTAACAATATTTGTTCTTCTAATTCATGTGCATGGAAGATTTTTCCATTTTTGTGTGTGTGTGTATCTTCTTCGATTTCTTTCATAAGCTTTCTATAGTTTTCAGCATATAGATTTTTCACCTCTCTGGTTAGGTTTATTTCTATGTATTTCATGGTTTTTGGTACAATTGTAAATAGGATCAATTCCTTGATTTCTCTTTCTGTTGCTTCACTGCTGGTGTATAGAGATTCAGTCAATTTTTGGGACGCCTGGGTGGCTTAGTCGATTAAGCGTCCGACTTTCACTTAGGTCATGATCTCGCGGTTCGTGGGTTCGAGCCCCGCGTCGGGCTCTGTGCTGACTGCCAGCTCAGAGCCTGGAGCCTGTTTCAGTCTGTGACTCCCTCTCTCTCTGACCCTCCCCTGCTCACGCTGTCTCTCTCTCTCTCTCTCCTAGAAATAAAGAAAACATTTAAAAAAATTTTTTTAAGAAGAAATTCAGTCAATTTTTGTGCATTGATTTTATATCCTGCCACTTTGCTGAATTCTTGGACCATTTCTAGCAGTTTTTCAGTGGAATCTTTTGGGTTTTCATTATTGGGTTGTTTTAAATGTCATCCTTTATTTTATTGTATTAAGGTCTTAAAATATGGCACATATGATATTTTTTCTTTGGTATAATATTGAGTATCCTTTCATGTTTTAGAACATGGTACATTTTTGTAAATATCCCATGGTTGCTATAAAAATGTATAGTTTCTGCTTATTGCAGGTAGAGTTAAGTACATAGCATATATTATACATTGGAATTTGAATATATATATATACATATATATATGTAATACATATAAAATAGTAATACTAGTTCAATATTATTACTTGCATTTCTTAGGTCTTCTATATATCTTCTTATTTTTTGTTTGAATCTTCAGTTTCTAAGAGATATGTGTTGAAGTCTCCACTTTCAGATAGTTGTTACTGCTGACATGTTGGCACCATGTTATTTAGTACACATAGATTGACATTAGTTGTATTATCTTGTTCTGTTGTTTCTTGTCTGTGTATGACATTCCTCTTTATGCCTTATGATAGAGTTGTCTTACATTTTATTTTATCAAATATGAAGATTGTCACTCCCTTTTATTTATTTATTTATTTGTGGCTAGTACATCTTTTTCCATTTTTTCACTATTTTTATATATTTTTGTTTCATCTTTTTTAACCACAAACTGTTAGATCATACTTGATTTTAACCAGTTTAACCATATCCCCTTTTTAAAGTTTATTTATTTTGAGAGAGAGTACATGTTCATGTGAACAAGTGGGGGAAAGGTAAAGAGAGAGAGAGAATCCCAAGCAGGTTCCACACTGTCTGTGCAGAGCCTGACACAGGGCGTGAATTTATGAAGCATGAGATGATGACCTGAGCCAAAATTAAGAGTCAATGCTTAACTGACTGAGCCACCCAGGTGCCCTCCTATCCCTTTTTAAAGTTACTAATTATAGTTGTTATTATTAAGGCAAAACATATTTCTGCCATTTAAGTTCATATTTTCCATTTATTATACTTTCCTTTTATTTCTTTAAAAATTTATTTTCTGTTTACCTTAGATCTATTAAATTTGATTCTTCTTGATTAAAAGTTACATATTCTTTTTTGAAAAAGTGGTTGTTCTTAACACAAGATCCATGCCCATGTTTGTTTTCTCTATACATTTCCTAATCTGCATCAACATCTGTATCTAAATCTAATAATGCAAGTATGTTGGTATATCTTATCTACCTCGAAGAACTCTTCACCCATCCTTACTTGTGATATCAAGTATTGATATCCTTACTTGTCTAAAATAATAGTTCTGATAGTTACAAATATAATGCCTCTTTCTTTCTTTTTATTTTTAATATTTATTTATTTTTGAGAGAGAGAGAAAAAGCCTGAGTGGGGAAGGAGCAGAGAGAGAGGGAGACACAGAATCTGAAGCAGGCTCCAGGCTCCGAGCCTTCAGCACAGAGCCCAACGTAGGGCTCGAACTCATGAGCTGTGAGATCATGACCTGAGTCAAAGTCCAAAGTCCGAGTACTTAACCAACTGAGCCACCCAGGCAGCCCGCCTCTTTCTCTTTCTGTCTCTCTTTTTAACTTTTTCTCCTTGGATGAACTGTATGATCACTTTTTAATACTTTAGCATCTTATGGATGCTTCTACTCTATTTGTCCTTTTATTTTTATTTGTATGCTTTCTTCAGTAATTTCCTTTAAAGAGAGGATTAATATGAAAAATATTCTGAAGCCTACATGCTTGAGAATATTTTTTGTTACATCCCATGTTAAGTGACAATATCCCTGAATATGAAATTTAAGATTCTAAGTTATTTTCCTTAGAAAGAATTCTTCTACTTCCTGCATCCAAGTTGTTGTCAACTAAGATGATAGAAATTTGATTTTTTTCTATTTAAGTTATTTTTTCTTAGTTTTGGAAGTATCTTAAATAATTTATTTGTCTTTGATGTTCTTAGATTCATTATAATGCATTTAGGCATACTATGAGTCTTTTAAATCTAAATTATTTCATCGTTTGGTAATAAAAAGCTCATCTTGTGTTAAACTGAAAGGTGTATCATGACTTTTTAAATGTCTTCCTTCTCTATTCAGTTCTTTTATTGTGGCATTCTTATTATCTGCACACTACTTAAACCTTCCGTATCTTTTTGCCTTTTTTTGGTATATTTTGTATAAAAGAAAGAATTCTTTTCTTATTGACTTTTTTAAAAGTTTATTTATTTATTTTGAGAAAGAGAGTGTGAGAGTGAGTGTGAATGGGGGAGGGGTATAGGGAGGGAGGGAGGGAGAGAGAGAGAGAGAGAGAGAGAGAGAGAACCCCAAGTAGGCTCCACATTGTCAACACAGAGTTCGATGTGGGGCTTGAACTCATGAACTGTCGGATCATGAGGTAAGCTGAAATCAAGAGTTGGACACTTAACCAATTGAGCCACCTAGGTGCCCTTGCTTATTGCTTTTTGATTAGCCAATGTCTAATTAATTTCCAAGCTTCATCCATTCTGTTATTTATTCCAGCTATTGGATTTTTATACTTAGTAATCCTACTTGGTTCTTGTTAGGATCTCTTGTTTCTGATTTACATTTTTAATATCTTGTCTCCTGGCATATTATATTGTGTTTATGTTACATTATTGGTGTCTATCCCAATCACTCTGTTTCAGGAGTCACGTGTTGTTTGGCTGGTGGTTTCATTTTATAATGGATACCTTCCTCAGGTAAATAAACGTATCAGTCAGAAAGCTCACGTTTCCCACGATGTGTCCCCCACCCAATCAGGTAGCGTTCTTTGGAGACGGGCCAAAGGTTAAGTCCTGGTATGTCCGTCTTTCCCTGCAAATTGAAAGGGAGGGAAGACGATGAGATCCAGTTTGAAGAGCTCTTGGCATTATGAAAACATACTCAACCTCCTCTTTTGCTTCCACCCCACCAAGCACATCTTTTGTTCCTGGATTTAACTGTAATCATTCATCAAGTGACTTCATAATGGACTGTGGTTGGAAGGGGGGCTGTCAGATGGGACAGAGGTGTAGAAGTGAATGCTCAAGGGTGGGCAGTCAGGCATCTCCTGTTTGTCATCAGCTTATCACCCCACAGAGTTTTTGCACTCCCCTGACAGTACCTTGACAAGGGGCCAGACCTGTTATTGCTAATTTTTATGGCCACAAGGCATCCAGTTACTGTCGCCGGCAAGAGGAGAACCTATAAGCTCCTCTGAAACTTAGCCTCTCACAGCTAACCTCCTTTTCTTTCCAGGTCTGTAAATACGTTGTCTTCTCAAGTCAACTGACCAGCAAAGTTGACAGTTTAAGCTAATATAGACCTAAATGGTTTCTGAAGACTTTTTAATGTGGTTGGAAACAAGGAAAGAATTCGACGGAAAGAGGCAAAGACAAACATTTTCAAGAACAAAAGGTGGAAGCCCAACCCCCAGTGCCAGCCAATTAAGACTGGGACTCACAGGTGACTCAAGCTTGTCATCTGGCTGGGAATGAAAGGGGATTTAGGTTCTTCCTTAGGACTGACTTATCCCAGAAGATCTGGCTGGCTTTGGGAACAGATGGTATGGTATGTGAGAGAGCCCTTTTAAATTTAGGAAGCGCTTCATACAAACGTCATTTCTTTTTATCTTTAGTTTTCAAACATTATCTCTCTTAATCCTTATAATAATCGTATGCCATAGGCCAGACTGGCAGGATTCCCATTTTATGGATGAGTAAGTCAAGGCTTGGCAAGGTGTCTTCACCACATTGTTGACGGGAGAGAGAAACGGTACTTGAGCACAAGTCCTTCTGCTGCCCCACAGACACCTACCTGCACACTCTCTTTGAGAAAGAACTTGGAGTCCCTTATCAGCAAGCAAATAAACACAAAACTGGAAAAGGCTCGCTGATTCATTTAGACAGAAGAGAGTGTGCAGCACTTGGAATTACTCTGTAAAAATATCTGCCTGGATTAGCGCCAGCTGGAAATGCAGCCTTGGGCCTACAGAGAGGTGTAGGGAGCTCAATGGAAGGCAAAGGAAGGAAAGAGAAGAGAGAGAGGGAGAGACAGAGCACAATCAGGAAAGAGTGATCTCAACAAATACTATTTTAAGAGTCTCCCTTCCTGTAAGTTTTATTCCACAAGACGATAAAAACTAACCCCAGCCTACAGATTTTAAAACAGGAAAACAGCTCCTTGGTTCACTTTCTGACCTAGTCTTCTCCACATAACTCAATTTGTCCAACACACAGAACACCAAAGTTACATTTCTTGGATCAAACCCATAACATATTTCTGGTCTTTCCCATGTGGTTTGTTTACTGGGTTATGGTTGGTTTAATCTTATCAGTTCTGCTGAGCACGATGCTCTGAGCAATCTTCCTAAAGCCTGTCTCTCAGCAGGCAATTCTCCGCTCCCTGTTACCTCATTAACGTCAGAAATTCTGAGGTGAGGTGTTTGCCAAACTGTAGCTCTCAGAAATGGAGAGGGAGAGAGAGGGAGAAAGAGAGAAATCTCTTCACTTTCTGTGGATACACACAGATAGGACATTTTTCCTCTTCTCTCTGCAATCCCTTCAATAAAAGGAGCAATGATGTCCTCCAAATAGAAGGCCACCTAAAGCAGAAATCATAGTCCCGAGAACAAAAGAAACACAGAAAAAGAAACCCAAACTCTTGAACATTATGGTTAGAAATTACTCCAGAGATAGGTCTTGTGGACCCAGGGTTGACTCTTTTCCTCTTGATCTCTGTAGGGTTGAGGGTTTATGTTTGTGGCTGGTGGGAAGAGTAAGACCTGTGTCAGAAAGGTGCGGGTGTGGATGTGAGAGACAGAGGGTGGCAAGGAAAGGGAGAAAGAAATGATGGTGGATTTCTGTCTTCCGGATTGTGAGGCCACTAAAAGCTAAAAGGATGACAGGGATGGAGTGTGGGTAGTGGAATGCCACGATTGCTACCTTTCCAATAGCCATGGCCACAGCCAACATGGAGGATGAGGAAGGAAGAATACTCTGAAATAGCAGCAGGGCGCAGCACCGGGCTGAGTCCTGGGTGTTCAGAGAACAGCTGAGGGAGCTTGCCTCATTACAAAAACAACAACCAACGTTGTGTAGCTTTTATGACGTTTCAGATGTTATCTTAAGAATCTGTGTACATGACAAATACCCATCAATACCCAAGAATAACCCTTGGGTGGGTACTGTGATAGCCCCATTCTAGAAGTGAGAAAACTGAGGTACGGAGAAGTTATATCATTTGCCCAAAGACACACAGCTAGCGGTAGGATTCAAACTGTCTCTGGAGTGAGGAAGTATCAAAAGAAAACACACAACATAAAATAACACAGGGTGCGATCTCCAATTTGCTTAACGTAAAGACTTCTGCATATTTTTTAAAATTTATTTTGAAAGAGAAAGCATGAGTGGGGGAGGGGAAAAGAGAGAGAGATTGAGAGAGAGAGAGAAACAGAATCCCAAGCAGGCTCTGTGCCATCAGGACGGAGCCTGAGGTCAGGCTGGATCTCATGAACCATGAGATCACGACCTGAGCTGAAATCAAGAGTCTGACCGCTTAGCCAACTGAGCCACCCGAGCATCCCACAGCTAAAAGCTTTTGTACCTGCATCTGTATCATTTATCTCTGAAAAGATAAGCATAGGAAAAAAATAATGGAAAGAAATATACCAAAATATTTGCAGTGGTTACTTCCAGACAGTGGGATGAATGGCAATTCTTACTTTCTTCTTTAGATTTTTATGTATTTGCTTATTTATTTATTTATAATGTTTATTTATTTTTGAGAGAGAGAGAGAGAGACAGAACCCAGGTAGGGGAGGGGCAGAGAGAAAGAGGGAGACACAGAATCCGAAGCAGGCTCCAGGCTCTGAGATGTCAACACAGAGCTCAATATAAGGTTTGAACTCATGACCCATGAAATCATGACCTGAGCCGAAGCCGGTCGCTTAACTGACTGAACCACCCAGGTGCCCTGTATTTGCCCCTTTTAAAACAATCTGTACATAATACATTTATAGTAAAGAAATTCACCATGTAGGGAAATGAGGCAGTTGCATGTGACTTCTTTTCTGTGAAGCACATTCCATCCGGGGATCACTGTTCTCATTGTCAGCTGCTCTTCACCAGGGGGTGGGGGCTCCGCTTGCACCCCTTCACTCATCCCCTGTCTTCCCTCCCTCCCCCGTTCCATGCTAGTGCTCTATAGACTTACGTGGGTCCATGGAAAATAGCCCTGTAGTGAAGTCTGGGGTGGTGTGGACTTCTTTGCAGTGAGGTTACTCACCTCCCAAATTACAGTGCTTTGAAGTTTTGGTTTTGTGTATCAGATTTCCGTTCACAAGGCAGAGGTGTTACCCAGGAGCTAAACTAAAATATGCATGGTGATTTAATTAAAGGATTTAACAGAAATACTAACAGGTAGAGAATATATTTGTATGTGAGTCAGGAACAAGAGCAATGAAAAAGAGTAGGAAGCTGTTAAATAATGGAAATGTCCACAGATGATTGTTCATTTATAAACAGTTGAATAGATTATCAGTGAAATACACCTTTGGGTCTTCTGCGCACTGATTACCAAACAGCTGTGAATATGAGTAGAGCAATTTTCTGGTCTCAAATTCCCTGTAAGTAAAAGAATATTCACACACACACACCCCCACTGCCACCTCTCACCTTCTCCCGAATGATCCTTTCTTAAAGACCGACAGAAGATTATTTTACTATCCTTACCATTTGTGGCATTTTCTTTTTAGCATAATAGAACCTGAATCCTTCCCTCCGAAATCGAACATGTTTTGGTCTTTTTGTTATATGTAGCAGAAGTAGCCCCAGAAGGCAGCTGGCTTTTGGATCTCTGAGGTGAACTCAGACCTTAATTACTGGATCTATTCCATGACTCTTTTAATGAGAATTCAAATACATAAACCTTTGGGATCGAATAGGACCCAGATGGATTGCAGAATTCCCAAGCCACCCGCAAGGTACTGTGATGCTCCCTGGCATGGCGGCCACCAGTCTCCAGATGAGGAAAGCCAGGTCCAGGTGAGAAAGAGGGAGGGGGGAAGAGCTTGGCTAGGGACAGACCTCTGGTCTGGTGTGGCTTTGAGTTCTCCACAAATTGGCATCATACCTACTACCACCAGGGCCTGGGCCATTCGCCCAGACCCTGCATCAAAACAGTTGATATCCAAGGATAGAAAAAAAAAAAAAAGATTAGACTCTGCAGGGACTGACTGAGGGTCTGCAGAATTGTTTTCCATTTACTGGTGGGACCGAAAGGGTCCCACAAACCCCCAGGTGATCGATGTCAGTCTTGACCAGATGTGGGGCCAGCACACTGCCTCCAGGCAGCCCATGAACCGAAGTCCTCAGGGCCTCTGGGGCCCAAAGGCATAAATCATCGATTTTCTATGAATTGGGGATTACTGCTAAATTGTGTGCTTTCTATTAATAGATCTTCATAAATGCTGCAGGTGCGGCGGAAGCTGTCTTTGAAGTACTGCCTAATCGTCCCCTTTCCAAATCCTCATAATCCAACCCTCATAAAAAACCCCGGGGATTATTGATTGAGAGGGCCTCGGGGATCCCTAAAGGTGCTGCATCTCAGACGCCGGTCGGTCCCCGAGGTGCGGCTGCAGGCCCGGGAATGCGTGCCAGGTGCGGGGGTCCCGCCTGGTGTCTCTTTCCAGGTGGTGACAGGGAGGAACCCCGGGGGCAGGAAGGCCCAGCGATGGTGCCGGCCGCCCGCTCCTGCCTCCTCATTTTCAACTTTCAGGCCTTATTAAATAACTTGCTGGAAACAATATTTGGAACTATAGTTTGAGACAAATTTTCTCACTCCAGTTAATTCATTAATGAGCGTTGACCCGCATTACAACAATTTCAGTTGTTCAAGTCAGTCCATCTGTTTATTGTAATGACTTTAACTAAGTTAAACTTTCACTTGTCGTATGAATGAATTTCTTTACCGTAATTACATTTCGGTCCTGATCTTCTGGGCCTCCTGCCCCTGGCACTGTCCCCACAGCCACCCCACATGGCTTCTTAGGCCCTGCAGGGCCACATGTAATAAAACGGACATGGTCATGAAGTTCCCACACCTAGAATGTCCTTCCCTCTCCTCTCTATGTGGTGAAGTCCCTGCTCAAATGTCACTTTGTGAAGCCTTCTGGTTGCCAGGCAGATTCCGTCCCTTTCCTCTCTCTGTTTCCATAATGCGTTGTTTATGCCTCTATTTTACCAGCATGTATATTTGAGTGCATTTTATCAGTATAGCCGTTCATTTATTTGGTGCATTTTTTAATCCTTTGGGTTCTGGGCACTGGGTGGGATCAGACCCAGAGTGCCTCATATTAAAGACATGAAATAAGTAGGTGAGTAAAATATGCTAAGAGTTATAGTAAAAAACACTCTGAGGTCTTAGGTAGGCAGCCACTCGTCCTCTCTGGGTCATGAACACTTGGGAACTGACTTATCGGGAATACCCCATAGGGTGCCCAGCACTTACCCTGCTTGATACACCTTCATGGGATTATTGGTGCAGTTTAAAGCGGGCTGGATCTGGACTCAAATCCTACAGGTTAGGGTCACACATTGTGCCTGGGAGAAGATGCTTAACTTAGGGCAGGTCGCTTGAACATTCTGTCCTCACTCATCAACAAAATGGGGATGATAACCTGAGTCTGGCACTATTATCAGAAGCTAACGAGGAAACGTAAGTGAAAGCAATATGAACACGGACAAGGGAGGTAGAGGATATGCTCTGTTGTGAATGATGTTATCTTCATGACAGGACACAGCGATTTCCACTCCCGAAAGCCACCCTGTGCACAACACCTCATGAGCTTAACGATGGGCCATGGAAAACTAAAACCACGATTGGCGTCAGGCTCGTCATTAAGGGACACAAAGTCCTGGTGTCTCACTCCTGCTGAGCTGTTGGTCGATATGTTATGTATGTTTCTATGGGGACCGTTGGGTTGATTTGAGATAACTGTGAAATATCTTTGAGGTGTAGTCGGTTGATTCTATTTTAGGTAGAACGGGATCAGTGCATGAACGTGTCCACGCCCCTCGGGAGGAATTTTCCCACTAGTTTTTCATGGTCTAATAGAAATAACGCTTATTGGATGCAGAATCAGCCAGACGCGTGTAACCATTATAGGTGGGTTTTGAGAATTGCTGTCATGTTCAGATTTCTTCTCATTGCCTTGATAAGTATGGTCAGTGTACACTGGAGGGTAGACAAATCCATCATTGGTTTAAGCAGCTTTCTACCGCACCATGGTGCTAAAACTCACAAAATTAATCAGCTGGTAGAAAGACACCCTTGGAGGTGAATGGAAGGAAGAAGATGTGAATAGAAAGGAATGCATTTGGACAGGGATCTATTTATCATTTGTACCCTCAGTGCATGGTGGGCCTATAAAAACATGGCAACGTGTGAAGAGTGGAATGCACGATGAAGAGAGACAAAGGCTTCCAAGGAAAGAGACGAGGTTTTTGCTTCTGATAGTAATATCTGTCAGTTATCAAATGAAAATGGATTTTTGACTATCCTTCCCACGTGGAATGGTGTTTGTTCAGTGGGGTGGTGTGCGATGAGAAATAAAGCCCCATGTGGCCTGCAGAAAGAAAAGACTCTTCTCGATGTGTTCAGGCGCTCCTCAGTGTATGAGTCAGTCTGAAACTGGGTTTAGCCTGTGCAGTTCATTAGCCTCCAAACATGCTTGCCACATGTTGGGGTGGGGGTGGGGGTGGGGTGGGGAAGGGGCGGGGGAGGCCAAGAGGCCAGGCGGCCATGGCTGACAACCGTGGGGTGTGCTGTGGTGTGGGGCCACGCAGCCAGGCTCATGTCTGGAAACGGGGCCAGCTGCTCCTTCTACCTGCCAGACCCAGACTGGTGCACTTCCCCCATGGCAGTATGTCCTCTGGCCTCTGTGCAGCCACTCCTTCAATAGAAAGCAAGAAAGAAGAAAAAAATACCCACAACTCCCTTTGGATCTGAATCTGAAGGCTGAACCAACCCTTCCTCATGGTTGAGGGTACAGAAGTCCTAAGAGCCAGCTGCCTTTCTCCCTTTTAACCCTTAACTCCCCAAACTGGCACTGTAGGAGCAGCCACACGATGGTGTCCGCATTTCCTTCAAATTAATTGGCCAGCCACAGAATTGTCTGAGGACTGGAAGTAGACATTTTATTATAAAGTTTGGAATGTAATTTGACTTTCTAAAGACTTTAATATGCTATATAGCTTCAAAGACACTTAAACACCCCAATTGTTACAACTCTTGTTAATTGTTCAGTTACAGATTTTACTTATAGTTTAGTGTTAGATATCCTGCTATTGTTGAAAACATGGATACTTGAGCCTTTCTGGTTTAGAGGCTACTTTTGCTGGGAGGGAAGACTTTCTGGACCGTCTGGCTCTGGTGTGTCCCCACTGAGATTCTTTGCAGAATGAATGGGAGGGCTGCCCTCCCTATCAATGTGTCCTGATGAGGTGGTGTTAGTTTCAGACTCAATGGGATATACTAAGTGGGGCAGAATAGAATTTATAAGATTAGTCCTGGAGGCCAGGCTGTTGACCACCCAGAGGGAGAGACTCATACCGCTGGTTACCAGTGCTCCTGAGGTTCTCTGTGAGAACAACTATCCTTGGGGACTCTCTCCATAATCCCAATGATAAACTTTTTCTGCAGGAAAACATGTATGAAAGATTGAACCATGCTTTCCCAGAAAGACACATAAAAAGGAAATTAAATGTTCGATCTCTTCATGTAGCTCTGCATTGCAATTCCCTGACATGTATGCATTTTCTCTGTAATAAAGAAATGACCATAAAGAAAAACCCAGTAAAAACTCACAGTGCTGTTAGCAAACATTTGTAGGCTTTCTTCTTTGAAGTGCCTTTAGGGATGCATTTCTTCTCCCCAACCCCCCTGCATTTGCCTTGAAAAGTAAGCAGCCACAAGCACTCATTTAACTTCCTGATAGGATCTGGGAGTGCTTGCCCTTTTTCCGCTAACACTAATTAGGGACCTATCAGGGTCCCCAAGGGAGCCTTGCTTCTCATTCACACCATCCAGTATCATCCAAAAGGGAGGCAGGACTCTCAGAAGCTGTTTGCCCCACATCACCCAAAGAAGGTGGCAAATTCCCAGAGAAAGTATCAAATGAATCTGTTAATGAGCTAAACACTAGGAAAGAAGGAAAGGGAGAAGGGGTATGTGCAAATCCAGGGACTGAATGAGCCAAAGGAAATGGAGGACTTCTTTATCCGGTTCTTAAATGAGTGTTAATGTGAGGATCTCTCATTTTGGTTGAAAGCATTTTCAGTCCAAATCTTTGATGATAGAAAGTCATCTCAGATAAGCCAAGGGCTTCAGGGTTTATATTTTTTTTTGGGGGGGGGGGGGAGAAACAGAAGGCAATTTGACCTTCAGAAGGATGAAGTTTTGGTATAAATTATGGTTATTATTTATATACATTGAGATTTTTGTCTCCATAAAGTAAGAATTTGTCTTGCACCAGGTCCAAAGTAACTGAAAAGAAAACTTAGAGATCAGTTTGTTCGAACTCTTTATTTTACAGGGGAAGCTAAGTGACATGTTCAAGTTCACACAAATGAATGTAACATCTGGATACGAAATGACATTGGGCTTAACCTATTTCATTGTGCACCAAAGACGTAATTTCTACCATATTATTCTGTAAGTTTACTTCTCCAGTTTGTTTTCTTCCCTTTCTTCCCTCTATCACCCCCTCTATCAATCTTGCTTTTTGGGGGTGTATCGAGACATCAAATGTGAGACTTCTTTCTCATCAGTTCTATTGATTGTTTCACCTTCTTTGTTGGTTTGGTCATCATTGCAGTAGCTTATTGGTTTTTTAATTACCAAGTAGTTCGTCAAGGTATATGTCACAATTTGTTTCTACATTCCAGTTAGGGGTTGTGATGAATACAGATGCTAGGAACATTTTTTTTTTAATATTTTTATTTATTTCTAGAAGAGAGAGAGAGACAGCGTGAGCAGGGGAGGTTCAGAGAGAGAGGGAGTCACAGACTGAAACAGGCTCCAGGCTCTGAGCTGGCAGTCAACACAGAGCACGACGCGGGGCTCGAACCCACGAACCGCGAGATCATGACCCAAGCGAAAGTCAGACGCTTAACCGACTAAGCCACCCAGGCGCCCCTAGGAACATTTTTGTATATATCTTTGTATGAACCTAAGTTTTAATTTGCGTTGGATAGAAATTTAGGAGTGTGATTGCCATGTCACAAGGGGGATGTGTTTTTGACTCTGTACAAGTCTGCCATGTTGTTTTCCGAAGTGGTGGTACATTCTACACCCCACCAGCAGTAGATAAAAGCTCCAGTTGCCACAAACCCTCCTCAACTTTTGACGTTGTCAGTGTTTCTAATCAGAGCCATGCTAATAAGTACGGAGTATTATTTCTTTGTGGATTTGACTTGCATTTCCCCAATGACTAAAAGTAACTTTTCATAACCAGTTGGCCATTGACACAACTTCTTTTGTGCTATATCGGTCAAGGCTGTTAACTCATTGTTGCTTATTGTTTTGTTGTCTAATCATAGGTATTATTTATATTATCTGGATAAATGTCAGTTTCTAGAGAGAGGTATGACAAATATTTTCTCCAAATCTTTTCAGTTTTGCTTTTCATTTTTAATGGTACTTTTGATTAGCAGAAGTGTTTCACTGTGATGAAGCTCAATCACTCAATGTTTTTATGGCTAATGCTTTTTGTGTCTTGTCTAAAAAATCATCACTTCCTCCAAGGACATAAAGAAGCACTTGTGTTTTCCTGTTCTAGAAGCTTTATGAGTTTTAACTTTTATATTTAGGTGTACAATATATCTCAAATTAATTTTTGTATGCGATGACAGAGAGATAGGCCTCTTTCCCCTAATCTAACTTCTACTTCCAGGGCAACTAGAATCAATTGTTCTAGTACAATATTGTAGGCAGCCTAGGCCCTTGTGTTACTTAAAGAAGAAATGCATTGAAGGGCATCACTGAGGCATTTATGACACTCTTTGGGAATGTTCCCATCAACTCTTGCACTGTAATTTATGATTATTTTCTTGTATACACCAGATAATACAGAGAAGTGGGTTTCTTTTTCTTTCTTTTATTTTTTCTTATGCTACTCTCTATTTCTGGAAACTCCGATTCTTTTTCTCTACCTACTGATGTCCTATGTATCTGTCAAATCCTAACTCAAATACTGTTTCTTTCATGAAGGCCATGCTTATTTACCTACCTTATTTTCTTATAATCCTGACTTTTCCTATGCATCTTACGAATTATTTAAGGTAACACATTGTCTTATTTACTTTAAAACCACCTGAAGAAGCTGATATAGCAAATTGTACACAGTGGATGCTCAATGAAGGATTACTCAATTGAATTTTATTGCAAGATATGGGTTTGGAAAGAGCATTTTCTTGTTGGAACTTCTGTCTACATTTCATTTTATCTGAAATAATGTGCTTCTTGATACATTAAATAATCCATAACAGAATGTAAACATACACCTAAGCAAAGGACTCTTTGGAGAAAGATGCTGTCCCTAGTAGGTGAATCTCAACTTCAGAATTTCAGCCCAAAAGACTGGTTCAGGTATATTTAAAGGTTCATGCACTAAAGGTTGTAGTGCTGGTGGACAGTGTTGGCTTTTTAAATGAGATTTCAGCTAATCTATATATTTTTTCTCTACATGGGAAAAAATCCACGGCTTGTTTAAAGTAAAATATATACTATAGTTAAAACATATCTTTATTTGTGGCTCAGTCAGTTGAGCATCCCACTTCAGCTCAGGTCATGATCTCACAGTTCATGGGTTTGAGCCCCATGTTGGCTGTGCTGACATCTCAGAGCCTGGAGCCTGCTTCAGATTCTGTGTCTCACTCTCTCTCTCTGCCCTTCCCCTGCTTGCACTCTGTCTCTCTCTGTCTCAAAAATAAACATTAAAAACAAGTTTAAAAAAACATACTTTCATTCAAGGGTTTCGTGGTGGTATCCTGTATTCCCAGGCTCTCTCACTTCAACCTACTTATAAAATTCTTCAGATGAAGAAACCAAGCATAAGAGAAGATTTTACATTCCTTTATTTTATTGGAAGAACGTATGTTTTCCAACATCAGAGCACTAGAAAAGAACTTGGTTAGTTTTAAAAAGTCTAGACCTCTTATCCATTAGGGTCTTGGGTTCATGCAATACATATTCACTTTGGCTGACTTGAGAAAGAAAAGGCATTCATTGGAAGGGTAGAGGGTCTCTCACAAACTCAATGAGAATGCAGACAACCAGGCTTTGGAAAGGTTAGGAACCAAATAGTTAGAGACTAGGAACTAACGGAATGTTTATTTGGGCAACCACCAGTAAGATGAATCAGCCTGAAGTCTTTTCTGCCTTTGCCTCACTCATCTCTAAATTCTTGGGGTTGGGGGGGTGGGGGTGGTGAGGGCCGGCATGGGCCAGCTTGTGCCTTTCCCTTAGATGGGGGAAGGGATGGTCTTGGAGATGGACTGGATGCTAAGGAATGGCAAGAGGCTTAGTCCCAGAATGAAAGTCTGGACACCAGTACCAGCAAAATGCGGAGTGACTGTTGGGTGATCAAAAGCAACACACATATAGTACAGGTCTTTCAAGCCCAATGTGTGGCCTCCCGTGCTCAGTGTTTGCTGATGCTCGGTCAGAAACAAGTGGTTTCCTGGTAATAAAGGGGATTTTGGAACTTGTAATAAATGCTGGCACATGCTTTTCCTGACACGTATTTGACTATAGCTGCATAGAATGAATGAATTTATCTTTACTAATCTGTTTCCCACAAAATAAAAATACTATTAAATAAGCAGCAAGCCACACCCCCACCTCCATTCAAAAGAAATATCAACCCACGGTTAACGTAGAGTGCTGTCATACCAGCTAATTGTCATACCTGTGTGTGACCTCACTTACAGGGACAGGGAGCCTGTGATTAGGAGAACAGGCTGTCATTGAGTGTCATGTGCCCCCTTTGACTCAACATGCAGTTGTAAGGAGGCATTTAACAATAATAGAATATAACAATAATAGTAATATATTTATTTAATGAGTGTTTACAACGAGGAAGGAACATGTCTAAGTACTTCCTATGTACCATGTCATGTAATCAGCAAAGAAAGTTTCCAAGGCTTCTCGCATCTGAAGTCAGGCTCATGAAAGATGATATGGAGTCTGGTCAGTGGTTTTTGTGCATTCCCTTGTAGTAGACACTGATGGCCGGTGTGTTCCTCAGGGGCTGACAACCCTCAGTCACCAGCCCTCTTTGAGAACTGACCTCAGCCAAGAAGATCTGCTGCACCCACTAGTGGCTTACATCCAATGACCAGACAGACAATGTTGGGATACAAAAGCCTGTACCCTTTTACCCCAACCTGGGACCACTCTGCAAGGCCACCCCAGCTCCAGTGGGGCTACCTATGGGATAGGCTGTGGCCTTTGTTGTGATTGTGTTGAAGCCTAATCTTTCCTCTGTCCGGTTCTGATGCTTCCCTTTCTCCTCCATGTGTATTGCTCCACGAAACGCTTCCAGCATATTAACTTGCATCTTAGAATCAGCTTCTCAGGGAATTTGATTTGTATACTGTAGAACCAGGCCTCCAGTCAGTGTGAGTTTTGCATTCACATGGTAGAGCTATTTCTGACTGGGTGGTGGATAGGAAACTTGGAATGGTCCCCTGACCACCGCCATCTTGTCGGTGTCTCCTAACCAAGCCCGTGCTATTCTCTGCCCAGGACACAGGGAGCGTGCGTGTGCTGACTCTTGCTCATCACAATGTGTCTGGCTCTGGGAAGGGCCTCTTGCCAAGGTGTCCGGGTGTCTGGATTCCACTGTGAGTCAGCCACAAGGTCACTGATGGGCCACAGACCATCCAACCATAAACCTTTAAACTCTGGCAGTAGGATGGGTGGGGGCTCAGATTTTCTATTTGCAAGGTAAGGACACTGAAATAAATAATCTTTAAAGTTCTGTAGCTTAGGAGTGCCTGGGTGGCTCAGTCAGTTGAACATCTGACTCTTAATTTCAGCTCAGGTCATGACCGCACAATGGTAGAATCAAGCCCCATGTCGGGCTTCATGCTGAGCATGGAGTCTGCTTAAGATCCTCTCTCTCTCTCTCTCTCCCTTTGCTCCTCTCCTCCACTCATGATCTCTCTCTCTCTCTCTCTCAAATAAAATAATTTTTAAAAATTAAAAAAATAAAGTTCTTTAGCTTAAAAATTCTATGTTTTCGTAAAAATAATCATGCTTGTGCATATGTAACTCACCTGAACCTCAGTTTTAAACCGTAAAATAAGACCAATATTCAGCTTTAATGGCTGATGCAAATGTTTAATAATGGATGCAAATGTGCTTTAAAACCCATGACAATTAATTTTACATGCCAACCTGATTGGGCCAAAGGATGTCTAGATTAAACTATGTTGGGGGTGTCCGTGAGAGTGTTTCTGGAAGCGATTAGCATTTAAAGCACATTTTACATTCAAATCTAAGTCTGAATGAGAATCAGAAATTCTGTTTTGTTCTCCTATGTGGATGAGCATCATTCAATCTACTGAAGGCCTGAATAGAACAAAAAGGCAGGAGGAGGAGGAATTCACCTCTTTGTCTTCTTGCCTGCTGTTTGGAGTTGGGACATTGGTTTCCTTCTGCTGCAGACTGAGATTTATTCTCTCTGCCTTGGTTCTCAGGCCATTGGACTCGGTATTATACCACTGGCTTTCCTGGGTCTCTGGTCTGGAAATGGCAGATCATGGGACTCCTTAGTTTCCATGATAGTATGAGCCAAGTCCTCAAAAAACAATGTCTTTCTCTGTCCCTCTGTCTCATCTCTCGTTATCTCTTTCTCTCTATATAATATATATGTATATATTTCTACTATTGATTTGTTTCTCTGGGGGGAGACTTTGATTAATACAGGTTCTGTACAAATGACTATAAACCATTCCTGTATCTATGAAGTCTTTCCCTTCTCTTCAGGAGGGGCAGGAATGTAACACCTCTCAAGGTTCTACGGCATTCATGACTCACTTATGGGCCCGCAGTCTACAATATTTCACTTCAAGTGGTTAAGGAGCTTGGCTCAATACTTGCTTGCCTTTCAAAGGGCTTATGTAATTGCACAACCTCAAAACAATATTTTAGGTACAGCTGATAAATGGAAATTGGTGGTTGTTATTGTTTTGAAAGTATATTAATATAACAAGTACTTGCAAACAGCTCATCCCCAAACACTAAAAATTCCAGCATTATCCTGGAAACACTTGTGGACACTCTCCCGCTGTTGCACAGACCTAGTAACACTGCCAACACTCCCAGAATTTAGGACACTGCCAGTTATTCCCCTTCGGGCATCCCATTCAGTTAAATGTTTCTTTAAAAATTGTTTAAAATGTTTTATTTATTTCTGAGAGGGAGACAGCGTGAACAGGAGAGGGTCAGAGAGAGAGGGAGAACAGAATCTGAAACAGACTCCAGGCTCTTAGCTGTCAGCACAGAGCCCGATGCAGGGCTCAAACCCACAAACCGTGAGATCATGAGCTGAGCTGGAGTCAGACACTTAACTGACTGAGCCACCCTGGAGCCCCTAAATGTTTCTTTTAAAAGGGCACTGAGACAGGCCGAGAAGGACAAATACCATATGTTTGCACATATAGGTGGATTAGGAGGGACTTAACGGAGGACGATGTAGGAGAAGGGGAAAAATGGGGGGAGGGAGGGAGGGAGGCAACCATGAGAGACTCTTGAATGCTGAGAACAAATTGAGGGCTGATGGATATGGGGGAGAGGGGAAGGAGGGTGACGGGCATGGAGGAGGGCCCTTGTGGGGATGAGCAGTGGGTGTTATATGGAAACCAACCTGACAATAAACTATTTAAGAAAATAAAAGAAAAGGGCACTGAGAATAAAACAAGGTACACCAGGTTCATTTCATGCCATCTGCATTCACGTTGCTTCCTCTCTTCCCTATGAAGACCTCTTGTCTTCTTATCCATGTAACGGAAAAGTCTCTGAGGGCCTTTAAACTAACTAACGAGCCTCTTTGCTCTTGTCCTTGAAGGCTACCTTGACATAGAGCCTCATTTCTCTATTATCCACATGTACAGTCTTAGCTTGGTGATTTTCCACCAGACCCCAGAGTCTCCCTCACTTCATCCCTTAGCGTGCAGCAAGGAAGAACGGCAGGCAGGACAAGTATGGAAACACTGGGGCACATCTGACCACATTCCAGAATGCAACATTCATGTCTTGGACTCTGCCATTGCTCTGTACCAGCCCCATCTCCCTCCTTAACTCCAGCGGAACATAGCTGAAAGGCTTGTTCAGGCCTCAGAGGACAGATCACGCACACCAGGGATAGACTTCTCTCCGAGCCCACGTTCCCAGAGGGTCATGGCTTCCCTTGGCTTCTCAGCTTTCTTTTTTTATATTTTTCAAATGAATAACCATTCATTTTTTCAAAGCATTCTTCCCGTCTGCTCCAAGACAAGGTGTCTGACTAAATTACATTTTGTGACACACACTGACTGCAAGCTAATAAAAAAGTAACCAGATAAGTAGTAAGTAGGTTTTTAATCAGAAGACTATATTGAACTGGAGATAGTAAACTCCTACGTAACTACCTACAGATGCTAAAAACCTATAAAGGTATAGTCTGGGTCAGCACAGTTTACCCTCCTAATATGTTAGCCTTTGTTTTGCACATAGCTTTATTATTGAACTTAATAAACTATCAGTTTTATTATGTACAGTACATAACTCCTGGAGTTTTACTACCGTAACTATAATCCCAGCATAGCTGAGAGAGACAAACGAGATCTCTTCATGGGTGGATATTTTGAAATACCAAGAACTAAAGACAAGTTTTTTTTGGAAGCATTTATTTTCACGAAGCGACCAGACTTTTGGAAAAAGTTGAATACATCATCATCGAAATTACTATTTCACCTCCCAAATCCTTAAGGTGGTGTCTCCTATGATATGGACCCAAGTGGATCCTTAGCATGTTGAAGCATTTTACCGGTAAAATTATGATTTCACCAGAATCAGTGTGGAATGAAACCAAGGGAAAAAGATGTGCTGCAAGGAAAAATGACACCCTTTCCACTACCACAAACTCCTTGTAGAAATACTGCCTAAACATATCAGGAAGGAGAGAAAATATCTTGGAAGACCTTTGGGATCTTGATGAATTTTGCAGACTTTCCTATACTCGATGGTATGTTTAAGCTTGTAATTTTGGCATTTGAGTGTCTGACGTGGTTTAGAGAAAAGAGTTTGCTGTCATTTTGCTTGGTGTTACTCTTGAGAACGCTCAGTTAAAACTAGACTAACTTGACTGGAAATCTAACTTGACCAGTCAATAGCCAGAAAAATTATCAAGTTATCACTAGTATGCTACAAGGAGAAGTTTGCTTTAGGTTTAACTTGAGAATTGGGTTCGCCAAGGGTAAATATGTGCTTGAAACTGAGTCCATGAGGCACCTGGGTGGCTCAGTCAGTTGAGCGCCTGACTTTGGCTCAGGTCATGATCTCACAGTTCATGGGTTCTAGCCCTGTGTCAGGCTCTGTGCTGACTGCCAGCTCAGAGCCTGGAGCCTGTTTCAGATTCTGTGTCTCCTTCTCTCTCTGACCCTCCCCTGCTCATGCTGTCTCTCTCTCTCTCGGACATAAATAAAACATTTAAAAAATTTTTTGAAGAGGGAATAGCCCCAACTTAAAAAAAAGAAAGAAAGAAAGAAACAGAAAAAGAAACTGAGTCCATTTCCTGAGAGACACAAACAGTGATCAATGCTGCCCACTGACCTAAGATGAAGAGGCTTTAGAGTAAAATAAATATCACATTTGCTTGTCTTACCTAGCTACATTTTGGAGCCATGGAGTTGATAGTCCAAAATTTGATTTATTTTTTAGACTGATGTGTAAGCTAAAACTCTGGGGGTCTCCTCTGTAGGCCTATCCTTGTCACTCAAGCACTGAACTCACTTGTTCAGGCAAAGATCTTATCTTCCCTTTATTTTGCCCTCTCTTCCCGTCTCTCAGCAACCACCTGGCATAGGAGATAGCTTTACAGCATTATCATAACTCATTTGGTTTGCCTGGAACATAACAGAATACAACGAAGGAATGGCAAAAATAAGGCTAGAGAAGAAGGTGCAGACTCAGTCTCAGAGGATGTTGTACACTATTCTAGTGTTTTGTATTCCGTCAAATTTCACCCACTTATACTGGATCTTACCAAGTTTACACCGCTGCTGTTATCTTGTATTAGCAGGTGCTTCTTTTCAATGAGTATGTGGGTGCCTTAAGGGCTGAGAGGATCACACCTTATTCTTACCTGGATTGTTCTCAGAGGGTTGGTACCTTTAGGGGATGGGTGACAAAGTTGCAGTTACTACGAGCGTTAGTGTTTGTCTCCTCAACCATTAGGGTAACCATTGCTCCAGCTTACACTTCATGTATCTCTTTTGTGGACACGGGTTGAGGTAGGTTAAAAGTTACCATAGAAAATTAACTTGTCCTTGAGGAAATGAGGTCATCATGGGACTTCAGTCAAAGGTCTCACAGGCTATCTCCGTGAGAAGAGCACAGTCAAAATCATGGTGAGTCCGGACCTGGAAGACCTAGAGAGCATTGTGATCACCACTGCTTTAGGACAGAGGAAAAATCCAGAGAAACTCTTGAGCAAGACAGCTATCATTAGCACAGCGATGGGAAGCATTTAGGAAAAGATGTCATCTCAGGGCACAAAATTAAAAGCCCAGATATGTCTACTGGGGAAGACAAAATATGGTGGGGAATGAAGTATTTGGATAGAGTTATCTCCAATAACTTCTATTATATTCAAGGAATAGAATTAGGAGGTATCTGCCCATTCAAATTTGAGGGAACTGATAAAAAACAATAAGTGTACTTTATAATTACTAAATACTTTTATATGTTATCTCATGTTTTGTTTTGTTTTTTTTGGTCTGTTTATTTTTGCTTGTTTGTTTTTGTTTTTAGTGGAGCAAGCACAATTGCCTTTTAGATTAATTACACTCTCAAAGTGACACAGGATGAAAATAAAATGCTTGATGTGTTCAGTATTACCATTCTACTAAGTGTGTTCCAAAAGTATTAGCCTTGTATTATTAAAACAAAGGGGAAATACAGTTTCTATGGTCCTACAGATTTAGGAAATGCCCCATATGCATAAGCCCCTTGGGAAGTTACAATACATGTGATAGTATTAAAGACTCTGAAAAATCTCATGGGAAGCAAACCTGCTTGACCTTAACTCTCAGCTTCCCACATTTACTTTATCAGAAAGTATCTTTGGCTCACTCTTACCAACATCCTACAGAAGGTTAAACTCACTTTGAGAAAACCTATCCCATATTTATTAGTGAAGGATGGATTTCTAATAGGTACTGGGGGAAATCAAGATGTCGGTGTGTGATATTCCCTAAACTGTAAGGCTATATCCAGAAGGATTACTTTTTGGGTTTGTTCCTTTGTGCCTGGCTAAGCTTGGATATACTTCTTCTGGGGGAAATCATTAACTTCATTAATATAATAGTGTAACAGAGACTACCTACATTCTGAAGACTCTTCTAAGACTTTTACATACATGATTTTATGCAATTCTCACAACAAACTCCCAGGAGGAGGTGCTATTATAATCTCCGCTTTACAGATAAAGACATTGAGACACAGAGATTGAGTAACTTCTCCAAGATGGCCCAGTAATGTCAGAGATGGAATTTGAACCTGAGCTCCTGGACTCTAGCCTTCTGACTTGTAAGCCCTGTGCTGCCTGGCCATACTCCTCTGAGAGGCTCAGCAGCACCCGGAGAGAAACCAGATAGATGAATGATTGTCACCGCAGGGACCAAGGGGCCTTGTAAGTGTGATTATTCAATCAGTGTCTCTGTTAAAACGAGGAGGAAGAAACAAAGTATGCATTTGCTAAGAGATAACCAAATGACCCACTTTTTACCATGGCTTGAATGCTTCTGAACCTAAGAAAAGGAGGCAGAATTAGAGAAAGCCAGGCTGTGTGGAATAGGAAGAACAGTATCTGGTGCCTTTAGGCATCATTGTTTGTTTCACGTGCTGTTCAACTGCCTCTAAGGTTACGACCTTGGTCCGAGCCCGATCACATCTCACTGGGATTCCTCAGCCAGACAGACCCGCCTCCCGCCCCCCCCACCCCCTCCCCCCAGGCCACTGGTCTCTTGTCTTCCACTGCTGCCTCCAGGTGATCTATGCCTGCAGAGTAGCCAGAGTAAAACTTCACATGGAAGACAAGATTGTGGGACTCTCCTGCTCAAGATCATTCAGGAGCTCATCTCAGAGTGAAATCCAAAATTCTGAACATGTCGCAAAAGACCCTACACATTATAGCTCTGGTCCCTTTCTTTGCTCGCCTCCCACCACTGTCCTTGATCACTCTGCTCCATCCACACCAATCCCTTTGCTGCGCTGAGGAGAAGCTCGGAAGTTTCCACTGCCAGACTGTTCTGCTTTCTCTACTCCTCGAGCTCTTGCTGTCCTTGATTAGGGTCTCTGTTCAAATATCAGCTCTGGGAGACGCCCCTCATAGCCATGCAGAAAACAGCACCCCTTTCTCTTTCTATAGTCTCCCCTTACTCACCTTTACTTTTTCACGTCACTAATTATACTTGACATCATATCGTGTCTATGTTTATTTACTGTCTATTATGAGGTCGTATGCTTTGTGAGGGGCAGGGACTTTATCTGTTTTATCTAAAGTTGTAGCCTGGGTATTGAGATCAGTACATAACGAGTTTCACACACACAAAAAATTTTTCACATATACTCAGTATATGTGAGTATGCTATAGAAATACAGGTGTGGAAGTAGATGGGCTCCTGAGCTCTGTGATTTCGGGGCTTGCTCAGGTAGGGCTGGTGAAAGGGGTTGAAAAGGAGGTTCTGACTCTCTGTCCAGTGCTCCCTTTATTCCCCACACCATCTCCCCATTCCCTTGGTTCCCTGAGGGAGTTTTGTCAGGAAAGCAGCTTCATTGGGAGTGGAAGCATATGAGGGTTTGTTTTGTTTTGTTTTGTTTTGTTTTGTTTTGTTTTAACCAGGAAATGATTGGGGCTCCAAAGTGAAGCTGGTCCAATACACTGCACTTCCAGGAATCTCACTCTGCCAACCTCCGACCCCTCCTTCTGAAATATGGCCATAAAATAATGGATCTGTAAACTGCTCTGAGCAATTATGGAGCTCCCGGCGTGAAAGTGGGCTGTCGTTAGCCCGGCTTATGGAGACCAGCTTGCTGCAGTTGGCTCCCGGCCAGGTGGGGAAACTGCCTTCCATTGAGAGGACACAGGTTCAAGGGGATAATTAGGCAGAGTTTTGTGCAAGTTTGTTGATATAAATGTGCTACAGATTAGCCTTTTCCCCTCTCCTTGCTGAGTAACGATCAGAAAGAACAGGTGGTAAGCTAATGGGGGAACATGAAATTAATACTTTGTTTCCTGGTCCCGCCTTTGTTGTTTTTGTAGAGAGGATTTCTTCAGAATCTTCAAACACATTGCAAGCACCTTTTCCCTCGCCGTTTTTATTTAGTTTAGTCTAAAACCTCTGGCCCAAAGGGATCTGAGCCATCCAGGTTTTCAAAAGGAGTCCCCCCTACTCTTGTGGGAAACGACCTAGGAATAAACATCTGGAAAATGGAACAATTAAAAACAATATGAAGTAAAACACAAGCCTTTCAAAGCAGCTATTAAATCCCAACCACAGCAGCATCTCAGACTCCAAATGTCAGCTCAACCTTAGTCCCAGCAATTTGTTCATGCTTGAGAAACATGCCCGGCATCCTCTAGTGCCGGGCAGCTTCTTGCACAGCGAGGGGTGGGTTTTCATACAGTTCACCTCCCCTACAGGCCCTGAGGACCTTGACACTTACTTCTAGATGTCAGTGGTCATTCTACAAAAACAAAACAAAACAAAACAAAACAGCAAACAAATTGGTCCCACCCTTTAGTATAATGACACCAGTGTACTTTCCTCATGTCTGGACTCCGTAAAAATGTTGCAGAATTATTTTGGAAGGACCTGGAAACCGAGGGTTTCTTTCTTTTTTTCTTTTACATTTTTTAATGTTTATGTATTTTAGAGAAAGAGACAGAGAGAGGGGAGGGGCACAGAGAGGCAGACACAGAATCCCAAGCAGGCACCAGGCTCTGAGCTGTAAGCACAGAGGTCAACTCCAGGCTCGACTCCATGAACTGTGAGATCATGATCTGAGCTGAAGTTGACACTTAACTGACGGAGCGCCCCAGGCCCCCCTCCAGGGTTTCTTTCTTTATAGAAGGTCCTCAACAATGAAAATCTATCCTGCACTTTGCATTTGTGTGTGTGTGTGTGTGTCTGTGTGTCTGTGTGTCTGTGTGTCTGTCTGTGTGTGAGAGAGAGAGAGAACATAGACCCCAACCAATTCCTCCTTTTTCCATGACATCTACACGTACCATTCCAGCTTTAATCATTTTCCTCTATTCTTAACCTGTACTACGTGATGATTTTCTACTTAATCACATGATGGCTTAGGTGGCTTTGCGTGTGTCTGACTTTTCTTCAGGTGGGAAGGAACACGGTGTGGTTAACAACATTTGGGTGTGGGAGTGATGTCAGCAAGACAGGGGACCAGGAAGCCCCAGGCGCTTGCTCCCCCATGGAATTACCAAGTAAAATGCAACACACAGACTAAAGCAGCCTTGTGGGAATTCTTGAAATCGGGGAAGAACCAGCAGCAACAAAACGGAAAGCTCTCCAAGAACAAGAAACCCACACACATTCAAAATGGCAGAAAACAAATTGTGGCGCTGTTGCCATCCTTGCCCCCACGCCCTAGCACAGGGCGGCGCAGTCAGGAGAAAGCCGCCCCACTCCCAGTTCCTCCCCCAGGCTGGAACTTTCTAACAGCAAGGGCAGAACTAAAGGAGATATATGAGCATGAATATTTTTCCACTCTATGAACATATTAGGATAGGATGCCCCACGGTGGCTTGGCGGACCCCACATGTCATCCTTTCCCGTCACCCCTTTGTCCTAAGGGACTGCACCCCCTGCACACACAGTCTCATGCAGATCCAACATCCACAAAGCAAAGATCTTGGACACCCTCTCTATTATTGCTCACCCAGCCTCCTCTCTTAGCTATCGAGGAAGACTCCAGAATGAGTCTATGAGACTTTCTCTATAGAGAGAAAGTTTTATTTATCTTTTTTCCACTTCAATTTAAAGTCTGTCTTACCAGAGAATCCCACCCAGGGCCCCCCAGCCTGGGCTTGAGCCAGCACACACAGAGTAGTTCCTCAGTGACTGGTTTAGGTTCCAAAACCCTTGTTTATATGGATTTATTTGGAAAAATAAAGCCTTAAAATAGAAGTCCGACCTTATCATGGGAAGACCTTTTCCTACCAACTTATAAGCAACAAACTGTTTGGTTTATTTTTTCCTTCTCTTTGAGATAGAGTACATTCCAAGAGGAAGTCGATGTCAAGTATTTGAACAAACATCTAAGATTTGACGATGAGCTTTCCTGGGATGGGGGAGGCTTTCTTTAATACTTGGTCAGGACTGTGAGCTACAGGCTTGTCGCAACCATTTTAAAAAATCAAAAAGAAAGGGCGGAGAAAGGCATTTTTATCTCATCAGAGAAAAGACCTCTTTAGCAGACTAAAAAAGAGAGCGGGAGAGCTTGGAACACTCTTACCAGCCTGGCCTCTGTAGCTAGATTTCTAAGGTACCCCTTTGACCCTGGGAAAGCTGTTCAGGTAGCCTGCTGGGCATCCGTCCTTGGGGGAAATTGAACTAGCCTGGGGTCAAAACGGACCCAAACCTGAGGCCGGTCGGTCAGGGAAGCAGGTGACTGAATGGGGAAGGGCCACAGAATGCAAGCTCTTCCTTTTGCTTGTCTGCCTGAAAGCAGTTCTTGCCTAGGGAAATGAGGGTGTCTCAAGGTGTCTCTGTCTAGAAAGGGTCACAGTGACAGGCCGCTGTCCTGCATAGCCGAGAGCCCTTTGGTGGAAAACGGGGTGTGTGTGTGTGTGTGTGTGTGTGTGTGTGTGTGTGTGTGTGTACAAGCATGCCTGTGTTATGGAGCCCAGTGAAGACTCTGCCAATGCTAGCTCAAATCATCATTGCCTTATGAGCTGGGGTGACCGGGTGTAGACATCGTTGGAACCATGTCTCGGCCTCTGGGTGTTTTGTGGAGCAGAAGGGAGCTGAAAGCCCACTGTATGCAGGGACCAGCTGGTACAGTCTGGGGAGCTGATGCTTTCTGCAAGAGAGAGTGTGAAACATGGCGAAAGATAACATCAGAGGATCAAAGCCTCTGCGTGTTTGTGGTTGGATGGAGATTACAGCAGAGAGGGAAGAGATAGAAAACGTTAAAAAAATCTCCAACATTCCAATTTGGGCAGCCCCCCTCCCTTCCTGGCCACAGGGATTATTTTCCTGGTGAGCACTGTTCAGCAAGGAGAAATCTGTTAGCCAGGGGCCACAGAGTTAGGACATTGAAAACAACCAACAATAAAAAAATAAACAAAGAAAATAATTTATAAGCCCTGAGCCCACAGACGCTCACAGGAGACTAGCCTTCTGTGCTTCCTCCCATGGCCACTTCTCTCCCAGGAGGCCTGGAGGGGTGTCTGGGAAGTCCGGAGCTCTCAGGCCAGGCACAGGGAACAGCTCCATTTGTTGCCAAAATCCAGTTTGGTTTGTTTGGGGACAGGGTAGACAGAGACACGAAAATTGTTTGTTCACAGGCAAATAATTTTGGATTTTGGCCCTGAGCAGATGTGGACAGAGTAATTGCCCTACTTCCCAGGCAGGGTGCATTCTGGGTCCTTTCATGGACTGTCTTCTCTAGAAAGGCATCAGTGGCAATCAACACCTTGGAAGATGGGCTGGGGATCAGGGACTTCAGCAAATAAGGCCACTGCTCCTGTCACTCGTGAGCCGTACAGCCAAATGGCTCCATTCTCTGGGTCTCTCTCTCTCTCCTTATAAACACGTGAGCGTCCTTTCCACATCCCGAAGTTTCTAGTCACTTTCTGTCTTACTTACTCATCTCAACGTGCTTTTCCTCTCAGACATTCCTGACATCAGGAATCTGGGAGAAGGTGGAGATCTGCTGGCACTGGACATGGTCAGGGCTGGAGAAATGGGGGCTGGATCAAAGTGACAGGGCGGTCGCATTCAGCTCCTTCACGGGAGCTATCTCTTGGGGGCTATTCGACATCTAAAAGGACTTCAAAGCTGCATGTTCTGTAAAGGAGTATGCTTTGCTTTTAGTTCTCTTCATATTTGAAATCGAGATGGCTTCTCATAGATGCCATCAACATCCATTTCCAGAACCATCTTTTAGTCACCATAAGGCCCAGAGACCATTTTTGTTGTTATGCTCTTCAAGTTTCCCTCTCTGCTACGAAGTGATCATTGGACATGCCTGCTATCAACTTCCCTGAGGTGCTAAAGGAAAACAGTTTGGAAACCTATTCTAGGAGCTTCTTCTATTCTTCGGTAAGAGGTAAAAACCATCCCCTTTATTTGCGATTATGTGTCTCTTCCACCAGGACCTTCTTATGTCTATAGAGACTGTTTTGTCTTTTCTAGAACTTTGGGTTACATTTGAAAGAAGACCAGGCTTTATATTAATACCGAGGCTTTGAAACCACAGTAGTTAATGACTCAACCAGCTGCCTTTCGTCGTCTTTAATAGTGACCTCTTTTCAGGAATAACTGCCACCTAATACCTCCCTCTCAAATACTAGGTCAACAGAGAGTCATTTGACTGATTTTTCCATCAACAAGCTGGGGAATTGGGGGTTGGCACCAACTGGTTATATCCATTTCTTTCTTCAGCCTCCCCCTTGCCTGAGTCTTAATATTTCTCCAATGAATACTTGTCGCCTCAGGTCACAGAATAATGATGGTACTATTCAAATCTTGTCCTACTAAGGAAATGCGCTGACTTCCCCGCACCCCCAAAACATGCACATAAGCCATGTGCCGATAGCATCTTTGTTATAAATACAGGCTCTGGATATTTAAATATTTGGGTTTAGCGTCCATCTTCATTCATCACACTTTTGCCTTTTTCATTGTGAAATGCCTCTAATTTCAGTCCCTATCAAAGCATGCAGTCTCTTAGGAAGGTTAGTGAGGTCAAACCTTTTATTCCTTGAGTAACAAACATGTAGTGGTCAATATACGGGAGCAGAGAGTGACTGTTCTGGCATCTGGGACAAGTTTATCAGTATGTGAGCCCAGTACTCAGAGGAACTAATCCAAAGCCAGGAAATTTCCTTCCAGAAGAAAAAACTTAAGTCTTCATGAAGTGCGTGGTTTCAAAATGTTCTTGTCTTTTTACAGTCACTATCTTTTGCTCTTCTGGCCAATATTCTTCTCATGATTTCAGACTCAGACACTAGGAGTGAGACACTCTCTTTTCTGGGGCTTCTATGGCTGGCTGCCACCATGTTACTAAACCAGGGAGCTAAAACCATGGAGCCAAAAGGTTCATGATAGCCTAGCCACAACTACAACTTGCACCTTCCCATTTTTCTAATTGTTGACTGAAGTTCATGTTTTATACGATCAAGCACGAGTCATTAGTGAATGTATTTATAAGTGAAAGTGTGTAGTATTGAAGAGCACAGGCTTTGAAGCTGGGCATTTGTGGATTCATATTTGATCTCTATTTGCTAGCTGTGTGAACAGAGGAGGATTGCTTACCTGAGCTTCATTTGTCTCATTTGTAAAGATGTCGAAGATTGCATCTACTTTCTGGATTACTGTGAAGATTCAAAACGGTTATGTCTATAAAATGACAACCATGTTATTGTGCATGATTTTAAACATTCAAAGCAGTAAGTGCTTTTAGTATTAATAATACTGATATTTTATGATTATGTAAAAGCATTAAATTTACAGAGAGATACACACTGGGGAGATATTCTGGCCCAGGAAATAACATTTTCTTTTTGTGTGTGAGTGAGGGCCCAAGAAGCATACTAATAATAATAACCAAATTCAGAGTCTTACTTTTGGTCTCACTTTGAGCTACATGGATATGATTTCACCCGGGTCATTAGAACTTTCCTCAACAAACTTAATTCTTGTTCAAGGCTCTGATAACATGGAAACCATTTGGTCTTTTGGGTGGAGGCAATCAATTATTCTTATTGTCAAATATTAAATTCAGCTCTCTTCCTTACTCTAAGACAAATAGATATTTCTAGCCTTAATGAAAATATTGTCAATCACCCAGAATGGTTTTCTGGTGGAGAAGGTCTAGTGAAAAGCCATGAGCAAAAGTTCAAAGTGAATTCATGGGAGGTTATTTAACCATGTGAGCTTTAGTTAATTGGCATGTAACTGTTGAGAAAATGGAGTATTTTATTTTGTGCTTGGGTTTCTTCACTGCCCCCATGTACTACTTTGAAAGTTTGAACCAAGTAGGCAACCGGAAAAAAATATTGCTTTGATATATTCCTTCTGAAGAGAAAGACCAAAGATACATTTTTTAAGGATGGGGGAAAAAAAGAGAATTTGTATGTTCTAAGGTACGTGTGTGTGTGTGCGTGCATATGTGTGCGTGTGCGTGCACCCATGTACACATTCCCAATGGGGAAATAATTCTCCTTGATGATTTAGGACTGCTTATAAAGCACATTTACAATTACACACACACACCCTTTTATGCCATGCTCTCACTTTCCAAAATCCATATGCTGTAACTGATATGAGGCACCAACTGCTTTGCTGCACATGTGAATTTAATAGAGGCAAATTTAGAAGAGATTGTTCAAACCTGCCAGTGTATTTTCATCAGAGGCAACATCACCACGTTAATTCTTTCCCCAAGTTGGTGGCGAAGTTAGACTTCTCAAAATGGGTGATTGAGAGTCCTGGATGCAGACAGGCGTGATGAACACAGGTGCTGGCCTGGAAATGGGCCCCTCTGAATGCAGCCCGTGCAACCTTCCCTCTGGCTTGCACAAGCCTCCCCTGATGTTTAGTGCTCACTTTGTGACCATCACAGAGCTCTTGTCCTTTGCTATCTCAGTTCTGATGTCTCTACTCTGTATACGTGAACGGGTGTAAAGAAATCAAGGTACAGGCAGTTACCAGTTCCCGCCCCACAGAAGAGGGCTGCCATTGGTCTGCATTGTGCTAATCATGGTTTGCAACTCTGATCCTCCCCCTGGAGGTTGATAAAAGTTTTTTTGCTTAGTTCTTCTCCCTTCTTACTCTGTCTAATAATAGTTTCTTTCAATTTGTCCACAGAAGTCATATTTCAATGCGGTATAGTTCTTTGCCTAACTTCTTCACTTTAATTCACCAATTAAAGTGAGGGGCACCTTCCTACCTGCTCTTCCCTACCAAGACCAGACTTCTGTGTTCATAAGCTCCATTTGAACTTGGTCAGAATACCAAAGAGTGAATAATGCTGATAGGCATATTTATATGACTTATTCTTTTGTGACTTAGTCTTTTGGCCTAATAATATTATTACATCATTGCTGTTTTATACACAAAGGCACTGTATGTCAACGAAATTGATTTTGCCCAAGGTCACACAGCTTATTCAGCCAGTAGTTGAACACAGGTCTTTTGTCCCAGAGTATATGCTGCCTCTACTGGGCCATGACTACGTCAGAGAGTCATGGGTCCTGAGTTCCATCAGTAGATTGCTATGGAAACATTTCTGTGGCTCCTGGTGCTCCAGACCCCCTCTCCAGGTTTTGGGGTCAGGCAGAGGTTGGGCAAGAGTGGAGAAGGGAAAGGCTACCTAAACTAGGGACAAGCAGGGATAAAATCTGAGTGTGTGTGTGTGTGTGTGTGTGTGTGTGTGTGTGGTGGGGGGAGGAGGTGGAGCAGAAGGTCTCAGATCCAAAGAAGAATGTGACAGCCTCCAAGTCAAGTAAGCCATATGATGTATCAAAGATGGGGAGTGGATAGAAGAATAGGTCTTGTGGGATAACAGGTTGAACACAAGAAGGGAGTGGTCCAGGGCAGGTACCTAGAGCTAGCTTGGTTGCCTGGCTCATAACAAAGTTCCAGGGATAGGACTGGTTGTTGGACAACCAGTGCCTTTATGAGCTGACAGTCTCATATTGTGGTAATGATGTGACATTGATTTTACAAATTCAGAAGAGTAATGGAGAGTGAAGTTGGCTTTACTTACACGTTATTGGAGGTGCTGGAAATGTGAAGGGCTCCTGATCTGATCTCTGCCCACAATTTCCCAATGAAGAGATGATGAAAATGGCATATTTACCCAATTCACAGCCCAGGCTCCACATTTATTTCTGAAGGATGATTATATTTTCTGGCAATACCCATGGTGTGGTTTTCACCAAGGCCTTGCACACAAGCTCAGCTATACATCTGTTAGAGCTTCTGAGAAACAAATACTGTTCTTCTCATGGCATCAAGAGTTCTAAAGGACAGAGATTCACCTGGATGTATTTAGCTTTGATTTCTTTACTAGAGAGGCAAATATCTGATAAATCTTCACCTTGGGGTCTTGGGAGAGAACCGATGTCTCTCTACCCTGTTTGCCCCACAAGTATGTAATGAGGGGCCTTTAAATTGATCTCCTCTTCAATGGGAGTTTCAGAATTCCTCAAGAAAGACTGTCCTGGTCATATTTCTGTAACTGTGTGGTTTGTTTAAATGCAGCACTTGTTCATTTATCCATTCATTTATTTATGAAAAATGTATTAACCTCCAATACTAGGCACGAGAGAAGCAAAATTGAATAAGTTGATGGGCTCAGTACCTTCCTTTTGGTTTGTGTTCACACTGCTGTTCTAGAACTTAGCTCTATCGTGGTGATATTGTGTTTATCTAATCATTAAAACATAATGACTATAATGATAAACATTGCAGTGTCACTGGTGACTAGCACAGTGTCTGACACACAGAAGGTGCCTGGTGAATAATGTACTGAGTGAATTCAATATATTTGCTGTGTAGCATGTGAAACAAATATTTGCGTGTGTAGGTAACATAGGCAGGACTAAAATTAGGTATTAAGCACAGTGATGATCAGCATTCAAGTACTAGCTAGTTAAAGTCTTCCTCTTAATCTAGAGAACTGTCCCTTACTAGTGGGATCAGGATTTCTTACCCTCCCAAATGCATTCACTTCTTCATTTCTTCAGTAAACATTTATTGTTTACCAGAATCTAAGACAAATCTGATGAATCCTTGGGTGTTCAACATTTATTCTTCAGTACGGAAAATATTCTCAGTTCTATTCTTAGAGTTAAGGACCGTTTAGGACTTGTAATCATAGTGAACACCTTCTGTGTGATAAGAGCTCGGCAAGGGCATTATAGCCTCACTGGATATAGTAATGGCCAATCACTTCACTATATGAGCCATGGTGGAAAAATAAGAAGTCTCTGTACACTAGTCACAAAATATACTTCTTTTCAAGGTATCATCATTTGATTCTGAATTACATTCCCTTTGAGCTGTTTTGGTGCAACGTTCCCAAATACCATTGACGTTCTTCCATCTTTGTTCATCGTTTGTGTTCTTGATCAATTCTCAAATCTCCCCCTCCCCCAACTCTTCTTTCAAATTATAAAACTTCTAGTGGATTCCAGGATTCCCTCAAGGTCTGTTTTTTAGATGTCTTTGGTCAAACCTAACATCATGATCAAGATGACCTCTTATTCTTTCTTAAGTTTGGACATCTTATTGTTCCTTGGCTCTTTCTTTTTTTTTTTTTTTTTTTGGTTTTTTTCTGTTTTTTTATTACCAGGTTCTGACTAACCTTTGCCAATTTTTATTAAATTCTTACTGCAAAATGTTAACCAATAACTCAGGGCTCTGATATGTTGAAAACCACCTCTCAAGTTTCATTGGGAATTCTCTGATCCCAAAGCCAAGAGGATTCTTTAGAATTAGAGGTGAGTCAACATCTAATTTCCAAAATGGGAGCCAAAGAGACATGCATGTGGGACCTTTTTTTGTTTTGTTTAAACGTGGAGTTTTAGTGAAATCATGTGACTTCTTTGTTTCTTGCTGACCATTGTTGCAGTGATTGGGGTTGAGCCCTTTGGGACATTGTGTAACTCAAACAGGATAAGCCCTCCCATCACTGAGCTTTGAGACACAGCTGTAGAGGACAGGTGCCAGAAACTGCCAAAGCCTGAGGAAGGGGACATGCGATTAGACTCAGGTGGGTCTTGGGGCTCTGAAGGATACCAGGGAGCTCAGACTTGCCTGGAAGGTTCTCAGGTGGTCCAAATTAAAAAAAAAAAAAAAAAAAAAAAGGTCTCTGTGCCCTGAGTATTTTAGGATCCCTAAGTATTCACTTTGGAATCTCCCAATGGAGAAACTGAATAGAAAAGACTTGCCTTTGTTGTAAACCTCTGTTTTAAATCCAACCTGAAGAGGGGCGCCTGGGTGGCTTAGTCGGTTAAGCGTCCGACTTTCTCTTAGGTCATAATCTCGCGGTTCGTGGATTCGAGCCCCGCGTCGGGCTCTGTGCTGACTGCCAGCTCAGAGCCTGGAGCCTGTTTCAGCCTGTGACCCCCTCTCTCTCTGACCCTCCCCTGCTCACGCTGTCTCTCTCTCTCCTAGAAATAAATTTAAAAAACATTAAAAAAAAAATTTAAATCCAACCTGAAGGATTTCGGAAGCTGGTTTCAGGGGTTTTGAAATTCAGGGTGGGTTTCCTTATACCCAGCTGGTCAAGAAGTAAAGGATATGAAGTGAGGTTAGTGGGAATGAGGACAGGAGAATGTATCTTGGTATTTTCCAAAGTGTGTTAGATTAAAAAAAAACAACGGGGTGGCAGAGGGAAGGATAATGTTTCTTATAAGCACTTCTTCTATATCTAGCATGCTATTAAGTTCTGCCAACTATAAGGAAGGTTTGGACTGGTATGTTGGTCCATGTTCATCTTATTTGTAGGCTCATTTGATCAAGGGACACATGGTGTTAATTACATGCAAATGAATTGGCTGGGAGGCAGAATATTGATGCTGGTTTCTCATTCTTGGTTCCGATCGCTGCCAGAGAACTGAATTACCTGGCAGAGTTTCAGGATCTGCTTCTCTTGACCTGCAAAATGACGATAGCGGTCATTTCCTCAGTTGAGAGAGAAACAGCATCTCAATAGGCAGCTGTGGCATATTGGAAAGAATGTGGGCTTTGGTATTTAGAATGTCTTGTGTAGAGAAAAATTTATGGCATTTATTAACAGTACACCCCTGTCCCAATCATTTAATCTCCCTAAGCCTTAATTTCCTCAACACTTACATGGGGATCATAATACCTGTCTCACAGGATTGTTACAGGGGTTGTTATGTTGTGAAATGACATGAGGTGCATAAAAATGCTTGGCAAATTTAACAAACATTTAAGCCCACATTGATTTTTCTGTTAGGAACTCTGCTAGGGGTTGATGATAAATTGGTAAAGAGCACACTCTCTGTCCTTAAGGAATGGGACATACAATGGGGGGAGCACAAGTGTAAGTACATTATTGCAATGATTCTAAACCCATAAGGTGATATATTTCGTGGTGTTAAGCAGAAGGTGCAATGGAATTATGAAAAGAACAAAATGTCTAAACTGGAAAACAGATTAGTTAAAGATTGCCAGGCAAACATATTTGTGGGAGCTGAAGGGAAGGCACAAACAAATGTACTGCTATTATTACCATATTTCAGTTATTTCCCAAATTGTACTCACATAATCTGACAATGGATCAAAATAATATAGAGAATTTTATCATGTTCCTTTGAAACTTTTAACATACATATTGTTTTCTTCTAAGTTCATTTATTTATTATGAGAGAGAGGGAGGGAGAGAATCCCAAGCAGGCTCTGCACTGTCAGCTCAGAGCCTGATGTGGGCTTGAGCTCATGAACTGTGAGATCATGACCTGGGTGGAAACCAAGAGTTGGACACTTAACCGACTGGGCCACCCAGGTGTCCCTAACATAGATACTGTTTTAAACATAAAGACAGAATACTACATACGTTAAAATTCTGTTGAAAGAAGTATTTTAGAGTATTAGTATTTTAGAGCTGGATGGGAATGTGAGTGGTCCAATGTGATTTCATCTCGCAAATAACAAGATCATATTTAGAAGCGGATATCTGATAACTGTCTAGATATCTGCTCATTCACTCTGGGGATCATAATTAGGGGTTCTGTATTAACCCCTAATTATAATTATAATCACAGATCATAATTAACTCTTCTGTATTAACAGACCATACTCATTGAGCCTATGCAAAAAATTGCTGGGACCCCTCTCCCCAATTTCCACCCTGTCCAGAAGGTCCTAGGGAACCCAGAATCCTATGCAAGGGACTTCTCTTCTTGCTCAGAACCACCTGCATTTTGCTGTGTGCAGTCATGAAGCAGCACAGATTTAACTGTGCACAAAATGAAAATCTGGACTTCTCTGTCCCGTTGGCTTTGTCAGGCTATGAGCAAGCTTCAATTAAGAACAGCTTCAGCTGACTGTATAGGTTTGAAAGACTTTATTTAGAATCCAGTCCATGTAGAAACAATAGAACAGCCCCCTACAACCTGGCTGGGAAGCCCAGTGTACAAATTTTCGGGGGTTGTCTGCGGACCTTTCTGTCCCCAAACCGCCATAACTTTCCTAACCCAGAAGGCCAGGATGGAACCTATAGGGCCATCTCAGGAACCAAAGTGACGCAGAGATTTGAATTGAGTGGAAATGCAGTAAATAATGACTGGATGATTGAATGAAATCCACTCTCTTCTCATTTCTTATTGAAAATCAGATTAGGCAGGTTGGACCTTTCTAAAATCTATTACTTTCTAAGAAGAGTGTTTGCAGTTGACAGAAAGTCTTCAACTACCAAGTAGGTCCCCAGTGTGTGTTGTCTAAGTTGGTTAATTCTTCTTAACAATCATTCATCATTAATGTTAAGGAACTTTTAGCATTTAAAAGTGTCACACCAGCTTGCTGATCAGCAAAAGTGACAACGGAGGAAAGCAAGCATTTTCTTACAGACTTACTCATTATTTGACAAGTATGAATGAGATGAGAGCCACCGTTATTTTATCTCTTCCTGCCTCTCTGAGATACTGTAGTGTAAAGAGTTAGAGATCCAAAGATTTGTGACAAATGACCTTTTATTTCTCTATGTCTTCTGGTTCGGTGGTGGCATCAGGCTAGACATAGGGTGGGAGCTTTCTCGCTACCAAGTTTCTTTCCAAGAGAGAAACTGATTTGAGAAAACATCAATATTGGAAAACACCAGTTTCATTAACAAAGCAGGGTGCTTTAAAGGGATCTCTTTTGGGGGCTAACTGCCAGAATGCATCACTAGTAAAAAAGATTACTCAACGAACAAAAACAAACCCAGAAGGACTTAAAATCTAAATTGGGACCATTTACAACTGGAATCAACAGAACTTGACAGAATGGGTTATAAAACACATAGCACACACAGAAAACTTACTCAAAGAAACACAAGAAACTGATTTCTTTTTATAAAAACAAAGGAGCACATCTTCCACAGCGAGGACACTCAAGGCAGGGGCTTGTCAAAGGAGACATTTTGGTTTCATGTACCCTTTCAGAAGCTAACCCTGAACCCGATCTGTCTGTGAGCCCTGTTTTGTCTGACTTTCTAGTTTTAGGAAGAAAAATGAACAGCGAAAATTTAAAGAATACACCATTACTTTATCTCCTCTGCCAGATGATAGACAAACAGGAGTCAAGGGAACAATGAAGATTTAAACAAGAGTCCTTTAAAAAGGTGTGTTTTCTTTTTATTACAGAACCTTTTCTACTATCTCTTTATGATTTCATATATATTATCATATGGATACTAAATCATTGACGTAGAATCGATGGCATCATCAGGGTCTACCTAAGACAAAATTCCAAGAGAAGTCAATTGTTTCCAGTTTTTCAATTTCTGCTGATCAGGTGTTGGAGACCTGGTTGCTTGAACATGCAGGTGGGTGGAAGGAAAAAAGGAAGGTTTACTTAGAGCACCTAAGGATGCGATACAGAAGCAAAATGTTTGCTGAAGTGGAGCAGGGAGGCAGGAAGTCAAGGTGAAGATGGAAAGAGGGAATGTTCATTACTTTATTTATTTGTACAATCTCTGTTGCTCTTTCATATCTCTGTTGCTTTGCCCAAACTGTATCATTTGTAGAGTATGGGAGATCGATGGAAGCCAGAGTGCCAACCCCCTTGATCATGCGTCTACCATGATTAACTCCTGTCCTAACAGGTGTGGGGCAATATCTCGTTGTGGTTTTGATTTTCAGTTCCCTGAGAATTACGTTGAGCATCTTTTCATGAACCTGTTGGCCGTTTGTATATCTTCTTTACAAAAATGTATCTTTAGTTCCTCTATCCATTATTTAATTGGATTGCTTGTGGGTTTCTTGCTCTTGAATTGTACGAGCTCTTTATGTATTTTAGATAGTAATTCCTTATCTGATATACGATTTACAAATATTTTCTCCCATTCCATAGTTTGCAGTTTCTCTTCTTTTGATTCTTGTTTGTTTGTTTGTTTGTTTTCTGTGCAGAAGCTTATTAGTTTGATGGAGTCCATTTGTTTATTTTTGTTTTGTTGCCCATGTTTTTGGTGTTACAAAGAATCATTGCCAAGACAAATGTCAAGGAGTTCCCCCCCCCTTTTTTTTTAGAAATTTCACAGTTTCAGTCCTACATTTATGTCTTTAATACATTTCAAATTCATTTTTGTGAGTGATGAAAATAGGGGTCCAATTTCATTCTTTTCTTGTGAATATCTAGTCTTCCCAGTACTGTTTATTGAATAGACTATCTTTTCCCAATAGAATATTCTTATCAAATATTAGCTGACTGTATAGACATGAATTTAGTTCTGGGCTCTTGATTCTATTCTATGAGTTTATGTGTCTGTTTTTACACTGTTTGGGTTACTCTAGCTTTGTAGTATAGTTTGAAGTCAGGAGACACGATATGTCCAGATTTATTCTTCTTTCTCAAGATTGGTTTGACTATTTGGGATCTTTTGTGGTTTCATATGAATTTTAGGATTTTTTTCTATTTCAGGGGAAAATTCCATTGGGATTTTGGTAATGATTGCATGGAGTCTATCAATGGCTTTGGGTATTAGGGACATTTTAATACTATTAATTCTGATAGGCAAACATGGGATGCCTCTCCATTCATTTTTGTCTTCTTCAATTTTCTTCATCAGTGCCTTATAGTTTTGGTGTACAGATCTTTCACCAAAAGATTATATTAGTTATTTATAAGAGACGTCATCCAGGTGGGCCTGATCTAATCAGGCGAGCTCCCACTAGGGACTGGGCCCTTCGTAAAGTCAGAGGGATTGGAAGTTTGAGAGGGCCTTTAAAGGGACCATGTAGCTAAGACCTGAAGCCAGTCTGAAAGCATTCTCCAGCTGATAACCAGCAAGAAAATGGAGGGATATCAGTCCTACAGCCTCAAGGAACTGAATTCTGCTCACAACCTGAGCAACCTTGGAAGAGGACTGTATGGTACCAGTGAAAATCCAGTTCTGGCTGATCCCAGCTTTCACTCTGGCAAGACCCTAAGGAGAGAATCCATCCACCCACACTGTGCCTGGACTTCTGGCCAATAGAAACTGAGATAATAAATGTGTGTTGTTTCAAACTGCTAACTTTGTGGCAATTTGTTGAGCATCAGTAGAAAAACTACTACACACAGTCAAGAGTTAATGGCATAGACTAGGATAGTGCCAGTGATAATGGAGGGAAGTAGACAAATGCAAGGTAGAGTCAAGAGAATTTGCTAATGAGGATGGTGAGAAAAAGGAAGGAAACCAGTGCAACCCTGGGGTTTTTTTGTTCGTTTATTTGTTTTTCTTAATGCAACAGGGTAAAATTTGTGCCTTTTACTGAGATGGAAAATACTGGAGAAACAGTATGTTTCAGGCATGCAGGAATTTCACTCTTTTCCACAGAAAATTTTAAACTTTCGATTTTGAAATACCTCAGGGGTTCACAAGAGGTTGCAAATATAGTACCACAAATATCACTGAAAAGTTGAATGTGAGGCGCTTATATGACTCCTAAGTGCAAATATCAGTAGAAAGTAGGATATGCAAGATGGAAACTCCAGAGAGAGGTTAAAACTGGAGATACACATTTGATATTAGCATGGGTGGTACCTTAAGCCACCTGATTGAAGGAGATGTCCCAAGGAGACCAGGGACCTTAGGAAGAAGAAAATAAAAAGCAGTGACTGAGCTCTGGGACATCGACAGTAAGAGTGTCAGTGCAGAGAAAAAGCCAGCAAAGGGACCTGAGAAAGACTGTTCACTGCAAGTTGGAGGGAAACCAAAGAGGGAAGGAAAACTTCATTTGAAACTTCCTGCAAATCCCTGCACTTACCCTCAAACTCCTGAATCCAAATATATGTATTAAATGCAGGACCACAAAGGGGTGGGAGAGGGTTTGGGACGAGCCTCCAGAGATTTGTTTAAGTCTCTGAAGTTTCTGTGAATGACAAATTGGGGTTAAAACGCCATATTCAGATGATTTAAGTGTAAATGAGCAGAAACATGTGGATTATATTTTTTTCCAACTGCATATGAGTTTAACAATTAAGCACAAAGGGTGCTTGGGGCAAAAGGAGTCCTGGGGCTTTATTATTAAATCCTAAATATGGGAGCAGGGGTTAGGGAGTCAGCCAGTTAAACAAACAGTGCAGGTTGTCAGGAGAGACTGAATCTGGATTTTATTCTCTCTTTGTCCCTCTGTCTTTCTAGGTCACCCTCTCTCTGTCCCTTTCTCTGTCACTGTTTTTGTCTCTCCCAGGCTCCCGCCCCCATCCATCGCTTTGCTCCGGCTACCATCTGAGTGCTCATGGACATCTTGAAAGCACATTTTGCAGCTGTGTAAAAGCAAGAGCCAGAGTCCTCTTCTGTTTGTAGAATTCCACCCATGGTTTCCAATTTGAGGGGAGAAAAAAATCAGTAGCAGGTGTTGTGGCTCTTCAGGGAGTGTTGTTTATTATGACTATTCTCTAAAGAAATATTAGGATGCATGCTATGGCAGATAATATATTGCTCAGATCGCTCTGCATTATGACCTTTCCTTTGTTTCCCCCTCCAGGCTTTCCTATTCCTACCTTAGCCCCCAACTTGCTGCTTGCTAGGCAAGCCTGACACAAAGGAATTAAAAGCCATTTTCTCTTTGTTGTGAAGCATGGCTGAGGAATGTCTTCAGAGCTTGCTTAAACACTGTCTGATGACAGAAATCCAGAAATTACATAATGACTCCGGAGTCAAGACTGGGCTGTGGGCAGGGCGGTTGGCCTTACTCGAAGGGCTTTTGAAGCTGTAGCAGTGGGGCCTGGGATGAGAGAGTGGACTGAAACTGCAGCCAAAGCCAACACTAAGTGGATAGATTTTTTTATTGCTATCTTTGTTTGGAAGTGGAAGGCTCGTAGCAATACTACAAGCAATTAGAGAAGACCACACAGGCTAGGAGGTTGGAGCAGAGCAAAGGGCAAGTCCAAACATCATCGCTGGCTTCCCTAGGGTGACAGGGAATGGCAGACTCCAGGGTGCTTAATATGGTCCAGGAGAAAGAGGAGCAATTTTGACAAAATTTTAAAAAAATTAAGTATATAATCAAACGAATTTCAACTTATAATATTATACAGTTGTGTAGCTACCACTACAGTGAATCTATAGAACAGTCCATCATATCAACAAGTTTCCTCCTGCCCCATTTGATACCCACCCTGATTCCCAGCCCTAAGCAACCACTGTCCTGCCTTTTATAACTGGAGTTTGTTTAGAATTGCACATAAATGGAATCAAACCATATATAATTGTTTCTTAAATCTGGATGTCTCCATTCAGCATAATTATTTTAGGATTCTCCATGTTGTAACATGTATTAATATTTTATACCTTTTTGTGGCCCCTGGGGGTCTCATTCAGTTGAGTGTCCAGCTCTCAGTTTGAGCTCAGGTCATGATCTCATGTTTCGTGAGTTTGAGCCCCACATCGCTCTCTCAGCTGACAGTGTGGAACTTGTTAGGGTTTCTCTTTCCCCCTTTCTCTGCCCCTCCCCAGCTTGTGTTGTCTCTATCTCTCTCAAAATAAGTAAATAAACTTAAATTTACAAAAATTTTAGACTTTTTTATTGCTATGTGGCATTCTATGAATGGATATATATAATTTTTTCAGTTGGCCAACATTTGGGTTGTTTTCATTTGGGCTATTATGAATAAGACTGCTACAAGTATTCTTTTAAAAGTCTTAGTGTAGACACATATTTTCATTTCTCTTCAATAAATGCCAATAAGGGGTAAGTATCTATTTGTCTTTGGAAGATATTGTTGAACTATATTCCACAGTTGTACCATCTTACACTTCATGAGCAGTTCCAGCACTTGCTATTTTTTAGTTACATAAATTTTAGCCATCTTAGTAGGTGTATAGTTCATTCTGGTTGTTTCTTTTAAAATTGTGGTAAAAGGTATATAACATAAAACTTAGGATTTTAACCATTTTTATATATTTCAGCACCATTAAGTGCATTCACAGTGTTATGCTGCCATCACCACCGTCCATTTTTAGAACTTTTGAATCATCCCCAGCAGAAACTATGTACCCATTAAAATATAACCCCCCATTTCCTCCTTCCACTTTTCCCTCAAGTTGGAATATCCAATGTTTATAAAAAATATTTTTAAAATAATGAAAATATTTCCTCTACATAATTTAATAAGTATTCAAAAAATATAAAACACTGTCTTACCTCAAAATAATGAAGCCTTTACTTGAAGATATGTAGATCCATGAGACATGAATATGGAGCTTTCCACACAGAATATACGATATACAATACACTTGAAATCACACAGAATATACAAATAAGACAGAAATTCAGATCGATGAGAATGTGCATCAAATTCTGTCTCATCATCAATATGGAAAACAGAGGGTGCCCTTATTTGTAGATACATAGTTCTCAGGATATTTTTAGAATATTAATATTTACAATAAACTAGATATTACATCCTTTGTAAATATTTAAAGTCATAATAAAAAAAGTATGGACATCAACTTAAAACTGTATAAGTTGTGCATAGTTTAACAAAATACTTCAAATAAAATAAAATTTTGAGGAACACCATTTTTTAAAATGTTTATTTACTTCGAGAGAGAGAGAGAAAGAGAGTTGTGGAGGGGAAGAGGAGAGGAAGAGGGAGAATCCCAAGCAAGCTCTGTGCTGTTAGTGCAGAGCCTGACACAGGACTTGATCCCTTGAGGTAATGACCTGAGTCAAAACCAAGTCAGATGATTAACCAACTGTGCCACTCAAATGCTCCAAATCTTGAGGAACACCATTCTAGCCCACATATATATATATGTAAAGTCCTACGAGAGGCAGATATACTGACTATCTCTGCCTCTCGTAGGACTTTACTTTGGGAGAGAGCTCCACACTGGGATTTATAAGGGAGGAGTGCTTGTTGAAGAGGGCAAGCTGGGAAGATCTGGGAAGAATCTGGATGAAGAGAAACAGCTGGTCAGGTCTTTGCTGGATCGGCCACTTGACCATCTTCTTGGCTTTAACCTTCATGCCAACTCACCGGAATATCGGGGATCCAGTGAAGCTTGGGAGTCTTGAGTTACTTCCTATTGACTGGAGCTGCTCAGCAGTGCGCAGGCCAATACTGATAATGGCCACAGCCTTCCTGAAGCATCTTTGTTTTTTACCATCTCTCTTCTCCCTTCTCCCCGGTCAACCTTCTCCCTGGCCTTCAACCCTATTAAAGGCATACATGAGCATCGCTGTGTCCTGCTGGTTTTACTCATGTTTCAGTGAGTGCTGAGTGCCAAGTAGAGAAATCACCCAACTGTTCTGTCATTGATGGGGAATCATGTTCCGACAAGGATACGTTTCCAGCCCTGGATGGCTGCATGCACATTCTCCCCTCAGGTGGATGTGGGAGGACCTGGAAGTACTTTGAGGGAAAGATACACAGCCTCTCTCTGTGATTCTCGCTCTCCTTTTTTTGGAACCATCTCCAAGGCTAGTGCAACACGATCTGTTTCTGTGCAGAGTGTCACATTTTATTATTTTTAAGGGGCTTCTCGCACCTTATAGATGTTATTTTAATCATCACCATCCGTGTTCTGTGTTGGTGCCTGAGTCTGCTCCTGTGCAGTTGGCCACTTCTCCACAGCCAGGCTCCTGGAGATACAGCCAGTAGTTCTGAGGTCTCTAGTGTTCACTCTGCAGTTACTGGCCGCACGAGTGCTGTAATTCTGCAGGGTCTGTTAGGCCTGGCCTGACTGATTGTGGCTCAGACTTCTATTTAGTCTGTGCTAATCAGTGAAATGTTTTGGTCCTTTTCATTCTCTTTCCCCCACTTGAAGTAATCGGAACTGCATATACAATAAGATTTTTTTTGTCTTACACTCATGTGGAGTGGTTATTTTACCCTACTTCAGCACCTGGGAGGGGAACAGAGTAGGCCCCGAGGTTGGGAGTGGACGGGGGCTGGATGGGAAGGGAAGCTTGATGAAAAGGCATGTGCTGAGAAGAGGATTAGTGCCAGGCAGAGACAGGATAAGAGTCTTGGAAGAGGGTGGCTAATGGGGAAGAAAAGGGTAAGGTTGGGTAAGATCCTCTGACCCTTATGGACAGGGGGTCTTCTTCTAGCTTTTGGTGCTGTGGTTCATTGTCTCCTCACAGTGTTGGCCTCTGTGGTTTCCTGTCACCATAGCCATGGGTAAGTCTCCCAGATGTTCATCCCAGGACACCTGTCCCCCCTCTACACACCTCCCCCCAGTACAATGAGGAACCACACCTCTTCAGCTTTGATTGACAAGGTGCGCCCCCATTCAATGGTGGCCATGAAGAGCTTAGACCTAGCAAAACACCACTCCTGATATTCTTTGAGGGGTGGAGATGCTATGGAGACCAAGATACTCTGGTTGGAAAAAAGAGCTTGTTTATTTAACACCCTCTAAAAGGCCTTCTCAAACTGGCCCACTGCCCCTCATTTCTTCAGTTCAATACTAGAGGCACGAATGGCAGGAGAACCATCCCCCATTGTGGTCTTTATTTTGTGGTTTGTATTGTTGTTTCTCATCCTTTATCATTACCTAGAAGTTTTGATGTCTTACCTAAATCCTTCCATGGTAATGTGGCCTTTTTTTGTTTCTGTGCAGACATGAATCATCTCACTTCTCTCTAACAAACTTCCCCCTAGATATGTTTTCGTAGGGCCCGTGAACTGAGAATATTCTTTATACTTCTTTCTTCAAATTTCCCCCATTTTACTTATGTTTGTTTGTGGTGTGTGTGTGTGTGTTCTTAATTCTAAACAATTTTATCAGGGGGTGGTATATCAACTACCACAGAAAAGATACAGAATAGTCGTATCACCACAAGGATCCTTCATGTTGACTTTTTATAACCATACCTATCTGTTGGCCACCTCCTCTACCCCTTAGTCTGGCTACCACTACACTGTTCTGTGTGTATCTTTTTTTCTTTATTCCCCCGACAAATGTCACATAAAGGGAAACATAAGATATGCAACCTTTTAAGACTGACTTTTTTCACTCAGCATAATTTCCTTGAAACTCATCCAAGTTGCTGTGTGTATCAATAGTTCATCTTTCTTATTGTTGAGTGGTATTCCATGGTGGGGATATACACGCTTGTTAAACCGTCCAGCCATTGAAGGACTTGTGGATTGTCTCTAGTTTTTTGGCCAAGATGAATAAAGCTATGAACATTCATGTACAGGTTTTGTATGAATATACATTTTTATTTCTGTGGGATAGATACACAGATATTCAACTGTCTGGTTGTCTGGTGATCAGATGTTTAGTTTTATAAGAAATTTCCAAGAGTGGGTATTTCCCACTAGCAGTGTAGGAGTTCTCCAGCTTCTCCACACCCTCACAGCATTTGCTGTTTTTGCTCTTATTTTATTTTAGCCATTCTAATGCATTTGAGGTGATGGTTCATTGTAGTTTTAATCCGTGCTTCCTTGATAGCTAATAGTGTGGATTATCCCCTGTGCTTATTAACCATCTCTGTATCCTCTTGGCTGAAGTGTCTGTTCATGTTTTTCCCCCCTTTCTGATTTAATTTTGTGTTTTTTTTTCTGACTGTTAAGTTTTGAGAATTCATTATATATTCTAGACACTACCCTTTGACAGATATGTGGTTTGCAAATATTTTATCTTAGTCTGTCATTTGCCTTTTGCGTATTCTCAAAAGGGTCTTTCACAGAGAAAAAGTGTTTTTTTAAAATGTTTTTTATTCATTCCTGAGAGACAGAAAGAGAGACAGCATGAGAGGGGAGGGTCAGAGAGAGAGGGAAATACAGAATCTGAGGCAGGCTCCAGGCTCTGAGCTGGCTGTCAGCACAGAGCCCGACGCAGGGCTTGAACCCACGAACCGTGAGATCATGACCTGAGCCGAAGTCGGACGCTCAACCAGCTGAGCCACCCAGGTGCCCCGAAAAAGTTTTGAATCCAAGGTCCATTTTATTGGTTTCATGTCAAGTCTAATTCATATCAAAGTAGTGTTTGCTTTAGCCTTAGATCCTACAGATTTCCCCCAATGCTTACATTTATTACATTAATAAATTAATGTATTACATTTACACTGAAGTCTCCCCTACTCACACATGCTCTCTCTCTCAAAATAAATAAATAAACAACAACAAAAACAAAAGTTGTGACTGACAGTCCTATTCCTTCACCATTTGAAAAATACAATACTTCCTTCTAGCTTCTGTGGTTTCAGAAGAGAAATGTGTTGGCATTTGAATTTTTTTTCCCAGTAAGTAATGCATTATTTCTCTCTGAAGGCTCTCAAGATTATTTTCTTTGTCTTTAGTTTTTGGAAGTTTAATTATCATGTGTCCTGGTGTGGATTTCTTTGATTTTATCCTGTTTTGAGTTTTCTCTGATTCTTGAGTCAAAAAGTGCATGTCTTTCATCAAATTTGGGACATTGTTCCTTCCAAGATTCTTTCTTCCCTACTCTCTTTCTCCTCCTCTTTAGTGAAATCCAATATTAGATCTTTTGTTACACAGGTGCCTGGGGCTCTATTCATTTTTTTTCCAGTCTATTTTCTCTCTATTATTCAGACTAGGTAGGTTCTATTGATCTGTATTCAAGCTTACCAATTCTATCCTTTGTTGTCTCAGCTGTACTATTGAGCGTATGCAGCAAGTTTTAAAATGTCTTTTATTTTAATTCCTATAATTTCCATGTAGTTCCTTTTTTATAACTTCTATTTCTTTCATGAGATTTTATTTTTTTCCATAACCCTTATCAGATAGTTCTAACATTTCTGTCGTCTTGGTATTGCCATCATTTGATTGTGTTTTGCCATTCAAATTGTGATTTTCTTGGTTTTTGTGATTTTCTATTGTATCATGGACACTTTAATTATTGTGTTAGGAAGGTCTGGATCCTATTTAAGTCTTTTATTTTAGTACATAATTCCCCTGTTTAGGTTCAATGTGCAGATCCTGACCTACTTTCACGGGCTATGATTCCAATAGCAAGTTTATTTTCAGCACATTTGCCATGCTAATTTGGTCTGCTTGGTATTAATGGTACATCTAAAACTCCCCTGGTGCTGCTCAGGAAACGTAAGAAGTTTTCCAGGTTGCCTGCTTCTTAGTGAAGAAAGGAGTGTGTGGCCCCTTGAGAGGAAGAGGCTTCCTGGTCCAGGCTATCTACAATGCTGAGGACCCCCCTTCATGGTGCTGCCTGGCTACCCGATGTCGCTAGATATGAAAGGAGAGTCCCTGGCCTGTGGAGACAAAGGTGGGCCAGCCACTTGCTGTAGCTGAGTCCCTTTTGCTGGTACCCCTGGCTACCAAGTGTCCCTTGGTGGGTACTGAGATCCAGCAGGCAATACAGCGTTTCATAAGTCAAGGTGCTTATTGTAACGAGATCTCCCTTGCTGAGCCTCCAGGTCGACTGCCTCGTATCTCTGGGCTGGGTGAGAGTCCCAGTCCTGGCGAGAAAGAGGAGTCACTCCCCTGGCCACTTGCTGTCAGTGGACCCCTCTTGCCGATACTGCCAGTTTGCCTGCTATTGTTGGCATAGCAGGACTGTCATTTAACAGAGGGGCGAGGGATCTACCTGAGCCACTTTCTGTTGCTAGGTTGGAGGCCAGGAAACATAAGGTCTGGGTCACTTGTTTTTTGTTGGGTGGGAGTTTGCAAGAGGCGCTGCTCCTGTGCTGTTTCTTGAATGCTGGGGTCTCTAACCAGTTTCTCTTCCTTTTTCTACCTTTTAGGGTTTTAGGTATTTTGGGTGCAACTTTAATGGTTTCCAAGGCTTCTGATTGTACTTAGTGTGAAGGGGCAGAGAGAAGTAAGCCTATAGAATCTTGTGTGCACCCAAAGTCCCCAATGTATGTTGTAGACAGAATGCCTAAAAACAAGGTTATTCATTAAACAGGTTTTCTTCAAAAGGTGAGTGGTTGGCAAGAACTTATAAATTCCCAAATTATTTATTGAGAATTGCTTATAGCAAATGAGCTGACATTCTGGTTGTAAAAACAAAAACAAAACCCCACACCATTCTCCATAAATCTGCTTTTAAGCAGACATTGACCTTCAGCTAGAGCAGAGCTGACACATAGTTGGTCTCAGAAATAATAGAAGAAAATTAGAATCTCTCCCCAACTTTATTAGATAATTCAGCCAGTTAAATAGGAGCGAGGTGGTTTGGAATATGGCAGATATTTTGGCTGGGTCTGCCCAGTGATTTATTTTCCTGATTTTGGATACAGAAGAATTGCCAATAAATCCGTTACACATGGATTTTTAACACATTTAACACATTAACACATCAGAAAGAGAATGGAATGTGCTTTGTCATTGTGTAAGGACCAGAAAGTTCTTGAAAAATTAATTTTAAAAAGGTAGACCCAGAGACACTCAGAGTTCATGCAGAAGAGATTGAAGAACGTCTGTGGTTTGGTGGATGGTTGCAGCTCAAGGGCTTGATCAAAACTATAACATTAATTACCAATAATTTTAAGTGACCTGAGATTTTAGTTGTAAAGGTTCGCTTAGCAGTCGGACTTCCTGATGTTCTAATAAGGCAGAAAGGTAAAGAAGATATGTTACCTGACCAAGAGAGGACAGCATGCAAACTGATTAACCCTTCCCAAGAAAGTACCCCGGAGGAAGCCAAGAGTGTACCGTCAAATGACAAGCTAACATAGTTCTCTTAGCAGATCCAAATAACTCCCCTTCCCTTCTGAACGTGGGAGCTCTAAGGACATCTCTGGGAAGTTGCTCCTCTAGATTCTGGTTTTCCATCTTCACAACCTGATTTGCATATCTAGGGTCTGTCTGAGAGACCCTACACAAACCCTCCTTGAGTGGACATCACTGCCGACCACACAGTGCATCTCTTACCCCCTGGAAGAGAGCTGGGTCATCCGGGGCGTGCACTGCCCCACCCCGTGGACCTGGTTTTGGTCCCTGACAGCAGACCCTGGCCAGAGGCTTCGCTTCTCTGCATTCCACTGCTGATGAGCTCCAGCGTGAGAAATTGGAGGGGAATAGCACAGGCCTCTGTCTACAGACTTCAAACACGAACAGCAGATGAGGCCTGGTGTTGGTTAAGGGCCATTTGCAATTGCGATTCTGTTTTAGCTGTACTCTTTTCTGTTTCCCATTACTGACTCTGCCCCGCCTCCCTCGCACATGCCCCCGAGATGGATTGTGCAGGCACACACCGTCTGCAACACCTCCGTGGGGGATGGAGTCCTGCCTTCACTCTGCCCGTGTGACATCTTTGTATGCAAGGACACGACAAGATGAGCTCTCATCAACTGGATACCGGGCTCTCTTTTTCTGCCATGGCAATGGGCAGGGCTGAGCCCCTAGCACCTTCCATCTTGCCTTCTTCTGACCAATAGCATATTTGATAAATCTGCATCTGGGGGAGAGAGGAATTAGTTGTACCAAGCTGGGATTCCATGGATGAAGCTCACCTATGAGCAGGGCTGGACCAGCAGCATACCTCTCACTGAACAACCACATGTCAGAGACAGAATGGTATGTTCTGGGGTGCCCTCTCCTCGATGGCCAGGAGAAGATGGGCAGCTGTGTCTCCTCCTCCCCCTGAGGAATGTGGTGAGACTGAGTCCATCGAGCTGCCCAGGGATCTCGATCAGGTGGTTGGAGGAATTTTGGGGTCATCAACAGGGCTTTCCCTACACAGGCTGCCCCCTCTCCTAACGGTGCCATTTTCTAGAATTTTGGCTTTAAGTTTTTTTATTGAACTGCCAGGTCCCCAAGGAGAGGTAATTTAGGGAATTAATTCTTGAGAATTAACTTTTGGGCTATGAAGGGGTGTGGGAAAGGGGAGACGAGGGAGGTGGTCACTGTAGAAATGTGATTCATTTTGTAGAAAGAAGTCAATGTTCCTCGAAAATTATTTAGAAATTTTTGTTTGAAAAAAACATGACATATTTGGAGTCAAATGGAAAATTTTTTGTTTGCTTTTCAATGACAAAAGAGAGTACTTGAAAGACTATTACAGTTTACTTTAGGTGGCCATGAGCTAATATCCAGGAGGTCCAATCATTGTGCCCTCACATGTGTATAAGAGGGCCCTGGGGAAACACCTTACCTGTGCCTTTTGAGGTCTGGCCAGCCCAGAGAGGGCCCCTGTGGAGCTGATGAAGATTGAAAGGAAGAAAGGGGATCTCACAGGAGTGGAGGATTTCACCTTGATAAAGTATCAGGTAAATGATGATCATAACCCCACTAAAAGCTTTTCACCTAGAGATTGGGTGTCTACAAATCTGTCTGAAGAGTTCACCAATGAATGGTTCTGCGTCTACTCTTCTGTTATAAATATCCTCGGGACTCCATCATCAACCCAATATTCCACAAAACCATTTTTCCCCCTGAGGGATCCTGGGTATGAAAGCTACACAGGAATGAGTGCAGAATTCCACATGGGATAGAAAAATGTGTTTTTAACCATACCTTATCTTCTTGGACCTCAGAGGTAAACAAGGCAGTGGATCCATTTTATAGATTTCTTTTTAGTATCTCATTTTGTTTTAAATATAATTTATTGTCAAATTGGCTAACATACAGTGTGTAAAGTGTGCTCTTGTTTTCAGGGGTAGATTTCTGTGGTTCATCGCTTACATACAACACTCGGTGCTCATATCAGCAAGTGCCCTCCTCAATGCCCATCACCCATTTTTGCTTCCCCCCAGCCCCCCATCCGCCCCCAGTTTTTTCTCTGTATTTAAGAGTCTCTCTTGCCTCCCTCCTTCTCTGTTTGTAACTATTTTCACCCCTGCTTCCCTTTTCCCATGGTCTTCCGTTAAGTTTCTTAAAAAACAAACAAACAAAAAAACAACAAAAAAACAAAAAACAAAAAACAAAAAGAGCCCCTGAGGTTAAAGGGATTTGAAAGACTTGCCCCAGTTGACGTGGCTGGTGGGTCACAACAGGGACCATCATCCCCGTTTCCTTGTGATTTAAACACTGTCTTTCTCCACTGTGCTGCGTGGCCCCCAACCAAAAAAAGGACATAATAATGCATTTCCATGGCATGTGCTTTACTACATCTTTCACTTATTAAAGTTATAAATATAGATTGGGACTAAGAATGCAGCAAAGAGTTTAGAGACCCTGATATCTGCTTATTTGAAATCTTGCAATACAAAGGTGGAGCTCAGCCAGATGCAAAACCTGGATTTGCATCTAGGTCTGTAAGTCTGAGTAAGATTAAAAGTCTTGAAGTATCGTGTTGGGTCACTGACGTCCAGCTAAGTATTTGATGCCACAACGTGTCCTGACTTTTTAAGTATAAAAATTTTTTAATGGAAAAAAACGCTTCAAATAATATTGATGTTTTCCCCCCTCCAAGCATCTCACCAGGGTCCTCTATATGTGAGATACGCAGTCATTTGCATTGGGGTAGAGTGGAAGGAAAAGAGCATGGTGACCTTTTACCTGGGAGAAATGATTGGAAACTCCCCTGAGAATCCTGTGTACTGCCAGAGATGGCTGGGTTGGGTGGGTGCCCTCACTTGCTGTGTCCTGCCTAGTGGGGGTCTTCCTCCTGACAACCTCCTGTGTGCTGACCCAGGTGGCATGCCCGTCTCTGCAGAGCCCAGATCTCAGCACCTGCTGTCTTCCTCCATTAACCCTCGGTCCCACGGCCAACCCAGCTGATGACGGCAGCATGAAGTAGGGATCGAGAGCAATGCACCCTGAGAATGTCGTTTGGAGTTCAGCCCCGCTCTGATCCAGTCCTACCCTCACTTGGTTTTATCACCCTCTGAAAGAGCGATGTGAGCAGAGGTACCACCTATACCCCCAAAGTAATGTTCTGGCCTCTAACGCAATCTCTGGGGATTCGCCTCTATGTTAAGAAAGGTTTCTTTGGGGCGCCTGGGTGACTTAGTAGGTTGGGCGTCCGACTTTCGCTTGGGTCATGATCTCACCGTTCGTGGGTTCGAGCCCCGCGTCGGGCTTTGTGCTGGCTGCCAGCTCAGAGCCTGGAGCCTGTTTCAGTCTGTGACTCCCTCTCTCTCTGACCCTCCCCTGCTCATGCTGTCTCTCTCTCTCTCTCCTAGAAATAAATAAAACGTTAAAAAAAATTTTTTTAAAAAAGAAAGTTTTCTTCATTAGGAACAAACATTTCAGCTGGAACAAGTCCTTGATCTAAACACAGGTATAAAGCTCGTTAAAGATTGTATTCTTGTCTTTTGGCCCCTTATTTAAATCTGGGTCAATCTGTTTCTCTTTACATTTCTAAATTGGAGGCTGTGTGATAGTTTTTTCATAAGGCCCCTTTTTGACCAATGAAACTTTCTCTGGCTCATTGACTTTGCAAAGTTGTTTTTGTTTTTGTTTTTGTTTTTTTCACTTAACATGCACTTATTTGAAAAACAACTCTTGCAATTTTTGCCATGAGGCTCATTGCCTATAGAACTAAGTGGGCGGGGTCTCTCTCGGGGGTACCCTGCACGTGCGGAGGGCTCACAGCTGTGGCCATCACATTGATGGATTTAGGGAATGGAAGGGGCTCCGTACCAAGATGACCAATGAGATACACTTTGCAATTCAAGTCAGAGCTTATGTTAAAAATGAAAAGGTCTTTATAGGTGGCTTTTGTTCCCCCCTGAGTCTTCTAAATCAGGAAGACAGCTGATAGCAGCCCACACATTGGGTGTGTCTTGCACCGCTTGGCTCCCTAAGAAACCAGAGGACCAACGCTTTGCCAGGTTGGCTTTGGAACAAGGAAAGGAGGAGGTTGCTAGGAGGCTGCAGTGGAGGTCAGATTCCTGTAGAAGAAGGTAGATGGCTTTTCCAAGTGGGTTTAGGCAGCCATTGATGTCACTTGCATTTCCAAACCTCTTTGTGACTTCTATTCTCTTCAGGCAGCACAGCTCTGACACATGTAGCAGCTAATGAGATAGTGGGGTTCTGGCTACCTTTCCAAATAGACCCAATAAACGTATCAGCAAACAATCCTCTTGCAGTGTAGATGATTTAAACTGTAAGCCAGTGAGGAAAGAAGCCCTAGTGAAATGGAAGGTGTGGTCGAGTTGCAAATGGAAACCTTGATTTGTAGCAATTATCAGACTGGTGTTAGTATGTTATGATACAGTTCCAGAACCTCCAGGTGACACGCACTCTTTGCCCAGGAGCTTGTACAGCTGTGGCTAAAAGGAACACGGCAAGCAACCTTCAAGCATTTTATTTTGAGAGGGAGATGCAAAGAGCTTGCCTTCTTTATTTCAAATATTTAAATCCTTTAAAAGAGCCTTCCTGAGAATAAATAGCCTTCCTAATAAATAAGTCCATTAATTCATCATATAGCCTGAAAAACAAAATTCATCCTTGACATTCTAATATTATCCCTCCAAAATTCTTTACAGCACTTTATAAACCATCGCCCACCAGTGTGGGACATGTGGGGCTGGTGTTACCAGAGCGTGCAATATATCTGGAACATTCTCTGTACAGCAGCCTCGCTGGTCAAGGTCAATAATGGGGAGCATGCTCCTTTCAACAGCACATCTGTTGAAGACCCTATGCAAGGTCTTTGAAGATTTGCATGTTTACTAGCAGCAGGAAAACAAAGAAAAATGGAAATGCAAAAGGAGCTCTAGATGGCTAAACTCCCAGGATCGAGTGAGTCTGGATCTTGAGCATAAATTTCCCCAGAGAAGGACTTTGAAGTTTGGTTCAATCTGTGAAATTCTAGTAATGGTCTAAATTTGCTCCTCAACATCTGGTGGAGATAATTGCAACAACAAATGGTATGGATAGGTCCATTTGTTCATGTACTCATTCATTAATTCAAGACAGTTTTATTGAAAGTCTCCTATGTAGAAGAAAATGGTCTCAGCACTTCAAGGAATAGAGAGATAAGATTGTCCTGGCCCTCAAATAACAGCATGTATTTGGGAGAGGAGGATCCCTAAATGTATAATGATTAAAAGTGATACATGGAGATAAACATCATAAGCTGCATCAGATCCAGAAATTGAAAGGTGGCTGATGGTGTATTTTGAGGACCGATCTAATGGGAAGCTTTAGAAAAGGATTTGTGTTACAGCTGAAGAGTATGTTGGGGTTCTGAAATGGAAAAAATCAGAAAGCATGAGATAACATTCTAGGCAAAGGCACAACCTTAATAAAAGCATGGGAGTGGGGAAAATGCAAAGTAGATTTGAAAATAGTAAGAAGTTCCATTTGATTAAATCCTAGCATACGTGGAGGGGAGTCGTAAGTGATGAAATTTTACAGGTAATTTGATGCCAGTCTTATAAAAAATGGTGGATGTAAGGTGAAAGTATTCAGGCTGATTTAAACCTCAGCCAAGTGTGGGCAGAAACATTTTTTAAAATATTTATTTATTTTTTTTGAGAGAGAGAGAGAGACAGAGAAAGAGACAGAAGTGTGTGCACGCATGTGAGTGGGAGAAGGGATAAAGAGAGAAGGAGAGAGACTCCCAACCAGGCTCTTTGTTGCCAGAGCAGAGCCAGACATGAGGCTCGATCCCCTGAACCATGAGATCATGACCTGAGCCAAAATTAAGAGTCAGACACTTAATTGGTAGAGCCACTCAGGCACCCCTCAGCAGAAACATTTTTTAAAATTCTTATTCATTTTTGAGAGAGAGAGAGAGAGAGATAAGGTGTGAGGAAGGGAGTGGCAGAGAGAGAGGGAGACACAGAATCCAAAGCAGGCTCCAGGCTCTGAGCTGTCAAGACAGAGTTCAACATGGGGCCTGAACTCACAGACCGTGAGATCATGACCTCAGCTGAAGTTGATCCTTAACCTACTGAGCTATCCAGGCACCCCGGCAGAAACATTTTTCAAGACTGCAAGATTAGGTGGGAAAAGGTGATCACCTATGTCAAAAAGAACTGCTTATTTCAGGGACAATTTCCACCCTGTTCATGTACCTAAATCACTTCAGTGATCCAAACAGTGGAGCTCCTCAGCTGTGCTACTCTTCCTGAGAAACTCTTACTTATGTGTGATGAATGATACTCTGGCTCTCCCAGTGGGAGGGGCCCATGTCTCTTCTTTCTCATACCTCAACCACTTATGATTCTCCACCACACACACCGCCCCCCCGACATCTCCCAGGATCTGGTCATTGCATAGCCTCTGATAACACTGCAATTCTCCAGGACACCCATCTCCAGGCAAAGTCCTGAATGCTCACAAGAATGACTTGTTCAAGTCACAGAGTGAGGAAGTGGTGGAATCAAGAAATGCTCAGACTGAAGGGCTAGGATCAGCCCTTGGATTTCCAAGAAATTGATATTCCCAGGTTTACATTAATCTGTTTTCTTTGACTCATTGCTTCATCCTTTTACTCATTCAGTTATTAACACATATTTATTGAGCACTAGTTATGTTCCAGCACCGAGTTTCTACTCAGTTTTCACACCATTTGGAAAGACAAGCAAGAAAATAAAAGTACTTCCTGTCACTCTCTCGTTGCCTAGGGCCAAGTGCATCCTTTAGGGCGAGCACTCCAGGCCAGCCCTCTCTGTTCTTCCCCTTCCCCCATCAGCCACTTTCACTGGAATTCTCTCATTGATATTTGTCTAGTCTCTGACTCCATCTCATAAAATTGGATCCTGTGGACTTTTCTACGTGTATAGATCTAGAAATATCTGTCTCCAAAATGGATAGCAATCGTAAGAGATTGGAAGAAGGAGTAAGTGTGGCTATCTGGATATTTCAGGCCAACATAAATGAAAATCAGGTATGACATCTTGAGGGTTTGGCTCTGTGGATATGGGCTCAAGAAGGCAGAGGCTGGATACTGCCTCTTGTTTGTTCATTCATTTGTTTTTTAGGTTGCACACAACTGAACTCATGTGGCATTTGTCTTTCTCAGTCTGACTTATTTTGCTTAGTGCATCTCCTAGGTGCATCCATGTTGTGGCAAACAGCAGGAACTCTTCCTCTTTATGGCTGAGTAATGTGCAAAAGACAGAATCAGACCTATACATACAGCAAACAATCTGATGGGTCCTGGAAGAGTGGGGTGGGAGAGGGGAAAATGGATGAAGCAGGCAGGAGAAACAGTCTTCCAGTTGTGGAAGGAAGAAGTCACAGGGATGAAAGGTATAGCATAAGCACTATGGTCAATGGTGTTGTAATAGTGTTGTGTGAGGAAATATGGCGGCCACACTTGGGAGCACAGCTTAATGTACAGACATGTTGAATCACTATGTGTGCACCTGATACTAATTTGTGTGTCAACGATACTCAAAAAAAAATTGAAAGAAAGGAAAGAAGTTCCTCCTCTGATGCTTTCACAGGCCTCCTTTAGAGATAGGTCACCCTACCTGAGGGCCACATAAAGAGACTCTAATGAACCTAGAGTGTGCTCTCTGAGGAGGAGTTGGAACTTCTATGACTACCTGTGGGGAAAAAAGCTAAAAAAGTTATTAAATAATAATTTCCTTGTGGAAAAAAAAGAAGTAAGTCCTGACTTTCATACAAACATGAAATGAACAAGTGTCAGAGATTTTATGTCACTCATGAATTAATGAGGGAAACCAGTAAGGTGTTAAAAAGTTGCTCAAAGGAGAAGCCAAGGAGCAGATGTGTGTTTAGGTAATCAAGGATGCTAAAATGAATTTGCGCAGGACATGCAAACTTAGCTGACACCAGACAAGGTCATATCAATTTCACCTCCACAGGACAAAACTCACTTGCATTTCTATAAATAAATAGAACTTGCACTAATAGCAGTTTTCTAAAACTTTCAGTCTCAAAAAAACAGCTCAAAGGGACTAAAAATGTAGACTTAATGGAATAATATAGCCTGCGGGAGTATACTAGCCAACATCTAGTTTTCTGTTGAGAAGGCACACTGTAAACTTTTTGGTCCATTTCAAAGCTTTTCACAGTTTTCCCTACAAAGTCTTACTGTCTTCTCTGAGGGGAGGAGGGCGGCTCAGTGGTTCAGTTGTATTTCTGTGCATCAGGTGACCTGTGTGTAATCTAATGAGGAGCATCAGTCATGCCCTTCAGAAGAGACATTTAAGCATGTAAATTGATGGATACAGAGAAGTGCAAATGTAGGAAAACCAGGTGCACTGGGATTGGACTGACTCACAGATTAAGTAAGACTCCTTCTTTGAGTGATACCTGCAACCATGAGGAGCCAGATTAGGGCTCTTCTTGACATAGAATTAACAAATGACATACAGAAATTGAAAAGAGTGCACAAAAACATTATTGTGCTGATCAACTGGAATGACAAATGAGAGCTGGAAGATGTGGTCCAGGGGAAGAGAAGCAAACACAATAAAGCAGGAAGCAGAGTAGCCGGTACTGCCTTGTGTGTCGTGGTAGGAGTTGGGGAGAGATAATTGCACGTGACGATATTGAGACCAATTTGTCCACATGTGGTGGACGGGGACAGAATCAAGGGGGCTGCAACAGCACAGGGTAATAATTGACTCTGGGCACATGTGACAAACAGATTCTAGAGTTGGGCATATAATAAGCTAAATATGGGACATATTATTATAAAAATTACATTATTATTATACAACAGAACCATCAAAAAGCTGTTATGGCTCATAAATAAGGGCATTGCATGTAGGTTATAATAAGCACCTATATCTTTATAGTGTTTTGTACTTTCATGTGAATTTTATCATTAACAACCCTCAGATGCATGTGCTGCCATTTTTGTTTCAGTGGGAGAAGCTGAAGGTCAAGCAGCTGAGGGGCAGCAGAAGCAGTATGTGTCCTCCTTCCCCTGATCTTCATCAGACCACAGCTGCTGCTCCTGTGCCATGAGCCAGTCCTCCTGTTCCGCTACCGTGGCTGACCCCACAGAATCCCACATAGAATTCTGTGTGGAAACAGAAGTCAGGCAAGAACTGACCAAACACTGGAGGCCAAACACAGGAGAGCAAGACCCACCAACAACCTCCAAAAGATCTGTGATTATGTCCTTTAGAGACCAGAAGGCTGAGGAGAACATGGTGGCTATTTTATGGCTGAAACACTGAATGCAGAGTAGTGACCAGCAAGAAATCCTTTTGGAAGACCCAAGATGAATTAATAACGACAAACCTCTTGGACGGGAAGACTGATGAGGTGCCAGGGATTGGTTATGTAAATGGCACCAGCTTTCTCATTTACTCTTCCCAATGAGCCTATGAGATTAGGAACCGCCATATTTGCTTTCAGACGTGGGAACTGAAGCATAGAGATATTCATGGAGTCCCCAAAGTCCATACTGGTAAATGGCAGACCTGAGATTGGAATGCAGGTCTGTCAGATTCCCAATCAGCCACTATATGCCACTGGTCCTATATACACATCACCATAAAAGTCATCATGGCTAATTAAGGCTTTCTCAGGTTTGGAAGAAGTGTCTGAGGAAATTTGCAAAGTATCTTTGGGAGCGAAGTCAATAATTAGGCCCAAATTTTGTCAGGCAATATTAGTAGTTTTCATGAAGTGAATAAATAAAGCATGAAAGCAAAAGATAATGCACAGTCTTAAAAAGAATATTCAGGGTGTTCTGAAATTGCAACCATATTCTCCATGGGACATGGAGGTGATGGTTGGGGAGAGAATGGTATGACTTATTGGAAAGTCTGTTTGATACAATGGTTTGAAATAAATCGAGTACTATTGTAGGTTAATAGCCACTAGGCGAGTTATAAATGGATATTAGAACAAGAGAACAAAATCATCATTATTCATAATAAACTATGTTGCATGAAAACTATGAAAGCCTACAGAAAGGATTCTTGATTTCATAAGCAATCCATTTTAAGAGGCTATAGCTTTTACATGGAATTCCAATTAGACACAAAAGAAATCCTAAGGACTCCCCAAGTGCTATCTTTCACATCACATTGGCCTTCAATTATCATTCATTCTGAGTAGCGGCATCTGAATCGAGTAGATATTACCATTTTTCCACAAGTTGCCTCAGATGGAAATCTAATTCAATTAAAAAGGATAAAGTCCACAGAAACCACAATGTCAAATATCCCAAGCTGTCAGAGATTGCTTCAATTGTCTTTGACTTCTTTTGTTTGATCCTTGAAACAGCTAGCTCTCTGGGCTTGTTCAAACTTCTCATCTGTCCACCTCTCTCTCAACACAGACTTCCAATTCAGCTCCTTTCTTCAGATCTGGTTCAGGCCACTTTGGGGAGTAGGGCTACCACATGTGCTCCACCAAAATACCAGACCTCCAGCTAGGACTGCGGGGTGAGTTTCCCATAGACCCCCATCCCCCATGGCACTAAACAAAACACATCGTCAGAGGAAATACTTGCATCTGGTTTACTTTATTAAAGCCCAATGGTAATACCAAGGATAATGAGAACTTAATTGACCAAGAGGGTTCCCTGAAGCAACTAAAGAGGATGCCCTACCCAGAGCACCTATTTCTACCTTCACACCCAAAGGGGGAGATTTTTTTTTCCTGGCAATTTTTGAATAGCTCTTTTCTCCTTACCTCTAGTCAGCAAACTTTCAGACATATTAAGGTCTAACCTCACAGAGCATAGCCATGAAATGGGAACACTTTCATTTAATTCATTCATTTCATTTCATTCATTATAATTTCCAAAATTATATTGGGATGCCTTGGTGGCTCAGCCAGTTAAGCAACTGACTCTTGATCTCAACTCAGGTCATGAACTCATGGTTTGTGAGTTCCAGCACCATCAGCACAGAGCCTGCTTGGGATTCTCTTTCTCCTTTTCTCTGCTCCTCCTCTGCTCTCTCTCAAAATAAATAAATAAACTTTAAAAAATCTTCTAAAAATTGTATTAAAAAATAACATTGACATTACGTATTTTCATATTTTCATTACGCTGAACATTAAAATCTCAGTTTGTCCAGTTCAACTCAAGGCATGGAGTCACCCAGAGGGCAAAGGGCCGATAGTCCCCAATCAAAAACGTCTTCTTCACTGCCCCTGATCTTGGAAAAAGCTCTTCTCCTGTGGTAGAGATCACCAGGGTGATGATATCCCAGCCAGTAATAGTTGGAAACTCTCTTTTGAAAGTTTGGCTCTTCTTGGACTCAGGGAGATTGGTCTTCACCTCCCTGTGCATGATTCTCTGCTTCTCTCCAGGGTCCTTGGTTCTTATTTTTCTCCAGCACTCCTTGCTTCCCCTGGTGACTGATTAAGGTTTTGGCATTTTGCCTTCTGAATTTTCTGAGAGCTTGTCATGACTCAAAACAGCAGTAACCATTTTATTTCATTTTCTAAATCATTTAAGAGGACAGTGGAATGGTTTTAATTTGACTCATCCACAACCTTATTATTTTCTAGTAGATATTTTTTCCATTACCTTGTTTGGCAAAATCCTTGATTTGCTCTTGCCTAATTCAAAGAAGATGCAAAAAGGATGTTTACAGGTGTCCTTAATCTCAAAGTTGATAATAAATTATGTAGTTATTAAATATACTTGTTTTGCTGCCAAGGGCAAAATAAAGAAAGATGTTTGCTTCAGTGAAGATACCTCTTTATTTCTGGTCTTTTCTAAATCTTGCCTGGATCTGTGGGGCATTAGCACATTGAAGAAAATCTTTAGTAGTGACTAAAGGTCTCCAGGCCCAAGATCATCCTCATTCTACTACTTTGTTACCGCTCCTCTGGGCCAGAGCTCAGAGAAGAAGCCCAGGTAGGAAAGGATGTATTGAAGGAAAAGAACTGAAACTAACCTGATGGGATGAAATAAATCTTCCTGAGATAAAATGAATTATTTGGGGGTAACTAGTTCTAATCCAAGGACTTATTTTATTGGTTGTGTTGGCCATTGGTCACCAGTGTTGACTTCCTGTTTGGTGTCTTTAAGGGTGTACATATTCCTCCAAATTACAGAGAGCCACATTCATCTTTTGGGAAAGACCACCTATGTGGACTGACTCTGTCCAGTCTTTGAGTTTCCCTATTGTTCTTTCCACCCTCCCTTCTCTGGTTTAGCTCCAAGATCTCTAGATGAAACCTCTCAGACAGGTGCTTCAAGACCGGGCCTGGAGAAAATTGCAAACTAAAAGAGACTTTCTTCAGAATTTTCCAGCTCCCTTTCCAAGTCTTCAAAGCTAGTAAAGCACAGTCTTGTTGGCAACATCCTACAGTCTGCTGGGAATGTAGATTTGTATAATCTTCCCGGAAGGCATGTTAAGAATATGCATCAATAGGCTTATTGCATTTGTACATCTTGACCAGATAATTCTAACTTCGGAAATTAATCCTAAAGAAATAATCTGAAATGCAGCAAGCATTTTATACATCAAGATGTCAACATATCTGTCTTGTTAATAACTTGTTGAAACAGAGCCAATAAATAATGGGTGCTCAATAAATGATTATCCAACGATAATCACTGGAGAACAATCTCATGTGCATCTGGTAAGAATCAGTTCTCTTCCCTGCATACACGGGTGTGGCTGAGGAGAGCCCATTTTATTTGGATCCATTGGGAATATGCCACGGGCATGAAAGTCTTTTGGCAGAGGGGATCCAAAGGTAAGCAGTGGTGGAAGTCCAGTGGGGGCTGGTGCAAGGACAGGCTATGGAGCAGTGGGCTTGGGGCAGAATCTGGAGCTGGACTGAGAAGCCAAGACATCAGAGGGCCAACGGGGACAAAAACTGGGAATGTGGCTCTGATTCACAAGATGGGGAGGGGTCTGAGAGACTTGTGGGAGCCAGCTGGCGGCACGAGAAGCAGGCTTTCAGAAGATGGTCAGCAACATCACAAGCAGACAGGTCAGCTGCAGGGACTGAATCCTTGTCTGGAACCATGTCTGGGACTTTGTTTGTAGAAACTGAAGGGCACCTGGGTGGCTCAGTCAGTTAAGCATCTGACTTTGGCTCAGGTCATGATCTCGGGCTTCATGAGATTGAGCCCTGCATCAGGCTCTATGCTGGCAGCTCAGAGCCTGGAGCCTTCTTCAGATTCTGTGTCTCCCTCTCTCTGAGCCCCTCCCCCCATTCATGCCCTGTCTCTCAAAAATAAATAAACTAAAAAAAAAAAAAAAGAAATTGATTAAGGAATAACAAAACTTGTAAGAGCAGAAAATTTAAGTAGCCCAGAAAAGTGATTCTGAGGCTCATATCAAATTCTACTTCCATTAAATTTCCCAAATCACTCCAGCTAGCTATTTCTACGGCATTTTGTGTTCACTGGCTTGAGTTTTGAATAACTTGTGTTCAGTACTTACCTGGACTACTAATTGTAAACTGCGGTCTCCTCCAACAGGATCATTTTTTTCCTAATTTTGTGAGCCCGATCCCATGAAAGGAAAGGCAGACAATAAAATCATGATTCAAATGCCATTTGAAATTTTTGAATAGTTGTAAGTTGCTATACTCTTAAAACTATTCTTACAACTTTGAACAGTTGTAAGTCAATATATTCCCAACTTCTCCTTCTGGGTTCCAAACTGTAATTCCTGAAAATCGTCCTCAATCCCAACTCTTCTTCTCTTGTTCTTTCTGTCACACATCATGACAATTTTTTTGTCCTGAATTTTTAAACCCTGTTATCTTAATCTTGGGTTTCTGCCATATGTTTACATAGATTGCTTTTGTCTAAAATTGTAGACTCTTAGAAGATAGGCACTATGTCTCATTTGTGCCTCTGTCCTTTGAGAGCAGAAACATAAGGCTCTCATGGAGGCAGGGCTCCTATACCTCAATGACAAAATCCTTAAAATAATTTTCAGTTAACTCTAATTTTAAAATGCTGGGTGCCAGAGTCCATCTAAGGTGTTATTGAGACACAATGCAGACATTTGTCACTGCTTCCCAAAGGTGGTGAATACATTACTGAAAGGATAACAGAGCTAACAATATTACTATCCATGTGTATGAAAGTGACTCGGCCGATAAAATGCAGAAGCAGGACAGGGCAAGTCTTTCCTTTGATGAATGCTGTTGTTTCCTGATGTGCCTAGCTTTTGAGAAGTATGACTTCATCACCTGTGACTCATGTGGAATGCACCCTTTCTGTTCAAACCTTGTGTTCCGGTAAGATTGAAACTTCCAAAATCTAGACAGGGCTGAGAGTCAAACGCGAGCATGTAGCAGTGTCCCAGGCATCAGGGATGCTCTCTTTTTAGCAAGAGTTGCTTTAGACACGTTTTGACTTTGATCAGGAATGGCACCAAGGTTTAGGAAGAAAAACTGGAGTTGCAAAATCAAGGACTTTTTGATGGAAGGAAATCATGTGCTAAACGACAGTGGCAAAATGGTATCGATCAGTGATCCTAACATGGAGGCGATGATTCTTCTTTCTGAGGAAGGATTAGGCACAGAAATGCTGAAGCCAAGCTTTGCCTTAGTGCACTGGTATTTTCCTGCACAATCCTGAACCATTAAGTAACCAATTGGCCCTGGGGTCATGAAGGAGCCAAATCAACGATCAGATGCTTTACTGGGGTAATAATCTCAATCAATCTCAGACCCCAGCAGTGCTCCATAATCTACAGAGGACTTTTTTGTACTTTACCTCGCTTCATCCTAAGAGTGATTCTTTGTGATGGGCAAGCCTGATGTTATTACTCTGACCAGGTCTAACTCAGTGCCTGCTGCATACATAGTTTCTATTTAACAGCAATGTATAGATTTGAAGTTGTTGAATCCCCATTTCTCATATAAGGAAAGAGTGTTTAATGACATATTTCCCCAAACTCAGCTATACCAGATGAAGCGGCTAGAACTTAAAGCCATATCTAGTGCAGTGTGTCCAATGCTCTTGCCATTGGTACCTGGAAAAACATTTCTTTTCCCCAAATGACTGCTGATATCAAAGCAAGCAAGCTATTCCTCATGGCCCTGGGATGCAGACATTTAAACAATCTTGAGAAGAGGCTAAATTTAATTAGCTACATACCAAAGAGAAAAAGAAAAGGGAGTGGGAAGGAGCAGAAAGAAGATAAAAGCATTGGGTGTGGTGGATCAGAGCATATTAAAATAAATACAATAAAAGTTATCCTGTAATCAGTAAACAGCAATATAATTAGAATTTTTCCCCCTATTTACTTCCTTTAGCATGCAATGGGGGGAAATGAAAAAAAAAAGTCAAGGACTCAATCAAACAGATGGTTCTGGAGTTATTATTTTCCCCTTGATGTTGTTTACAAGAAGAGACTCCTTGAACAGAACGTGACTCACAGATTCTGGTGAGACTAGCAGTTCTCTGTGGGAAGGAGAGAGGAAAACAGCAGGAAAGAGAATCAGATCATAAGCTTTTATTATGCACATTATTATGCCTCATTAATTAACCCAATCACTGTCCTGGTGACGTCCTGGGCTCACTTCACAAGAAAAATATTAGTCTGGATTGCCAAGTTAAATAGACAATTACAGGAAGATCGAATTATGCCTACATTGCATTCTTTCAGGGAACCAGGCCAAACTCCTGTCAAATTCATAAGACTGAAATATCCTCACTAAAAACAGCCCCGAAGAACCAACGTCACAAGCTGTTTGACGTCTACACAGAGGATGTATTGATTTTGCCTCAGCTTCCTTTCTCAGAATCACATAATAGACCGAGAAAGAGGGCTTTCTGAGCCTCCTTCTCTCACCACACACCAGCTGGCTCGACCCTTTGTTAGGTCCAATAAAGTACAATGTGATGGGGGAAACACCCCCACCTCGTGAGCTCCTGTCCCCCATCCTGGCTGGCAGCTGTCTCAGTCCTATAGGGACAGCTAGAACATTTGAAGAGGACAATGGGAACTCCTAGCATAGGTTTTCCATAGTAGAACCCTTGGTTCTTTCCATGATTTTGAGGGAAGATTTTCCACGGAAGAATGGCTACAACAGCATAAGGCACATACCAGATTTTCAGGAGCCACCTTCTTGGTAGGTCTGAACTCCCTAGCACCAGAGACATTGCTACACTGGATTAAAACAGTTGCAACAAAAATTTTAAGTAAAGTGATATTTATCAGTGCTCCAGGGCTCACAGGGCAGAGTAAAAGGTGCTTTGTAATCACTAGAGTGAGAAGTTTAAGATTTTAAGTTTGTATGACTGAATGCAACTTGGAAAGAAAGCTGCTTCCTGATTCTTATCATAGGACACTCCTCCTTTTATCAGAGATGTCTAAACCTTTTCCATGTTACTTCCCTTTTAGGCAGAAAGTCGCTATGTGTTGAGTATACAACACAGGATTTTTGACATCTTTATTCTGTGAAGCAAAAGTTCTAATTCTGTCCTTATGATCATTCACTTATTGGATAGACTCTCACTATACATTTACCAGGCACGAGATACTCTTTGGGCTCTGAACAGTCCATTTTCTCCAAGGTCTTCCCAAACAACTAGACTTGCAAATTGAAACCTTAAAGGTTGCTGCTCCACAGTGTTCTATGCTCAAATCTTTTCTCCTGTTTCTCTTTTCACTTTCCTTAGATGACTTCTGGGTTTTCATATCCTCAACTTCTGCTTGTTGATGAGCTCTTAGTGTGATTTTAACACCCCAGACCTTTCCTTCTCTTTCTCAAGGCTTGTTTGTGTACTCTGGACATCTAAAGGGTATCACAAAATTAACTGCTTTTTCTTAAAGTTTATTTATTTATTTAGAGAGGGGGAGAGAGAGAGAGAGAGAGAGAATGAGCCAGGGAGGGTCAGAGAGAGAAGGGGAGAGAGAATCCTAAGCAGGCTCTGCAATGTCAGCACAGAGCCCAATGCTGGGCTCCAACTCATCAACCACGAGATTGTGACCTGAGCCAAAATCAAGAGTTGATGCTTAACCAACTTTGCCACCCAGGTGCTCCCAAGTTAACTTCTTCTAAACTAGTTTCTATCTTCAAAAACAATGCTCCTTACGTGTTTTCCCTTCCCAGTAGGTGCTCCTGTCGGCTCCATCCTCTTTATATTGTGGAGTAAATCAACAAGCTCACTGATGGCGCCCATATGATTATACCTCTGCCCCGAATCCTCAGTGAGGTCCAGGGTCCTTGGCAGAGTAGATGTCATTGCTTGTCCTTTAGCACCTATTAACTTTACTGCTTGAGTTAGTATTTCACTTGAGATTAGAATCTCACATTAGCCATTCTGCATCTCTTGCCATTGCCAATCACATTATATTCCTGCTCACCTATAGGCTTTTGTTTTACAGTAATCATTACCCATTCTGCCTCTTCTCCTGGGAATCACCTTTTCTTTTTTCACTCAGATACCTCCTACTGACTTTTTAAAACTCTACTCAGGCATGGCTTCCACTGGGTCATTGCTGTCCCTCTGTATCTGTCATCAAGTCTTTCTCTTCCTATCTGGTTAAGCTATTGCAGCCTTCAAGGGATGGAGTGAATTTTCTTCCCTCTTGTGATTCTCTGGGAAGCTTCTCAGTCCAAACCTGCAGAGAACTGGCAGCCTCACATCTGACATTTGAGAAGGTGGGTTGACATCTAAGTTCATCCCCCTCATGACCTCCATGTTGTAAGGAATCCCAAGCTGGCTCATGGAGAGGCCATGTGAGACAAGGAAGCCAGACAACAGCACGAACTTAGGGACCAGCTCTATGAATCCTGGCAAACTGCCCCGCCCCCTCCACTGGGGAAGCCACTCTGTGGATATCAAGACACTGGAGCAGAGACAGGCCATTCCTGCTGTGTTCTGTCTGAACTCTTGATCCACAGAATTATAAGCAAATAAATGGCTGCTATTTTCATGTGTGGAGTTTGGAGAAGCCTTTTGCAGTGTAGATAACTGAAACCCCTCACAAATCTGGCGTGGACATTTCTTCTGTAACCACAGTGCCTTTGAAGGCTTATGATCCCACTGCAATTTCCAAAACGAGGGTTTCTTGCTCTGCGTTCCTCCTTTGCCCCAGTTTTCTTTCTTGAATCATGTAAAAACTGATGATCTCAAAAGCTGGCAGAAATTCTTCTTAGGGAGGGAGCTGTCTTCAGCTCCTTCAGGGAGGTTGAAGGAAAAGGCTTTGGACGCAAGACCAAGGGTTCTGAGGAACCTAGATAAACTGAATCAAAACCTGCATGGGAAATGAAGAGTAATTTGTTCTTAACGATGATGATGAGGAGGAGGATGTGTATGAACAGGAAACATTAACAGAGAGAAAAAACAACTGAAAGGGAAGAGAGTACTCAAAGAGGCCCCTAGGAGTCAGGGGACAGCATGGGGTGTAGCCAGTGGACTCTGTCTTGTGGGGGATCACCAGGCACATTTTAAGTTGGAAAATAATGTACAGCTAGAAGTGGCTCTAGGTTTTGACACATAAACCTTTTCTTCCTCTCTTGCCCATCTCCCCACCACAAAACTACCAGTAATTCTTACCATTGTTATAAAATTTTGCACGAAATTGATATTTTGTGAATTATGGGATACATCACATATCAGAGACTAACACTCAGAAGTGACCTGAGAATATAACCCTAAAGAAAATCACAGAAAATGAGAGAAGGTGTCTGGATAATCTCAGGTTCAGGCTAAAATGGCTGGATCTCAAGGATACCAGGAGAGCCACTGATTTGTGGACTATCGGTCACCTCTGTATTCCCACCGTCTAGCATGGTGTCTGGGACATTGTAGGTGCTGGTAAACATTTGTTGAATAAATGACTGAACACAAGAAAGAAAGAAAGAATGAGGAAAATGATTTGAAGGATAAAGTATGGCTCCTTTAAGGATTATGGGTTGTGGACCATGAGAGCCGATGTCAGACACTCTGTGTTGGAGTCTCACTCTTATTTGACTTGGGGGAACATTGCTTTCCTACGTGGGATCGAAAGTAATGGCTCTCTCACCAAGTATTAGCAGACACCCAGTAAAGATGACTCCTCATTCTTGGTAGCCAAGACAACAGCAATTGGTGTACCGGAAATAAGAGGGGAAGAAAAGAGCGCAAAGCACCATGGGAGCAAGACGGGGGGGTTGAACATAACGTTGTCTTCCATTGTTGTTACCAGAGTTTGGTCATGCCCATGGGGTTTCCTTTCATGACTTCTTTCCAAGAGTAAGAAAGGTGGGAATGATTGCTATTTTTCTGTATTTTCTTTTGCGAGGTTCTAAATCTGGGGATAGAGGGATATGAGGATAAGACAGGCTAACAGAATTTGATAAGTCATTAAGTCCGCTATGTAATTTCCAAGTATTTGGAGACGTTTCCACATATTTTTCTGTTATTGATTTATAATTTAATTCCGCTGTGGTTAGAGAACATTCTTTGTATGATTTAAATCCTTTAAACTTATTGAGACTTGCATTATGGCATAAAATGTGGTCTCTCTTACTATATGGTCCACTTGCACTTGAAAAGAATTTTTATTCTGTTTGTTGCTGGGTCAAGTGTTCTATGAATGCCAGTCAGATCAACTGGGTTAATGGTGTTCAAGTTTACTATATCCTTATTGATTTTCTATTTATGCCATATATTATTGAGAGAGGACTGTTGGAATATATACTGTAATTGTGGATTCATCTATTCTTTCAATTTTGCTCTTTATCAAATTTTGCTTCATGGATTATAAAGCTCTGTACATGAACATTTGGGAATGTTACATCCTCTTGAGGAATTGTCCTTTATTCATTACAAAATGAACCCTTTATTTATAGTAATATTCTTTGCTCTGAAATCTACTTTTTCTGCTATTAATTTAGCCACTCCAGCTTTCTTTTGATTTTCCCTTCTTTTAACCTAGCTTTACATTTAGAGTGAATTTCTTATAAGAAGCATATTATTGGGTCTTGCTTTACACACACACACACACACACACACACACACACACACACACACACATATATTTATATATATATAAATGCAATTTAGGGACACCTGGTTGGCTCAGTCGGTTAAGCTTCCAACCTCAGCTCAGGTCATGATCTCACAGCTCGTGTGTTCAAGCCCTATGTCGGACTCTGTGCTCAGCTCAGAGCCTGGAGCCTGCTTTGGATTCCATATCTCCCTCTCTCTCTGCCCCTCCCCTGGTCATATGCAGTCTCTCTCTCTCAAAAGTAAATAAACATTAAAAAAATTAAATGCAATTTATATATTTATTTGTATATATACATATATATATATATACATAAAAGTGATCGTCTCTGGTTTTTATATTTAGACAATTTGCATTTAAAATAATTAAAGTTGAGTTTAAATCTATCTTCCTAGTTTTCTACATGTCTCATATGTTCTTTGTATTTTCTTAGTTTTGCCTGTCTTTGGTCTTAATTGATATTTTTATTACGATATATTTTATTACATTACATATTATATTTTATATTTATATTATAATATATTTTCTTTAAGTGGTTAATTATCTTTAAAATTTATCTCAAATCACAAAAAAATGTATAATTTCCATTTCCAGCACTCTTCATTCTTTTGTAGAAATACATAGTCTCATTTGGTATCATTTTTCTTTTGCTCAAAGGACGTCCTTTAACATCTCTTGTGCTACCAGCCTGCCAGTAATGAATTCTCTCAATTTTTATACGTTTGAAAACATGTGTATTCTGTTTTTGTTTTCAAAAGATTTTGTTGTTGTTGTTAGATACAGAATTCAAGTTTGTTAGGTATTATTTTCTTTCCATGTTTTTCTTTTTTTTTAATATTTTTATTTATTTCTAGGCGAGAGAGAGAGACAGCGTGAGCAGGGGAGGGTCAGAGAGAGAGGGAGTCACAGACTGAAACAGGCTCCAGGCTCTGAGCTGGCAGTCAGCACAGAGCCCGACACGGGGCTCGAACCCACGAACGGCGAGATCATGACCTAAGCAAAAGTCGGGCGCTTAACCGACTAAGCCACCCAGGCGCCCCTTTCTTTCCATGTTTTAACGATGTTCCACTTTTTTCTTGCTAGCATTGTTTCTGACGCCGTCCTTATCTCTGGGCCTCTGTACATAATGTATCTTTATGCTCTGGCTGCTTTTAAAATATGCTCTTTATCGCTGATTTTGAGCATTTTGATTCTGAAGTGCCTCGTTGTTTTCTCCATGTGTGTTGTGTCTGGGGTTAATTGAACTTCTTGCAGGCATCCGTATACAGTTTTAATCATGTTTGAAAAAATTTCAGCCATGAGTTATTTCTTCAAATATTTGTTTCTGGCTCCTTCCCCTCCAGGGACCCTAATATATCAGACCATTTGAAGTTGTACTATTGCTCAATGATGTTGTCTTCATTAAAAAATTATTTTTTTTCCTCTTTGTTTGATGTCGGGGAGTTTCTATCGACGTGAACCTTCAAATCCACTAATCCTTACTTCTGCGGTGTCTTCTCTGTCATGACTTCCATCCCGGATACTATCGTTTTCATTTCTAGAAATTTGCTTTGGGTCTTTGCTATGTACCCTTCATGTTTTTGCCTAACATTCGAGCATATGGAATATAGTTGTAATAACTATTTTGATATTCTGTCTACTACTTCCACTTGTTTTTCTCATCTTTTCTATTTCTAGGTCAGTTACAGTTAGTTGATTTTTCTCCTTATTATGGGTCATAGTTTCCTGGTTCTTAGAATGTTTAGCAATTTTTTATTAGATATGTTCATTGCAAATTTTGCCTTACTGGGTACTGGATATTTTTGCAGCACTATAAATATTCTTGAGTTCTGTTCAGTGATATAGATATGCTACTTGGAAAGTTTCACTCTTTTGGGTCTTGCTTTTAAGCTTGTTAGCTGAGAAACAGCATCTTCAGTTGAGGGTTAATTCTGTCCTACTCTTAATGCAAAGTCATTATGAGTATTCTCCCCAGTGGCCTAGAGGTTGTGAGGTTTCCTACTCTGGCTGGAGGGACTGTGAGCCACTCCCACTTCTGTGTTACCTCTGGAATGGCTCCCTCTAATCCTTTCAGGTGGTCTGCACACCCCAGGAATTTTCCTGTCACATTTATACTGGGAAGTACTCAACTGGAGACTCACAGGGACTCTTTCTCTGCACAACGCGCTCTCTTTTCCAGTCTTCTACCTGTAAACTCCAGCTGCTTTGTTCTCCCTGGATTTATGGGTTCATATCCTCAGCATAACCAGTGGCCTCTCCCTGGGCTTCCACTTCCTTGGGCCACAGCCGGGAAATCCTGTCTATCCAGTAAGCAGAGGTAATCATAAGACTCACCTCTTTTGTTGAGCATGTGTTAGAGATCACTGTCTTTTTTTTTTTTTTGCCAGTGTCCAAAGACTGAAAGCTGTTATTTCATATATTTTGTCATGAATTAATTAATTTTCTATTAGGCTTATATCAGATGGAAAGATAAATCCAATCCCTATGATTCCATCATAGAAGCAAACATCCACAGGCAAGTGAATCTGAGTAATCACTTGGTAGGCGTTGGTCACCCAGGACAGAGACTGAACTCAATACACTCTAAAACATATGATTTGTTTTGCTTTCTCTTCTCATCCTCTCAGTTTAACCATCTGGTTTATTCATTGCCTTCCTCTGTCTTGTCCCCAACATTTTGTAACATCAATCTTGTTCTTCTGAGCTAGGAAAAGATCTCTTTGGAGCATTCAAACCCCCCATAGATTTGGAAATTGGTGGTGTTCACCATAACTTACTAATTCAGTGGTTTAAATGAACCAAAGATACATACATGAACATATCCACCATCTGTCCTTCTGTCTATCCCCAAACACACGTAGCATAGAGCACATAAAATATTTGATATATGGTCTCTCTGATGGACAGAGATAGTTAAGAGCTGATATCACCCAGCCATAAGAGGCTTAATTTCTAGTCTTCTTCTGAGCATTTCTTTTGAAAACTTTTGTTATGGTCTAGGTTTTCTTTTTCAATAGTATCGTGTCCTGATGGGTGGCTAGGTTAAGGAAAGCTATTTACAAGGCTGCTGTAAAGGTGCAGGTGAGTGAACATCCCTTTTTCCAGCACACTTGTCGAAACCATTATGTTGCTTGTCACATACTTAGGGGAAGAGCCAATGTCAGAGAGATGATGAAGACGCTGTCTGGAGCAGGGCACCTCCAATAACTGCAAAACATCTGTCACCAATATTTCTACTTCTCTTAGCACCTACAGCTTTCTTTCTCTTTGTGTATATTTCCTGGATACATTGTTTCACTTTTTCCCCTCACCTCCTTAAAATATAGGCGTTCTGCTGTAGGGTCAGGGCATCTCTGAGTGTGCTGTATATGATTTAAATCCTTGGCCTTACCATCTGATCCCACATTCTAACAAAGACAATCAAGCCCTGTAACTTCTCACATCACTTCCAAAGCCCCACCCTCAGCTTCCCCTTCCAGAAAACTCTCCTCCTTCACCATTTCAATATTATCACCCTACAAACTCCTGGATGTCTTCTTCCCAAATTCCATATTTTACACTGTGAATTATTTGAAATCAGTGGCAAACTGATATGGAATCACATTATAGCTGATTTTCAGTAGTCAAAGGGAAACCTTTAATGTGATGATCAACCTCATTCAAAGAACTCTGGATCAATAATCATCCTACATTTTAAGACTGGAAAAGTCACAGGATAAAGAAGGGGATAAAAAGCAATAAAAACACTCAGGGAGGGGCGCCTGGGTGGCTCAGTCGGTGGAGCATCTGACTCTTTATCTCAGCTCGGTGCTTTATCTCAGGGTTGTGGGTTCAAGCCCCATGTGGGGCTCTGTATTTTGACATGAAACCTACTTTTAAAATAATCTGAGGGAATTTTTTTCTTTCAAAATAAAACAGATTTCATTTGGAAGCAGTCAAATTTTATTTTTTAAAATGTTTTATTAAGGTAGCGTTAAATTCCAGCAAATCTCCTATTTTGAGCTCCCAAGAGCTCAAAGAATTACTTGAAAACCGTCGTGAAATGGTTTTCCTTGTGGCTAGTGTGCTGAAGGCAGAGAGTAGATCTGAATATTTAACCTCAGTCTTTTTGCTTCACACCTAAGGCCTGTACCTATGTGGTATTTGTATCGAAATACCTGGATAATGATAGGAGATGAGGGGAGAGAATCTTCTCTCAGGTACAAGCAGGAGCTAGAGTATATGCTGATGTGTGAGTGTCATCCACACCTTCCCCAAGTCTGTCATCCAAGCATCCAGCACTGTCCAGGGGATGGAGCAGTTGTGTGTTAGCCTCTTCTAGCACTTTGAATTTTAATCCTAGTAGAGTCTGTCCTGGTGAATAGACTCCATTTCTCCTGTACAGGACTTGAGAGTCAACCAGTCAGAAAACAATGGAAGGGACAGCTTAGTGTATGAGGTTAAAAGCAGACCTAAAATAAGATTAAATGCTGCCTTCACCACTTTCTAGCTGTGTGACAGTATGTCAACAAAACACTTCTCCCCGTCCCCCCCCCACTGCCATGTTTGCTTCTGTGTGGAGGGGATTTATGGGAGTTTTCAGAAATAGCCACACATTCTTTCCCCTCCCTGTAGCCATGCCCCTTGTCATGTAACTTGGAATGATCTTCTATTCTGACTTGGACTTGACCATGTGCTTGTTTTGGACAATGAGATGTTACCAAACATGGTGGAAACAGAGGCTAAAAAACCACTTTCGTGTTAGGCCAGTTCTCTTTTGCAGCTCTTGGGGTGATTTGATGCTGTGGGAAAGAAAGTCACCTGTAACAAGACTTGGTGCCTGGGGGCTGCCATCATTACAAATGGCCCCAGTCTGCAAGGGAACAGCAATGTCTTCAATGTCATTTAAAGAGAGAGAGAGAGAGGACAGAACTCATATTCATCATTCTTCCCCAGATTTGATAAACATATTGTGCCAAATTTAATCTTTTCTAGGCAGATCCTTCCAATTGACTTTTAGTTCCTTAGCTATGAATTCCAACAGTGATTAACTTGCAACTTGGTGTGGCTGCAGAAAATAAAATCTCCATCTGTCTTAATCCCCTTCACTTTTTGGTGCCCTTCCTCAATACAGGTCCACCTTTTCTTCTCCAAAACACTTGGGACCATATGTGTTTCTGAACTTAGAGCTATTCAGATTATACCAAGTATCACATAATACTTCAAATAGGATCTTCAGAAGCACCCCATCATCTAACATTTATATTTTTCTAACAAAATTTATGAATATTCATACTTGGTATGGTACATAAAAGTTAGAAATCACATCCATCAGGTAAGGTGAATATTTACCACCAAATGCTTTTTGAATTTTGGATATATGGGTAAGGGACTGTGGATTAGTACATATCTTGGGGCTCTAGGAATAAAATTACCCTAGGACACTGCTCTAGAGCTGGGGAGAGTTTGTTTTCCAAATTTGGTGGGTATGGGATCAGTGTCAGATAGTCATGTATGTTCTACTAACTCTTGAGACTCTTAAAGAAGAAGTAAGGCATGTCAGATACTCGGAGTTAAGGTGAAGTCTTAAGCCTGACTGAGCAGAGGTCAATCATTCCAATGAATGAATTCCATTCAAACCTCAGTCACAGGGACCTTACTCTACTCAGGGAGTAAGAACCTTTCTGATTGAGACTAAAGATGTTGTGGGGATCTTGAACTTCCTAGGACTTTTGACTCATATTTTGTGGATTCTAGGTTTCAAGGAGATCTCATCTCTGCACTATAATTTCTCACTGGATTTGAATATGGAAGAGAGATTATAGTTTGACTTTAATTCTCTTAGTCTTGAATATATTTGGACACTAAGTTGAAAAGAATGTATTCATTAAACATTATTGTCTCTTTGGGAAACTTATAACGGAAGCAGTTTTGTGTTCAACTTTGGGACTTTTTTATACTTACCATTTTGTTCTGCATTTTAGTATTTAGATATGTTAATGTTTTCAATTAATCTCATTGCCAAGCCTCTGCTATGCTATGTTGGTGCAGAGTTGACTGGAATTGATTGGTCTGCATACTATTCCGACTTATTTCATAATCTCAGAACAAAATATAAATAAACTTTTCACCAATGAAGTTAGGAAGATACATTGTGGAATTGGAGAGTAGTTCATACAGATGGGAACCAAAGTACTGGTGATTAATTAACAACCAAATAGGATAGTCACACCCTTGGATGACAGCATGCTTAATGGTTAAGTCTGACATATTAAGAGAATAAAAATCTGGGAAATATTAGAGGGGAACACATTTCCCCAACAGCTGCTATTTCCTCCAAGTAAAAGTTCAATAATGAACACTCTGGCCTAGCTCTGTCCCCTTTACTTACTTTATCCCAGGAAAGATGGAGAAATATATAAGATTGGTAAATACAAAAAGAATAATCTAGATATTCTCAACCCAAGCACTCCCTTCATCCTCTTGGGCATGTCTTCCCCATAAAGCACAAGTGAACTGGTCTTCCTTAATCCCGCACTGCCATGGTTGAGTGGGTAAGCTTCTCTAGTTCTGAGGTTCAATATTACTATATGTTTTTCTTTATGCTCCTTCCTATACTCAGGGTTAATGAGTTTTAAAAAAAGTGATCTATCAATCTTATCTATCTTATTCTTGGCTTATCTCTAAGTTGATTCCGAGTCCACAGCCTGATTGAGAAGATGGATGCTATCAGTTGGGTACCCTCAAACATTTCAATATTATATAAGTTACTTAATCTCTCTGTGCATATGTCTCTGTAATGAGTATTTGTGATGATGATTAAATGTGTTCGTTGATCATGTAAAGCGTTTGTAACATTGCCTAGCCTGTAGCAAGGACTCAATATTTGCTATTGTCATTATTGCCATCTAGTTTGTGTCCAATATTGTGAGGAGCAGTTAGCAATGTCAGAGAAACTGGATAAGATTAATATGTTTGCCCAGATCCCAAGCAGTTTCTTATCTGGTAATGAAGACAGATTATGGCGAATATGTAAGACACATGTAATCATGTGTTAGACTTGCATACTCAGAGCTGTTGGGAGCAATTCTTCGCCCACTAGTCAAGGAAGCTCCTGGTGAGGTTAAAGCAAGTTTGTACTTGCCAATCAGATGACAACCAATATCCACCCCCACTCAATTATTTCTGCTTGAGCACCAACCCCCAAGGTACCTTGTTGACTGGTATTGGGAGTGACTTGTCCCCTTATTCTGGCCCTGGTATGATGATTGCACCTTGTGAAGGAATTTACTGTGGGAACTTCTCGTTTTGATTTTGGGAACAGACATCGTGTCTCCAACAGGTCCTGTTTCCCTCCATACTTTCCCTTGAGCTATGAACAGGCTAATGACCCTTACTCATAAAAGATTGACCTTTATGTGTAGAATTCTGTTTCTATGGTTGCGTTAGTCCAAGACGTTCATACAACTCAACATGTAAATCAACTAACCAAAAATGTTTCTCATGCCCTAACTATTCAAGAAATCACAGACAAAAACTAGACACAAAGGTAAATGCACTCGAAGAGGCTATTCTGTATATTGGATATGTGCTAAACTCTTTAAAGGTATGGCTGGCTCTCCAGTCCCATAAAACATATAACTGGAAAATCTAGTCTTGCCTGGAGACAAAGAGCCTAACGTAGAGAGAAGGAACAGATAAGGGCAGAACATAAGTTACTACATACGCCTTTGCTAACTGGTGATGTATAGCAGTCCCTTCCCTAAGGCCTACATTCCACAAACACCTTCCCTTACCCTGGCAGCTGTGATGAGGATGGATAAGAGTATCTATGACTTAACCTATGACTTAATCTTAGCGTTATTAAAATATGTATGTTATCCTGTTTTTCACTAAGAACACCCTGTTATTTTCTTAGTTACTCAACCTCACTATAATTGGGGCAGTTCTTCAAGAATACATCTGTAAAACCTGTTTCTGTACATTTTCCAAAGCATCTTATCACAGAGAGCTATCCATTGTAAAAATTCCATTTTCTAATGCCATGTTAACTTTTGACCTATAAATAAAGACACCAAAACCGACAGGGCAGAGATGCCTGCCTGGTGATCAGAAAGAATCTCGGAGCTCTCTCACTCCCTCCCTTGCTGACACCATCATCCTTCAGGGAACCCTGGACCTGGCCGGAGCTGGACTCCAGCACAGAGCTATGAAATGTAAGTGGGACATTAGGGCATTTAGATAGATGGATGGGAATCCCTTTCAAGGCTCTTTGCTTCTGCTTCTTGGTTGCACAGAGTTTGCTTACACCCATATTTTTACTAATTTTCTACATATCTACATATGCTAACTTTCTTCGAACTTAAACAGGTTGAAAACTGTTTAAGAGGAGAGGATGAGTGTTATTCATTTCTGTATCTTCCACACCATCCAAGATGCACACAGACACACAGATGCTCAGGCATTTATCTTGAATAATAGTTGTTTTAGGAGAAGAGGAGAAAGAATGAGTGAGGAAGAGAAGAAAAGATCTGTTTGACTGGCTGGATGGAAGGCTGAGCTAGGAACGCAGCCAGAAGGCCAATTTTGCCCAGCAAAACGGACACGTGCAGTAGAAGGAAGACCGAGGCCATCGCTCAGGGCTCACAGAGGACTGAACGTCCGTCATCTCTAGTACAGTGGGTACTGGTGTCAGACACCCTGTTATCCCCCATCCTCTAGTGAGGAAGAAGTTCTCAATATAACAAGAGGCCTGGTGCTCAGAGGCTCAAGATTTCAGTGCCTCCAAGCCACTGGAAAGATGTCAATACAATTGAGTGGATCCTGAGCAGACTGAAAGATACATGATAACTACTAATTTTGCAAAATGTTTATTTGGGTCAAAGAAGGAACAACGAATAAATCATTTAAGACCCCTCTGAAGAAAACCACTAGATAATTGTCAGGTTCTATTTTAGATAAAATTTGAGACCCCACATTGTATTTTCCAGTGCTATCTAGCGATATTTTATACTTGGCGCGTGGACAATGCACACATTTTCTTTAAAACGCTATCACTAGAGTTCCCATACACCTTCTAGAATATACATGATTTCCTCTGAAGGGTGGCCCACTGATTTTGACTAATGACCCTGCTAATGAGTATCACAAAGAGACTACTAACCAAATCTTTTTTTTTCCCCACTAGAGAAGATACTACTCTTTTGCAGTTTAATGCTTTACCTGAGATCACAGATGTGGCTTGGTGGACACGCCCGCACAAACCCCGTATCAGGGTTCTTATGGGAAACTCTGCTGGGCCTCCCTGTCCCCATGGGCAGTAAGAGTGCTGGTATGCATCCAACAATGGCATGTCAGCAACTATCTTTGTTTGATGTTGCTTTGCCATCCGTGGGTAATATTTCCTGGTGCATTAGAGAAGGATTACATCTTGATGCACAGACTTCCTTCTGCTTTTGACAGCCTTCACAATTTGTCATAAACTGTTGGCCATTAATAAGCATATCTTTTAATCACGACTGGCCTGGGAACAGTTTACACTAACGATCCTAAGAAAAAGCCACCACTCTTTCTTAAGTTAAGTTCCTTTCAGTAGAATGGTATTATGTTGGCCTTTGTTGTACTTCCTGCTTGGGGCCAATAATGGGGCTTTAGTGGCCCTTGCTTGTTTTTGAGAAGGATGACATATTTCCTGCAGCTCTTTCTACAAGCAGACAGCTGTAGAAACATCACAATCATGAAGCAAACAACTTGTGGACATCCAGGGATGCTCCTAAACATTCACCGACCCTTTGTTCCCTGCTCTGGGAAACTTCTGGTAATATAACCTGGGAAGTTGAGTAACATTTCTCATCCGAAGCCTGTGCCCCTCGCACCAACCATGGTCTTTCCTGTGTCTCAGCCTACGTGTAAGGTAACAATTGGAGTACTGTTCACATTGACATTGATTATCTGGGCACACTAATCATTCAGGGTGAAATGATATTCTTACAATGAAAGAGTTTTGAGGACACATACGATATATAGATTAGCTACATTCCAGACATAATACTGTGTCTCTTAATTCAATTGGCTACAAGGAAAACTATAGATTGCATTTCTAAATTTGTTTGCTTTTTTTCCTATTTATTTTTGAGAGAGAGATAGAAGGCAAACAGGGGAGGGGCAGAGAGAGAGAGAGGGGGACACAGAATCCAAAGCCCGTTCCCGTCTCTGAGCTGTCAGCACAGAGCCCGACGTGGGGCTCAAACTCATGGACCGCAAGATCATGACCTGAGCGGAAGTCAGACACCTAACCAACTGAGCCACCCAGATGCCCCTAGATTGTGTTTTTAAATTAATTTTCTATTTTAATTCTTGGTGGAAACAGCTGTATATTTAATAAGTATAACCAGACGTTTGGTACTTTACTTGTACAAGTGCAACAGTATATCTCTCTAGCCACTTATTTTATCCTTTAGAATAAACTGGAGCTGGTCCAAATAAGTTACATTTCCTTTTTTTCTCTTTTTGTATTGTAAAAGGAAGTAAGGAAATAGGATCTCATGCAGAACAGGTGCAGGGGCTAATGAGTTATAAGATGAATGAACATCTTTGTTACCATCACTCAGGTCAAATTTACTAAAATTTACTGTCACCTCAGAAGTCATCCCAGTCATATGCACACATGTGTCTTTTTTCCTGCAAGTCTTTTCTTCATCCCTTACTTTTCTTTACAATTTACTTGCAGAGCAAGGAGCGCGTGGCTCACAGTCTATATTTTTGTCAGTTGCCAAGACAAGGAGCAGTTCCGCATTTTCCTCTACCTTTGGTGTTTGCTGCAAATGGAATCAGATGAGACAAATCCTGATCAGACTCTGATTCTCCTCTTTGGTACATAGTTTATATAATCTGGACTATATATGAAGAGTGTATAAAGCGTTTATAACATTTGGACTCTCAGCGATGGTGCGTTTTTACAATGGAAGGCATTTGCTGTAAGGTCGTCTCTCTTTTGTGATGTTAGCAGCCATTGATGCTTGAGAATTAGCTCCTCTGATACTTTGAGGAATTATCTGTGGTGTCATTTTTGATTTATCATTTGTTAGATGGGAAGCCTTTATAAGAGAAACTTCCCCCTCATCAACTCTTTGGTGACTTACTAGAACAGTGTGCACTGAAAAGACAGAGAAAATGTTTTATGTTTTAATATCAACATAAACTTATGGATGTAAACGTATCTCATGGGTTTTAAGCCACGGTGATCATTATCTTCCTGAACTATGAAGTGGAAGTTCCCTCTTCGAGTTGATTCCTCAACCTTTTCATAGTTTCTTCAATATAAAGAAAGATGTTTTTATTTTTGTTTTATTTGTTTTAAGTAAGATAATTTTATATACTTCCTATCTCCTAGAAACTCTGCATTCTTTTAGTAGGCAAATCTGTTTCAAGATTATAGTATGATTAATAAAGATGGTCATTACTATTTGTTTGGTTGTTGTTTCTAAATTTCTTGAGTAGACAGAGTCAGGAAATAATTCTCATTCTCTCTAGCATGTGTACGCGCACACACACGCACACGCATTGTGTGTTCATCCTAATACTTCTAATTTGAAATCAGGACTACCTAGTTTTTACCTAACAGCTTCTGTGTTATTTCTGCAACTCCTTTCTTCTATACTGGGGGTCACACATCTTTAAAGTAAAGGACCAGATAGTAATTATTTTACCTTACAAGTTGTATGGTCTCTACTTCTCCCCTTGTGGCACTAAAGGAGCCATAAACAACATGGAAAGCAACGGGTATGCCTCTAGTACAATAGGAAGTCATTTACAAAAACAAAGGTGGAATGGGGCCCATAAGCCATAATTGCCAACCCCTACTGTGCACTGGAAGTCCTGGTTCTCAAGGATGTAGGTAATGTCAAGGTTAGAATAGCCTATCATGGCTCCTTGACTTATTTCACCGTCAACAGCCTCAGAATAACATAATATCACTGCCACCCATGTATTTGCTAAGAACAGTTAAAAATAGGCTTTTCAAGGGGTATCTGGGTGGCTCAGTCAGGAGTGTCCAACTCTTGATTTCGGCTCAGGTCATGGTCTCGTAGTTTGTGGGCTTGAGTCCTAAGTCAGGCTCTGCAATGACAGCACAGAATCTGCTTGAGATTCTCTTCTCCCTCTCTCTCTACCCCTCCCCTTGCTGGCTTTCTCTCTCTCTCTCTTTCAAAGTAAATAAATAAATTTTGAAAAATAGACTTTTCATATGTATAGTCATTCTCTCTTGCTTATAGTTGTATTCTGTCTACACTGTCTGTGCCTGATAAGGATGGCCTGTCAGGAGTAATGTTTCCTGAGTTCATTCAGACTCATAATAATTTGTCTTTTTGTTCACATTTTCTTCTCTTCAGTACCTGAAACACATTACTCTATTCTCTTCCATCATAAAGCACTGTGGTCAAATAACTTGTTAATAGATGGGCTACTTTCTTTCTCTTGTAAGTCACGTGCTCCTCTTGCCTACATACCTATTTCAAGAGAGGTAAAATGTACACACTGATACAACCATCAGCTTAAAGGAAGTTTATCAGAGAATGTTTTCGGGATTAACACCCATTGAGGGGAAGAGGGCAGAGAGGGAAGTTGAGGTGGGTGCAGTCACAGCTTGCAGGGAGCCCTGTGTCATCCAGAAGTTGTCTCAAGCTGGGGAGAGGGAACTAGAATTTTTAATCCCAGATTTGACCAGTGCTCTAGTATGCGGGGTGGCCCACACAATGGCTGCGGTTTGGGGGATACGGGCTTTTCTCAGCCAAGTAAATTACTGAAGTGGTAGTTATAAATGAGATCCATCAAGTGACAACTTCCTAGCAACCAGCAAAATTTTAAAAGCAAAATCTTTCAGTTCAGTAATTTTTCTACATGTCCTGATATTGGCCATTCTGGTTCAAAATTCTGAGGGATGTAGCATGTTCTTTCACTTTGTAATTTCAAGCTATTCTTTATTTCTGGAGATTTTCTTAAAGTACAGTCTTTAGCATTTGTTTTACTCTCTTGCTTTGATTTCTAGTATCAGTGACTCCTATTATACCTCTGTTAGGTCCTTCTTGCTTCTCTTCATCTTTTTCATGAAGGCACTATCTCTTTCTCTGAAGGCATTATCTATGCTTGTGTTTTTCTTAGTTTAGTTTTTATTTCTCAGAAAAAAAATATTCTATTTCTAATTGTTTCCTGCATTCTGTAAATAAATCTATGAGGTTTTCTAAAGCCAAGTTATGTTTTCCTTCTATTTGATCTTCTTTTTTGTTTGAAATAGAAGTCGATAGTTTATTCTGTTCCAGGGCACATCTTTCTGGCATAATTCCATTGACTTTAGGGATATTATTTCTTGTTATCTTTTTTTTCCTGATAATAATGTAGTATAGAATTTAACCTCAAGTCTTTTCTGTGTTCCTTTCTATGTAAAATTAGTTTTTCCCAACTTTTAGAAAGAAGTGCAGTTCAATGAAGCTTTTCTTATGTCTCTCTTATTTTCTTATAGAAAAATGCAGTGGCTTGCTTTCCCACCTTTCCTGACTTGCTTCCCTTTCCTGACTTTCATCTGGACCTCTTCTCACCTGATCCCCATTGTCCTCCTTATAAATTTTGTTCCACCCCCATGAGCGTCTCCCTTTGTGTATGGGCCTACTTTTAAGGGAGATTCAGTGGGTCTGTTTTGAGGATTCACTGGGAACTTATTACTCCAGCTCCTTTAGTACTTAGCATAATCCCCTTTCACTAATTCACTTTGATGTAGGGGGGAAAAAATCTCTCCAGCTTTCAGCTGCTAATCTAAAATTGCCCATGACTTCCCACCACACCAGCTATTTTGGTTTTTATTGTTTTTATTTTTATTTTTTACAAATAGTTTATTGTCAAGTTGGTTTCCATATAACACCCAATGCTCATCCCCACAAGTGCCCCCATCTATGCCCATCTCTCCCCGCTCCCCCCACCCATCAGTCCTCAGTTTGTTCTCAGCATTCAAGAGTCTCTCATGGTTTGCCTATCTCCCCCTCCCCCGCTATATCCCCTCTTCTTCTCCCCCATGGTCCTCCGTTAAGTTTCTCCTAATCCTCCTATACGTGCAAACATATGATATTTGTCCTTCTCTGCCTGACTTATTTCGCTCAGCATAACACCCTCAAGGTCCATCCATGTTGTGCACCAGCTATTTTGAATTCTCCTCCCCTCAGACATTCAGGTGACTCAAACCCCCATACCACACAGGTCTTGTGGCAGCGGGTAGTCTGTTCTCATCCTTTTGCTGATTGAGGATGGTGGATATAACGTGATCGCTAGTCTCATTTGTAGATATCACCCACATGTTTTGGGTTTTGCTACCAAGTTTTTATATCTTTTTCCACTTTGGGATTGGGAAAGATTGGGAAACAATGCAGTTGACACTTCTGCCCTCCCTCCAGAATCACATTTTAATCAGCTTATTAGAAGTTAAGGGTAAGTCACAAGCCAAACAGAGTATGAACGGAGCAAAAGTGCAAGAAGTCTATGACAAGAGATGTGTTTTATTGTTCATTAGATAAGAAGTAACAGGACTTCAGTTTTTACCACGAGTCCTTTTTTTTTTTTTAATGTTTACTTATTATTTTGACAGAGAGAGAGAGAAAGAGAGCAGGGGAGGGACAGAGAGAGAGAGAGAGAGACAGAATCCCAACCAGGCTCTGCAGTGCCAGAGCAGATCTGGATATGGGGCTCAAACTCATTGACCTGAGCTTAAATCAAGATTTGGACACTAAACCAACCAAGCCTCCCAGGTGTCCCCCACCCGAGTCCTTTTTTAAGGGTCTCATTTCGTGGGTCAAACTGACTCTTACAAAGCATGTAAGGACCGTGTGGACCATGAACACGCTGTTGGCTTTGCTGTTGGACTCATGTGGGCTCCCCTCTGGCTGTGCCTTGGATGGTTTCTCGGAACTTGGGTAACGTTAGTTCCATTCCCTGACCCTCATCTAGAACTCGGGCAAACTAATATTCACCTTATGAATCAAATTTCCTCAAGGTTTTTCAACAATTTCTCTCTCTTGTCATCCCCACCCATCCATTAATACCTACACAGATGCCGATTGATATTACCAGATAAATATCTCTGGGATTTTCTCACTTCTCCATCCCCGCCCCTGTTGTCACCACCTCTCTAATGCAAACTACTGTCTTCTACTGTTTGGCCCAGGTAAACACTCTGCTAACCTGCCAGCATCTCTTCTGTACTGTCTTCCATCCAGTCCTTAAAGAGGGAATATGAAATATTCCCTCTTTAAGGAAGTCACTTCAAAACAATTTTGTGAATCTTTTCCTTAAATATCACTGATTATGTGAACTCTTTTCTCAAAACTTTTCTGTCTTCTCACTGCTAGTAAGATTTAGGCAGAACTAGTTTTGAACGGAAAAGTCTAACTTCTGCCCATTTCTCAAGCATATCTCCTATTGCTGTATGCATTAACCACCTTCATGTCAATCACACTGGTCTGCTTTCTGTTTCTCGTGTCTCTGTCACCATTCCCCCTCTTCTCCCAGAGACCTTGCACATGCTGTGTCTGTTTTTGAAAGGGTGTTCTCGGGGCATCTGGGTGGCTCAGTCAGTTGAGCATCTGCCTTCCGCTCAGGTCATGGTCTCAAAGGCTTGTGAGTTTGAGCCCCATGTCAGGCTCCGTGCTGACAGCTCAGAGACTGTAGCCTGCTTTGAATTCTGTGTCTCCCTCTCTCTCTCTACCCCTCCCCTGCTCCCCCATCTGTGTACTCTCTCTCTCTCTCAAATATAAATAAACACTAAAATATTAATAATTTAAAAAAGACTGTTCTCTCCCTACTTAGCCAAGTCAACATTGGATGGCTCCCCGTATCTCAGTGTAAGCATCGATTCCTCAGGGAAGCCTTCCCTGCCCTCCTGTGTACAGATATCATAGGAGATCAAGTACCCCTCCTTCAGAGCACGGAACACCAGGGGTGCCTGGGTGGCTCAGTCGGTTAAGCACCCAACTTCCGCTCAGGTCATGATCTCACGGTTCATGGGTTTGAGCCCCACGTTGGGCTCTGTGCTGACAGCTCAGAGTCTGGAGTCTGTTTCAGATTCTGTATCTCCCTTTCTCTCTGACCCTCCCCTGCTCACTCTGCTTCTTTCTCTCTCAGAAATTAAAAACAAAACAAAACAAAAACACGGGAACGCTGATTTCTGAAAGTGTATGATGCATGCCTCTTCACTCCACCAGATCTTAAATTCCACGAGGACAGGAAGAATATTTATTACCATATCCCCAGCCCAAAGCCTGTGCATAGTATTTAGAAAATTTTTGCTGCAGGAAGAACTGAATGAACAAGTGTTTTTAAGATTGTTGCAAAGATAAACAGTTTTTCTTATGTTGCAAATTGGCTGAAGCTCTCTTGTTGTAGGGCAATAATTATGTTCTTTGAACTAGATCTCAGTGGCCATCAGCTTGCTGGGAGTGGTGAAGTGGGTTGCTTCTTTACGACCTCACTAACAGGTTATAACGAAAGCAAGTCTCACCTCATATTTTGCCACAAAAACCAACCAAACAACCAAACAAGCAAAAACAACAAAACTGTTCTGTAAACACAATGGAGCTTCATAGCCTTCTGTACTTCCTGGATATATATATATATATATATATGTATATGTATATCTATATCTATATCTATATCTATATCTATATATGTATCCATATATCTATATCTATATATATATATGTATCCATATATATATATATATATATATGTATCCATATATCTATATATATATGTATCCATATATCTATATATATCTATATATCTATATCTATCTATCTATCTATCTATCTATCTATCTATCTATACACACATACACACATAACTGCTGGAAATAAACAAAACGACAACAGTATTCTTGACAGAAAATTCTTTTTTAAAAAAATTATTAATGTTTATTGTTTATTTTTGAGACAGAGAGACAGAGCATGAGCAGGGGAGGGGCAGAGAGAGAGGGAGACGCAGAATCTGAAGCAGGCTCCAGGCTCTGAGCTGTTAGCACAGAGCCCAATGTGGGGCTCAAACTCATGAACCATGAGATCATGTGGCCTGAGCCAAAGTTGGAGGCTTAACCGACTGAGCCACCCAGGCGTCGCAAAAATTCTTAATCGATTTATGAGATTTGAATAGAATTTCCTTTAAGTTGTAACAATTGGACTGTCTGGGATCCCAGAGTTCTCTAAACCATCCAGTCAGAGTGATAGCCCTGAAGCAACACCACCACCAAAACGCTAACACTTTCTCCATTCCTGATTTCTCTGTCTTGGATTCTCACTTCTGTGAAGGTTCAGACTTCTAAGATAAAAGTGCAATAAAGAATAAAACAGTTCCTGAGTATGTGTGATTACTATAAGACTCAGGCAAATAAGTACAAAGGAACTTCCTTCATTAAAAAAAAAAAACAAAAAAAAAACAACTCTAAGTCATTGTTCCCTGCCCTATAATAGTAGCTCCGAACAATTGTGATAACTATGATTTATAATGAATATTCCCGGAGCACCTGAAGGCTGCGGTTTCTTGTGCCCACAATGAATGAGTCATTATAACTTGTTTGTGCAATACCGAGAGGAAAACAACAAGATCCTATCTCTCTCTTACACTAATGATAAGGTGACACACAGTTAATCAAAATAAAGGGCACTGAAGTCATTCAAAGAGGTCAATTTTCAAAGGAATCATTGACAAGTGTTCTCTTGTTACCAGAAAAACAAATTTCAGGAAAAGGATGTAATAATCATTCATTGTAGATTAGTGGTTCTAAGCTGAGTGATTTTGCTTCTCTAAGGGACATTTAGTAAATCTGGGGACATTTTTAGTTGTCATCATGGGGGGGAGGGGTGCTGCTTGCGTCCAATAGGTAGGAGCCAGAGATCCAGCTATGCACCCTGCCTTGGACAGGATCACCCACCACAGGAAGGAGTTAACTAGCCAGGCGGTTATATGCATATTCACCTAAGCCCACGTTCGGCTTTTATTTTGCTGAGGGAGAGAATTCTGGATGTGAAAACCCAATTCATGGACTGACTATGGGAGCCAACTCTTGTTTCTTCACTTGACTTGGTCTATGTAAGTGGTAGGCTCACAGCCCTTAACAGTGTCTTTGAAAGTTAGTAACAGAAGGAAGAGACATCAGGTACCAGAAGGTCAGACGTGTCTGTATTGGAACTCTATATTGTCACTAATTTCAACCTGAATAAAGACAGATGACCATAGACATTATCTGTTGAGGGAGGCCACAGCAGAATGAAGACATTCTGAAAACAATTTCCAAACCCAGATTTGAGCCACAGGGGTCATAAGTATAAATTGTTCTTTTAGGAACAATAAGATGGATTATTTTCAATCTTGACGATTTCAGAAAAGAATACTATAATCATTATGAATATATGGGGGAAATGTAAGGGCAAATCAAGTTTCAGGTCAGCTCTGATGGGGGTGGGGTGGGATATGATCATCTTCAAGTCCTTTTCCAATTTGTTTCCACATCCTCTCAGGTCCAGCAGCCAACTTCAACCCTTCGTATCTGGTTTGCAGCACCTGGCACGGAGAAGGCTGCTGAACTGCACAAGGAAGAGAGAGCCTGATCTCTGTTTCCCTCATTCTTCTTCCTAATTACTGCTGAACAGCTACACACCTGCCAAAATCATTTGAAAGGAACCCAGTGTTAGGACAAGGTCTGAGTAAAGTACAAACCAGCAGTGGGGCCCCAGCATGTGGGACCGTCTCAGCAATCACTGAGATTTATGATATTAATACCCACAATTTCTCATAAAAGCAGCAGAAGGTGTGCTTCCTATATGTGAGTGGAACTTGGCTTGGGTCCCTGGCATTGGCTCCTGTAATCAAAGCCACGAGGCATCTTCCCCTGGGCCGAGGCGGGTATGAGTGCGATGGTCACCTGCCCAGGGTAACAGCGCTGTCACATGTCTTCCTTCTCCCTCGACACTGCAATATTCCAAGCTCTGTCACTCCTGGTTCGAGTCATATTTAAAATGAAGATGTTAAAAGTAAGATTTGATGAGTCTTAGAGCACCAGGAACGATTTGGCTGAGAGTCTGGGTTTTGAGGACATTAGACTCACAATGGGTATGTTGACAGATTGGACTCAGCCAAGAAAAAACCCTGTCTGTGCACCGGAGTCACAAAACCCTTTGGTATACTCATTAATAACTGAAACCCAGTAATAAGTTCCATATTTTATAAGTGGAGTCTCATACCGGAGATATTTCTCCATCAGCCTGTACATGCTCTATGCTTATATATAATCTTTGTAATGGTTACAGGTACATTCTGAGTTCTCCACGCTCTTTTAGGCACCAGATGTGCCTGCTACAGATAATATTCAGATGTTCCATGCCTTTCTAAGGGTGGGGGGAGGACTATGCTTTGATTCCTTCGACCACAAGACACAAATTCTAAATGGAATTGATGTATAACAAGATAGATTGTTCAAATGCATTATTATAGCCCATTCTTTTGGGTGAAGAAGATAGTTTGTAGAAGGGCTTCATTCTTTAAAAAGAAATATTCCTTTCATGTTCAACAAGAGAAAAACAATTATGTTCTTAAATCAAACAAAGAAAATCAGGCTACAGAAAACTTCAGTTAGTTCTAGTGCAAAGTTGACATTTTACACTTGACAAGAGTCCTTTGTTAAAGAAAGAGAATTAACAGAGATGTGTCACAATTAGGTGGCAGGAAATGCAAATCTAAGCTGTAGATATTTTAGGGACTGCTCTGGGAAATTAAAAATCTGGGGCAGGAGTTTCATTTCTTGCAGTATGGGGAGTAAATACCATTTAGAACAATACTAACCAAAAAAAGTTTTAAAATGCAGAATACGTTGTACTTTACAAAAGTAACATGTGTATTTGAGCCTAATTCAGGCATTTAAAACACACTGAATATATTAATCAATAGTGATATGAAACATAAAGAGGGTAATCTAAGATTTTCAAAATTCCTTCTACTCTTCTGGAATAGGATAAAAGTATCGGTTAATGCTGATAAGTTGTATATGCGTGTTAAATTTTAAGGGTAACCAATAAAACTCCTAGAATGTATACCTTCTTAAAAATAGGGTAAAAAATCAAGCACACCAAAACTAGTAGAAAAGGATACAACAGAAACAAAGAAAAGCAGAACAGAGAATTTAAAGTGAGGTAGAAATACATCTGCATTTGGAATTCTCCTAATAAATGCAACTTAAAATTTTCTGCTCTTAAGACAACGATTGGAAGCTCAAGAATATATCTTTTTAATCCCTGATATTTGCCATAGACACACATATAAAACATAAGGACACAGAGATAATTATAGCAAATTAATAAAAAGGCATAAGCCAAGCATTCACTAAGCAGAGGAAAAGTTACATAATTTCATGATGTCAGAAAGATAAGACTTTAATAAAAAATTATTAAAGATAAAGAGGGTTACTACATAAAATTTGAGGTTTAAGTCATCAAAAAAATAAAATAAATTTAACCTTGAGTTTCCTAATAATGTGGTTGCAAAATACATAAATAAAAAATGGCAAATGTATAAAAAGAACTTGAAAATTTATCATCACAATAGTGAGTTTTACATCTATTTCTGAACACACACACATATATGTATACATATTCATTTAATATATTCAGCAGACAAAAAAATCTAGTAAGGTTATTATCTAACACAGATAGGCAACTGCTCTCAATAATTGGAAAATAAAAATTATTTTGAAGTACTGGATTACTTACAAAACTTAATATTCATTAGGCTATAAAGCAATTCTAATAGATTGCAGAGAATCAGTATCCTACTGAGTTTCTTCTGTAACCACGATCTTAATTAAGATAAAGATAGACAGTTAATAAATAGTAAAATGATAGCTTTTAAACCTTAAAACATTAATCTTTAAAATTCCATATAAAGTCAAGGATGAAATAACTTGAGCAACACAATGAATAACATAGTTTATATTATAACCCAAAATATAACTAAACATCTACAAGTCCATACTGATAAAAACAAACTATTGACCAGACAATAAGAGAGAAGAGACAAATCTAACTCCGTAGAAGAGTACCAAATAATTTGTGTAGATGCCCCCCAAGAGATGGTGCATAATTCCCCATTCTATAAATGTGGATTGTACAGAGTGACTTCTTTCCAAAGAGCACAGTGTGGAATGGGCCAGAAAGAGTAACTTCACAGTGGAGAACCCTGACAAATATTACTTGAAGCAGGTGATCAAGATAGACATCATTAATATTAAGCCACGTCAATAGCACATACCTTTGATATGATGTGATGAAAACGGCGCTTTATCTTCTTTCAAAAGCCCGCTACTCCAGATTAGTCATGAGAAAAACATCAGACAAATCCAAACTGAAGAACAGTCTACAAAATACTGATTCAAACTCTCAGAACTGTCAAAGTCATCAAAAACAAAGAAAATCTAACAAATTGTCACTAAGTCGAGGAACCTAAGGAAACATGACAATTAAATGTAATGTCATAATCTGGATGGGATCATTGAACAGAAAAACTAATTGGTAAAAACTAAGAAAATATGAATAAAGTATGGACTTTACCCAGTAATAATATATCTAATATCAATGTTGGTTTATCAGTTTTGACAAATGTACCATGGTAACATTAGATGTATTAATAAGTGAACTGGGTACAAGATGTATGGAAACTCCAAATTCTCTGTACAATCCTTGCAATTTTATTATGTATTGAAAACTATTCTAAAATAAACATTTAAAAACTTAAGAATCCATAAGTTTGAAAATAAAAAAAATGTATTAAAAAGTCACAAAGTTCTTAGTGGAAATTTAAAAGTACTTGGTGTAGAACAATTTTTAAAATCCCCACATTTCAAAATTTGTGGGATTTAACTAAGGCAATAATTAAAGTGTAAAGCCTTAAAATGTTTATCCTAGGAAAAAAGGACAGTCCAAAACTTAAATATCCAACTTAACAAAGTTAGAAAAAGATCAGCATAATAAAATCCTTGTAAAGTAGAAGAAGGAAATGATGAGGGTAAGAACAGTGATTATTGAAACAGAAAAAGTGATTTAAGAAAGGATAAACATATATAAAAGCTGATTCTTTGAAAAGACATAAAACTGGCAAGGTTGATCAGGATAAAAAGAGAGAGTCAAACAAACAATGTTAGAAATGAAAAGAAAACATAACTACAGATGCAGCAGAGATGTTTCTTAAAAGGTAAAACATAAAAATTTTACATGAACAAATTTTGAAACTTACATGAAATGGATAGAGTCCCTAAAAAATGCAAATGACAAAATCTGATTCAAGAACACCGCGAGACCCAAACTGATTTTAGAGATGAAAGATTCAGATTTTTAAGGAACAGATAACTCTATACTTACACCAAATCTTCCAAAGAATAGAAAAAAGGGGACTACTTACTCCCAACGAAGTTTATGAGACCCAGATGATCTGCCTAACAAACAACAAAAAATAAGGACATCTTGACAGGTCCTTCAGACAAGCTGTCATTCAAAGCATAGATGAAAATACTGAGGAAAATGTTAGCAAACAGAATCCTTTATTACACAAAACAAATTCATGATGACTAAGGTGAGTATATTCCAGGAATACAAGATTGGTTTCATCTAAGAAACTCTATTAAAGTGAATCTCTACATGAACAAATCAAACCAAAAAAAAATTTATATAATTGCTTCAACATAGGCAGAAAGGGCATGAAATACTGTTCAACACCCATCCTTTCTATTTAAAAAGTCCTTAGTGTCTTCCCACAATCACCAATTTCATTCATCATTTTTTAGAAGTTCTGTCCAACATAATGAATCAAAATAAAAATAAGATTAACTATTGGAAAGAAAATAAATCTTATGATTTTCAGATGTTATATTGCATATAGAAATCCCAGAAGAATCTGTAGACATATAAGTTATGCAAGTTTGCTGTCTATACCAGCTACAACTAAGAAATACCATGATGAGATGTTATTTACAACATCAATTTAAAATATGAAACATTCATAAAAAAATAACAAAATATCTATAAAACCTTCACAAAAATTTATTGAATGACTTTCAATACCCAACTGAATCAAGATGAGAACTATGACTATGGTTAACAATACCTGATATTATAACTATGTCAATTTTACCTGTGTTTTATTGATGGATTTAATGCTATTCCTATCAATATCCCCACAGTGTTTTATACAACTTGACAAACTGATCCTAAAGTTTATAAGACGAATGTAATATATTGCCCTTGGGTGAATAACAACTGAAAAAACCTGGCTACTGATGTGGAGAAAATTCAAGTGATCCCTGCCTCATGCTGAGCGAAAACTAAATTTCAAATGGATTAGGAATTTCTCTGTGAAGGACTAAATTTTAAAATCTTTAGAACAAAATATAGGACAGTCTTTACATCCTTGGAAGTAGAGGAGAGGCTTCACCATCACCTCTCTGCTGTTGACTCACCAGCCTGGGCCCTCAGCTACGGCTTGCATTCCAAATTTGAGGAGTGTCTGACTGCTAGACGTCCACATAGACTTCTTGAAGGCACCTCAACTTACCATGCCCAGTCCACCATCTTTGATTGGCTACACTGAGAAGATGGTAATGCACACAGGAAGTTCACTGGAGGAAACTCTCATGATCAAAACCCATGGGAAGATGAAGGACATGTGATTAGGCAGAGGGAGAGGTTGAAGTGTGACACACTTATGGCAATGGCCCCAGCTGGTCCCATTAGAAGGTTTGGAGCTGAATGGCCCTTTCTGGCTTTCCTGCCTTGAGGCAAGGAGGCTGGACATTTATACCCCAGTTATTGTGTGAACTCCCATCACTTCCAGGGGGTGCACCTTGAATGAGATGAGTCCTTTTGGCTGAGGGCATTGCTAGTGACAAAGCTGCTGAGAGCTGTCAGTCACAAACACTCCCAGCAATGGTGGAAAGATGGCCCCCGCAAGCAGAGGAAAGGGAACCACTCTGTTTGCCTTCATTATTTCTCCTCTCTGCTGCTCATTCCTCTCCATGTGTTCTTGCCTTGTCAATGCCATCTTTCTACCTAGTTTCTTAGGTCAGAATTTCTGGTTGTCAGCACTTGAGGGAAGAGCGGGTGTCTGTCATTTGAGTTTTCTCCCACTACACCGCAGAGTGCCAGACACATTTCCTCTGCCTGGTAATTAGATGGATGGCTTATTAAATGAATGACTAGCTCATATGAAAGGAATTTAAGACATCACATTCTTGGGGAAACTGATCTTTACCCGACTTTTCAGGGTGAGGGGCAAGGAACAAGCAATGTGTTTTCTTCTTCCTCATCTTCTTCCTGAATCTGTTTAAGTTCACCTGGTCCTACCTTGGAAATGCGCTTGCCACCTGCTCCCTGCCAGTTCCCTCTGCCCCTGCCCTACTTCAGACAAGAGAGTCTCCTCAACTTGTCCTTCTGCCTTCACTTTCTCTCGCCCTTCGTCTGTCTTCTGTACTGCCGCAAATCAGCTTCCTGAAACTTGACCTGGCCCCATCGCTTCCTTGCTGAAAGTCTTTAGTGGTCACTGTCTAAGGTTAATCTATAATGATGGGATGCAATAGCAAGGAACTGGGGATTAGAAGGTTCTGTGGTTTACGAGCAGGGAGAGACTTACCAGCAAGTTCCTCTGCCTCTTCAGGACTCAGTTTAGCCATTTGTCTTGTGCTCAACACTAGTTCCTCTTTCTTTTGGTCACAGGACTTTCAAGACTTCTGACAGAGCCCAGCTCCAGGGACAGAGTCCATCTCCTTTGTTGAAAAACAAACAAACAAAGAAACCCAATGAGTGCATCCCAGTACCCTGACCCCAGTGCTGGCTTCAGAACTTGGCGTGTGGTCAAGTTAGGGATCCAATGCCCACATTGTCATTTAAGCTATCAGGTTGGTTTTTCCAGCTGAGTGGTTGATAACACGCCTTTGGGTTAATGGCAACAGGGTGAGGTAAGACATTACTGCCAGGAACCTGAGAAGGGAGTCAGCCTGAAACGAACAGAGGTGGATCCCGGCGATGCTGTTCGGTCATTGAATTCAAGCAGTGCCTGAAGTCTATCTATGGGCTTCTTCATTTATGCAACGCAATAATAATAAGTTCTCTTTCCGCTGAAACCATTTTCACGGAGTATTCTGTTACTTACAGCCTAAAGAGTCCTAAGTGATATATAGGCATGATGCAGTGTTGTTTTTTAAATGTAAAACATTTTCTAAATGTCACTATGACATAATAAGTTCTATGCTCCTCTGGTATTAAAAAAAAAAAAAGCATACGGGGCGCCTGGGTGGCTTAGTCGGTTAAGCATCCGACTTTCGCTTAGGTCATGATCTCGCGGTTCGTGGGTTCGAGCCCCGCGTCGGGCTCTGTGTTGACTTCCAGCTCGGAGCCTGGACCCTGTTTCGGTCTGTGACTCCCTCTCTCTCTGACCCTCCCCTGCTCACGCTGTCTCTCTCTCTCCTAGAAATAAATAAAATATTTTAAAAAAAAAGCATACTGTTGTTTTAGTTGTTACTCATAATCTCTTACTACTTTTGTGTCATGCACACATGCTGCAGCCACACTACCCTATACTTTTCTCCCAAGCTTATAATTCCATTTTGTCTGTACATTGGTGGTATTCTTCATTTTTCCCTAAAACACCTTCCTGAGCCTATGCCAGACCCAAAGCTAGGTACTCTCTAAGGCCAAGGTCAAATACTCCCTAGTGTGTGATAGTCAGAATCAACTCTCTGAGCTGCTGAAGTTGTGCTCATATCATTATAAATCCATCATGTGATACTTTCAGTGAGTTAAGGGATCCGTTTGCTATTCCATTAGACAGGGAGCCACTCGATGGTGAGACCCATGTCTGTTCATTTATATCACCATTACGGAACGTTCCCTGACATTCCATAAATGTTAAGTGAACGAATTCATGAATGACCTCCTTAAGTGGAAAATAACAAGATGAATGCAGAAGTTTATGGCCGGCAAATTAGTCAAAGCTCAGCAAGTAAATGAAAGAGTACGGAGAACTTCCTTGACCCTGAATTTATCTTCTACAGACTCACAGGGGCCTTTTCTGCTTTAGTAAACCTATTTTCAGCTTTACAAAGCAGCATGCCTCTGCTTGGTTTCTTTTTGAGCCTAACTGGTCCAGATTTGACATCTTCAAAAAAAAATACACATTTCTCTCCCTAACTTTCCAAGTGAAAAAAAATTCACTTGGCCTTTGACTGTTGCTGTAACGTGCACACTGGGATTTTTAAGACTGGTTTTCAGAGGAAACGGAGAGATAGACCTTCTCCTTCCAGCCAAGGCACCTGAGTGTTTAGAGCTTTTCCTCCTGGATTTGTGCAGCTTTTGCTTTTTTTCCCCTGCGCTCATTCATCACCATGGATGCTATGCTTGGAGACGAAGGAGTTTCAGTCGCAGAAGCTGCTTCCTGTAAATTCTTCCATTCCAGAACATTTTGGAAACAGATGTAATGATTTCAATATAATAATAAAAGTAAAATAATTATATCCAGACAACTGAAACCAAGTGAAAATAATTTAACAAAGTGAATTTCTATTTTCCTTTTTATAGAAGGGGTAGAGCGATCCTGGCTTCTCCACTTGCATTCATTAAGTTAATTAAGTATTGGAGAAATCATTTGCATGGTAACTGTATGTAAACGCGTAGATCATTCTGCCCCGCCTCCACTGTGGTATGACTCATTATTTCAGGTATTTGAATAACTCTGCTCTTGGGGCGCTGGGGGGGGGTGTTCAGTAGGTTAAGCACCTGACTCTTGGTTTCAGCTCAGGTCACGATCTTGAAGTTCGTGAGTCCGAGCCCCACATCGGGCCCCTGCTGACAGTACGGAGCCTGCTTGGGATTCTCTCTCTCCTCTCTCTCTGCCCCACTCCGTCTCTCTCTCTCTCTCAAAAATAAATAAGTAAATGTAAAACAATTTGAATAACTCCGCTCTCTAAACATAACAACTGTATATTAGAAGAATGTTATATGACCGAAAAACAGATATTTACCAGCAGCATTAAGTATCTGCACTTTATTCAATACAACCCAGAAGCGTATTCAGGAAATAGACTGTAGAACTCTAATAACTGGTTTAATACTTTCTTGAGAGAATGGACTGGTTCTTAGTCGTTTTTATTTTATATACAGCATGAAGTTCACAGTAAGTAGTAAACACACATTGGTCAAATTGACAAACAGATGGGAAGAGAAATGGTGTTAAGGAATACAAAATTTGGGAGGAAACCAAGCTTTGATAAATATGTCTATAAATCTTTGAGGGACCAGAAATGACAAACCAGCACTCATTAGAGCACAACCCTTAGGGAGTGTTTTGCTTCTGCTATAAGTATCTTCTGTTGTATAGTTACTGGAGAAACTGATTTTAATGTCCTAAAGGAAGGCGTTAAAAATAATAAAGACTATGAAACAAAAATAAGCAACAAGAACAAAACAAGTCTTCAGGTTCAACATAATGCTTTGACAGACATCCTTACCTCCTCTTTCCTCCACGATGCCACTAAAACATTGTACAGACTAGTACCTCTGTTTCTCGTAAAGCACATCTTCTGTACTAGCTGATTTTTAAGTCATGTCTATGTGTGATTTAATGAGAGCATAAATAATAACATCGAGGGCTCTCAGAAACTTCCACATTTCGGCAAGTGGAGATTGCTAAATTGGTAGCAACTGTCTTCTGGGTAACTCAGAAACAATAAATAACAGGAGATGGGGAACTACAACGATATATCCACGAAACTGCTTCATCTGGTGACAATTCTTTGCACCTCAAGGAGCCTCACTTGGTCCCCAGGATGGACTCACGTGCATCAACTGAGTGAATTCTAGATCTTTCTAGAGTTACCTAGTTAGGTAACTGTTACAATGTCACTTCCAATTCTAAGAGGAGAGAAATCAACTCTCATTCTTGAAACTCCTGGGATATTTTTCAGCTGTATCAGGGCCAAGGATTGAAATTGGAGAAAAAGCTAAGGTAAAAACGTAACCATCAACGTTAGCTCTAGAGTTCAGAAACTGGCTCAAAATAGGATTTTACTTTTACCAAAAGAAATGCTTCCGGGAACATACCCCTGTTTGCATGCTAAAACTTTGAATTGTACAAACACCAGATGATGAGATTTTGGAAGAAGACGCTTTTTCCCCCCTCACCATTTCCCAAGTGCATCGGTCATTTTTCACTCCAATTAGTTCTCACAAACATTAGAAGATCAACACACCGTCCAATTGATTACTCCTACTTAGATGGGGACTTGAAAACTATTTAGTTCACCTTTGAAAGTTCACCTTACATTGACACCTTTATACCCACTTGTACCAACATCTAGAAAATTGCTTTGGTTTTAAACAACAATCTGGAAAAAAAATCTGGCAGCCAAGTAGGGCTCCATTCCATGAGCAAGACTGCTTGTGTGAAGACAGACACCTGGTGGCCAATGTGTGGAACTGCAGCCCAGGAAAGACCTTTTTGATGTCTTCCCCCCCACCACCCCCACCCCTTCCCCTCCTGCCTCTTGGGTACAGACTGCTGTTGACGGTGGACATACTGCAGCTGTAGGAAAGTGAGTCTCAAGTTCAAGTCAAGAGTTTTCCAGAACAGTTACATCAACGCCATGAGAGCTCCAGGTCACAAGTTCTCTAAATTATTTAGAAAGCCGACCAATGCAGTGTAGTAACCATTTTTAAAAGCTACTAAAATCTCTTCCCCAAGAAGTCGAACAGGAGCCTTCGTGTTTGAGAGTAAGATTTAATCTCTACCTAAAAACTTCTGGACTTCCTCTGTCAGAATAATGAGCTTCTGTTGTCTTTGGGGAAGAAAGAAGTGTCAACTCGTTTGGCACCACAGAAACAGGCATTTTGAGCTTTTAAATGTGGCTTTGCCCCTGAATCGACCCTGACCCTGCCTCCTGTCTGACTGCTCCGAAGTGATCTCTGCGAGACAAAAATATGTCACTGAAGGAAACGGAAAGCACAACCCCTCTTTCTTGTTGCTGCTGGTGTCTAGCTCTGTTCTCTTTCATTTCTGAGTTTGGAGATAAGCTTTCAAAGGTGATAGAGAGTAGTCCCTCAGCTTCCTCAGAGTACGTACACTTGGTATCACACAGAGAATGGAACCAAAGTCTTATAATCTTCGCAGCAGTGAACAGGGAGAAAAGACAGGTAGCAGAGTATCTCCCAGTCCCATCAAAGTGTCTCACGAAGTGACATGCTGGCCAGCTGGAGGTTTCCTGATTTCCCCTCACACAGGCACACTCAGTCGCACGGGCTGACTTCCTGACATATCATTCTGAAGTGACAAGGTACTGTGGCGGGGATGGCCTTTGTCTAACTTCTACTGAGCCTTGTCTGTGTGGCAGGTACCGTCTCAAATCATGTCACACACCCCGTCCCCCCATCAGTGTTCCAATGCAGCCCTGATGGCCACACCGCATCCCAGTCCTGGAGAATGGGGGGCCGAGTGTCTGTGTCTGAGTCGCACCCAAGCAGGCCCTCCTCCTTTCAACCCACACGTGTGAGCTCGCCTACACACCGTAATGTGAACATGGAAGGCTTCCCTGATAATGAGGGTCTGACTGGTCAGTATTTTTTTTTTTTTAATGCCTCAAAGAATAACAGGAAAATGTATACATCTTTCTTTGTTACAAGACAAAGCACATGCAATTAGGTCGAGTAAAGCAGTGAGTGTATTGTCCTCTTTGCCCATCGTCACTCACTTCTGTTTTGCAAAGGACCAAGGAGACGCTTGAAGGAGAGATTCCCTGTAGCCACTGCGAGAGCCACTTTCATCTCAGGCACACAGTCCTCTTTCTGAAATCCTGATGAGCAAATGTGCTTCAGAATTCATACGTTTTTGGGTGGCAAATATGTAGTACAGTCCATGTATTAGATCTCATGTAACATGCCAGTCAGGGACTTCAGTAGAACACCGTAATTAACACATGACTACCTCTGTAATGGAATGTATAATTCTCACATGTGGAGGGGTAAGTAAAGGCTAAGAGTAGTCTCATATTGGTTCAGATCAGGTGTAGTCACCAAATAAATCTAACGTACATGAAAAAGCTTGCTTATTGGAGTTTTTAAATTTTTTAAATTTTAGAATTTCAACAATTAAAACTTTTAAATTTTAATTTAAAAGTTTTAATTGTTGTGTTCCTGGATGTGATGAAAGAGCCCATTACATATGTGTGTATTCCTGTCTAGAAGGCTCTTCGAACTCCCTAGAATCAAGAGGATAAAATACAATAGTAAGAAGGAAATCGATCATCAAGTAACAATTTCCTTTGTTCATCAAAAGTCGGTGCATTCATCATCAAACCATGAAACTTATTTAGTTATTTAAGTATTTATATATTTAATTTGAGACAGAAAGAAAAGGGGAGGAGCAAAGGAAGAGAGAGAATCTCAAGCAGGCTCCACACTTAACTGGGAGCCTAATGTGGGGCTCGATCCCAGGACCCTGAGATCATGACCTGAGGCAAAATCAAGAGTCAGATGCTTTAACAGCTGAGCCACCCAGGAGCACCCAAACTATGACACTTTTAGAAATAAACAAAGGAGAAAATCTTCATGATAAAGTATTGGAAATAATATGAAAAGCACAATTCATAAAAGGAAAATTGGTCTTTATCAAGAGTAAATGTTAAGTCAAGTCACTGTCAAGCAAATAAAAAAGACAAGCTACAGACTAGGAGAAAATATTTTCAAATCACATATTCAACCAAGGACTTGTATCCATACTTTAGAAAGAACTCTTTAAACTCAGCAACAAGGAATCAAACAACTCCATTAAAAACAGACACATCCCCAAAGAAGATCTTAAAATGGCAGATAAGCACAGGAAGAAAGAGATTCAACACCACAGGCCATTGGAGTAACACAAATTTAAACCATGATGAGATATTACTACACATCTAATACAATGTCTAAAGTAAGAAAAAAATGCTGAAAAAACCAAGTGTTATCAAGAGTGTGGAGTTACTTATATGCATTGCTTGTGGGACTGAAAAATGGTCCCGCGGTTACTTTTAAAGTTCAATATGCACTTATCACGTGAGCTGGCAACCCTCCTGGGTTTTCACACTAGATAACCGAGAACCTAGGCTCACATGAAAATTAGTATGCAAATGTTCCTAGGCAGACTTACTTGTAGAACTTAAATGCCCTTCCATGGGTGACCATGTGACACGTTGCTATACACATTAACTTGACTGAATCTCAGACATTGTGCTGAGTGAGAGAAGCCAGTCTCAAAGACAAAGTACAGTGATGGACACTAGATCTGTGATTGGCAGGGACTTTGGGTGGACGGAGGGTGTGACAATCAATGGAGAGCATGAGGGAGGATTTGGGGGAGGTGATGGAGCCATTCTGTATCCTTACTGTGGTGGCGGCTTACAAATCTATAGATTTACAAATCTATAAATAGGTTAAAATTCATAGGACTGAACACCAGGGAAGGAAAGTCAATATCAGTATAAGTAAAAAAATAAATAAATAAAAATCCTAATAAAAGCCAGTGCAGTCACATGTGGCTTACATGTTTCCAGTTTGTTGTTAACTGTACCTTAACTAATGACATTCTCATTCAGCCAACCCTGCCTACATGGCCAGGCGACAGGAGGCATGTCTGGGGCCTCACCCATACAAGGACAGGGCACGGAGAGGCCCCAACACTCAGGGCTCATAGCCTGGCCAAGCAAACAAGACAGAGAGGTGAAAAGAGGTGTAAATGACTTATGCCACACAAATTCAAGGTAATGACCACCAGGAGCTATAAGCATAAAGAATGTTTTCTTTATTTCACCAAGAAGGAATAATTGTTTGTGTTTACTAATTTTTTATACCTAGTATTTTTTAGCAATTTGAAGACTTCCTTGCTTTCACCCGCCCCCTCAAAAAATTAAGTGAGAAAAATCCAATGAGTTGCTAAGAATGGTGTCTGCTAGATAACGTAGGCGTGGACTATGTCCAATTCCATGCATATGCTCCCGTAACTAGCACTCTAACACAAGTCTCATCAATCACGAAATATTTATTAAATAAATGAATGAAAGATGACATCAGCACACCACTTTAATCACTGCAAACCTTAACAATACTGTTTCGTATTCACCCAGCATATTTACCAATATAGCTTCGCCCATTGTCATTTGGAGATGAAGCACGTATTTTCCTTAATAGGTGCCTGGGCCATCCTCATGCTGTTTGGGCAGTGTTTCCAAAGGGAAAGTCCCTAAAAGTGAGTCAGAATGATTAGTCATGTCCTATGGCATTGGTCTTTGAAACCAAAGACCATTGCATACCCTCTAAATATCTACAGGAAATAAATACCAGGAATGTGAATGTAGATCCTTTTAGAAGACCACTAATCCTGCTATGCTAAGTGACTGGGCACATATTCAAGTGGGGTGTTTGCACTGCCGTGGCAACAGACAATGTTGGTGTATTCCAGAGTCTTAATCTAGATATAAATACACGGAATGTTATGAACCCAGCTTCCTAAACTGAGCCCTACCTCGGCGTCTTCATCTGTGAGATAAAGGTCACTCACCACAGCCTGATGTACACTCACAACAATTAAGGTCCTGGCTTCTAGGATGTCACGTTTTTATTCCCATCTGGGCAAAAGTGAAGTTGGAAGTCAGAGCCCTGTCAGGGTTCAGCTTCTGTGATCAGTCAGACCATTCCTGAGTAGAAGAGGGTTTTCTAAAGTAAGTAAGTGCTAAGTATTTTAGGCAAAGAAGCCCAGCTGCGAAAATACTGTTCACATTTGTACAGTTGTTTTATATGTGGATTTATTTTTACGTGCACTTATTTCAGCGCAACTCTTCGAAGAGAGGTTTCTCTTCCCCCGCCCTCCATCCCCATAGCTTACTCTTGCTGCCCCTCATGGGTCTTTTGAGAAATGACAGTCTCTCTGATTCTTATGGGTCACAAGTGTTCTGCATCACAGCACACCCTTGACTAATTAGCATTAATAAGGGAGGCCGGGGGAAAGAACCCTGGAGAAAAAGCACTAGGCTTGTTTTGGCCAAATTGGAGTTGACCCAACTAGCAAAATTTTCCAGTCTACTTTCGTATTCTCCCACCTCACGTGTGTTCATGCTGCCTAAACATACATTTCTAACGTGGGCTCTTGGACACCCCATGATGTACATGGCCCTGTGTGTGTGTTTTGTCCCAGGAGATAGAAAGATTTCATTTATTTTATTTTTAAAAAAATTTTAACGTTTTTATTTATTATTGAGAAGCAGAGCATGAGCATGGGAGGGGCAGAGAGAGGGAGAAACACAGAATCTGAAGGAGGCTCCAGGCTCTGAGCTGTCGGCACAGAGTCCAACACGGGGCTCGAACTCACAAACTGGGAAATTATATCCTGAGCCAGGGTAGGACACTTAACTGACTGAGCCACCCAGGCGCCCCTCATTTATTTAATAAATTCTTTCTTAAGTGTCTAATGTGTGCAGGCATCATGGGGACATCATGCAGACATCATCTCTGCCTCCTATAATTTTAAGATGTTTCAGCAGAAGTACGGCAAACACTAATCTCACTATTCATTACTTATTGAACACCCACTATCTGTACAGCGTGGGGTAAGGTACAGAGAGCAGAATGATCAGCATTTCAATGAACAGAAAACCAAAGGAGGACAGAGAGGGTCAGTTCAGCAGTGAAAGGCAACGTTCGGAAGCAGAAACCTCCCAGGGGTGAAGCAGAAGTGAAAAGGGTATTGATTCAAGTCCTAACTCTTTCTCCGACACACTCTGGTCTGTGTTCTCAGACACAAAAATAAGGCGTATACTCTGAGGGCTGCTGTAGGGATTCAAGGCACCGAATGAGACCTGCCTGGTGCACGGCAGGCAGTCGGCTAACAGTTGTTCCTGATGGCATGTCAGTTTGCCTACAGCAGTTTATGAAGACGAACTAGAAAAAGATTGCAAAGGCAGTTGGGAGCCTCAAAGAAAGGGCTTTGAGTGCCTAGCTCTGGACGATGAGCGTTAATTCCGTGAACAGCGAGGAGTCACTGATGGTCAGGGAACAAAGGAGAGTGACATGATACGGAGCTGTTTTTAGAACAGTGCAGGGCAGATTCGGAGCAGAGGGAGAAAAGACAGACCCAAGAGCCTGAAGTTGCGGCAGCGGTCCCTGCCAAGTGAGCAGCAACCGAGAGGTGCACTCGGGTGCTGTCAGAATGTTTTCATTACACTTGAAACTCATTCAAAGTTACATCAAGAAACTTTCAGGTAGGACATAAATTGATGCGATTTTCTGTCCCACAGCGATTCCAAGTTTTTTCAAATATTTAGACAAGAGCTATGTGTTCAGTGACAAAGCATAAATGTGATATTGCCTCTTCCATCAGGACCCACACATCTGCGTTAACCAAGTGCAAGCCCCAGGTGTCACGGACGCCAGACTTGCAGGCACCTGCCACTGGTCCTCTTCCTCCGAGAGACCGTGTCACTTTCGATGGTGCATACTGGTCTGAGTGCAAAAAAAGAAACAAAAACCAAAAAAACCCAAAACAAACAAAAACAAAACAAAACAAAAAAAACAGGATAATAACTTTAGAACCAAGTCACCTTAAAGCCTTTCAGATGTTCATTCTGTAATGGAAGCGCATTTGGAGAAGAGCCTAGATACCCGAGGAGGAGGAGATTGTTCAGTAAAGGCACGTGTTAAAAAATGGTGCAACCATTAAAATCCTGTGTTTAAGGCTCATATGATGACACAAATCCATGCCTGTGGTATCCAGTGAACCACACAAGTGAAAATTGTTCATTTTGGATATGCTTTTTGTTAAAAAAGTCAACTGATAAAAGATTGATGTATGTAAATAAAGAATGAAAAGCACATGCATTGCATTTTTTTTAATTTTTTTTTATTTTTTTAATGTTTTATTTCTAGGAGAGAGAGAGAGAGACAGCATGAGCAGGGGAGGGTCAGAGAGGAGATACAGACTCTGAAACAGGCTCCAGGCTCTGAGCTGGCAGTCAGCACAGAGCCCAGAGTGGGGCTCGAACCCACGAACCGCGAGATCATGACCTAAGCAAAAGTCGGATGCTTAACCGACTAAGCCACCCAGGCGCCCCAACATGCATCGCATTTTCAACTGAAGTTGTCTGTGACTGAAAAAGTGGTTTTAACCGAGAGATTACAAACTGACAGCCAAGAACTCGTGTGACTTGCAGAAAGTTCTCGTAGCCAGATTTTCCCATGTATACCATCCACTATGTTCCCCTAGGACACCCCCTGCCCCTGTCTCATATATTGAGGCGGCCGGCCTGAGCAGGGCAGCATTCCTGAGTGGTTTCCATTTGGGTCCTTTTTCCACACAAGTAGGATTTACTTTTTACTTTAGAAAAAAGCAAAAGTTATAATAATCAGCAGTCTGCATATGGCAATGGGAAAACATAATTTCTTTAAAAAAATTCTTTTACATACATTTTTAGCAGAGAGGGAGCTCTTCCCAACAACACCTTTACCCACGGAGTACAAGAAACAACAGCACATTTTTTTTAGGGGCACCTGGGTGCCTCAGTCAGTTAAACGTCCAACTTCAGCTCAGGTCATGATCTCACGGTTCATGGGGTCAAGTCCCTCGTCAGGCTCTGTGTTGACAGCTCAGAGCCTGGAGCTGGCTTTAGATTCTGTGTCTCCCTCTCTCTCTCTGACCCTCCCCTGCTCACGCTGTGTCTCTCTCTCTCTCAGAAATAAATAAAACATTTCTTCATGTCCCCTTCAGAACACTAAGGGGACAGGCATGGGTATGACCGCAGCCCCACCTCACACCTTGTCCCCAAAGGCCCTGAACACTCTGGTCTTCGCACACATGTGAGAGCCAGGGTAACAGATTCACCGAAGCACGCTGGCCAGTAATTATTTTAAAGTGGGAAAGTGATGTAGTTACTATTCAATAAATGTGATTTGGGGATATATAGCATCTTTCAAAATGCAGATTCAGAGCAAAGCAGATTTGGGTAGCAGCATACTGGGTATCATGTATTTGATCCAATCTCCTCATTTTACAAATAGGGAGACTGATGTCTCAAGAAATAAAGGAATCAGGCAAGACTTGGTTACTGAAACACTGGATAGATACCAGGATAGATACTGGATAGATACAGAGGCTGCAGCATAGACTCAGTGACCGCCTGGTCCGACCTCCGCATTTTATGACTGAGGATACAAGGGTCCATTCAACTTGACAACTTTCTCAGAGTCACCAGGCTTCTAGAACTCAAACTTCAGCCTCTTGGCTCTACTCCCAGTGTTCTTTCAGCATATTGTGCTCTCTTCAATAAATAAATTAAATAGCTAAAGTTCAGATTCAATAAAGTAAGATGATATTAAAGAATTTTTTATTAATAAAACCAGGAAAATACAGCACTGAAAACACACATTTTTAAAAAATTTTTTATAGTTTTATTTATTTTTGAGACAGAGACAGAGCATGAGTGGGGGAGGGGCAGAGAGATTGGGAGACACAGAAATTGAAACAGTTTCCAGGCTCTGAGCTGCCTGCACAGACCCGATGCAGGGCTTGAACCCATGAACCTCAAGATCATGACCTGAGCCGAAGTCAGATGCTTAACCAACTGAGCCACCCAGGTGCCCCTAGAAACACAATTTTTGCATTTTATTGTATATAATTATACCTCAGTAAAGTTGACTTCAATGTAAGTAATTTTGATACCATTTTAATGAAATGATTTATATTTCCTTCCTTCCTGTGCATGTATATATCTATATTTGTAACATCTATACCCATATCTCATCTATATTTAGAGATATCCGAAATGCTATTTAAACAGTTACGGATGGCTATTTTGAGGTAGCAAAATGCTTCATCTTTGTATTTTTCAACAATTTCTTGAGCACTTATTTTTACAGAACATCATTGGCATTGTTTTCCCAAATAGAACAAACATTTATTGATTGGCAAAAGGGCATGTCTGAAATATTAGTCCTAGTCTATCTCTTGATATTGTCCTCATAGAAATAAAATAAAGTAATATAAAAATAAACAAAACATTAAAAATCCCTTAGATTTTCCTGTGACTTTGTGTAAAGTCCTTCACTGTAGAGTTTGGTAAGGTTTTAAAGACTTATTAATGAGGGCCACACAGACATCTTTATTCTTAATAATTAATCAATTGGATGCTTGTTCTAAGAGACTGAGATCTGGATAAATAGAAGGATTGGGAAAGAGTACAAATATATTTGTCTTTTTTGAGTACAAAAGAAAACGTGTCCTTCAGAAGGTTATTTTGAGCGTGGCCATGTTACAATTATGAGAGTGAGCTTGTAGCCACAGGAAGGGTGGGTATTGATGGCCCAAAGCAGAGATTTGTCTTTATTACAAAGGCAGTAAGACACATTGTTAAATGTTTTGGAGAGAAGTGTGACACAGTTAAAGGATATTTTAGAAAGGAGGTTCAGATTGAACTTGTAGAAGGGACTTAAACATGAACAAACTAAAGAAAGGAAGCTTTGACCAACGCAAGGCAGGAACGAAGACTAGCGTAGAGTGGTATGTGGGACTCATTTCCTGCCTTCCAGGGGCTGACAAATCCTGAGGAAAGAATGACACAGCCGAACAGAAGGGGCCATTTCATGAGGAATTTGATAAAGGATGAAAGCAATCTCCGGGAGTGAAAGATCAATCATGGATACAATATTTGAGGGAGGCATCGTGGAGGCAATCAGATGGGGTTTGCACCTTGAAATGGAATAGAATTGAGATGCATAGATTTGTATCTTTGCAGGAAAAAGGAAGAGCCCTGGACAAACCATATGGAAAAGTAAACATGGCACTGTCAAAAGGTTTCGTTGGGGTGCCTGGGTGGATCAGTCGGTTGAGCATATTACTCTTGATTTCATCTCAGATCATGATCTCATGGTTCCTGGGTTCGAGCCCTGTGTTGGGCTCTGCACTGGTGGCATGGAGCCTGCTTGGGGTTCTCTCTCTCTGTTCCTCTCCCACTCGTTCTCTCTCTCTCTCAAAATAAATCAATAAAATTAAAGAAAAAAGGTGGTGTTGATTTTATTTTAAGAGAAGCATACTAATATAACAGGTAGTATTAGCAAGACAGCTTCCCCAATACCCATGTACCAGTTCGAGAGCCAGTGGACATGTTACCTGACATAACAAAAGGGACTTTACAGACATGATTAACACTGGGGACCTTGAGACAGGCAGATTACCCAAGATTATCCAGGTGAATCCAAAATAATCATAGGAGTTCTTACAGCTGAGGAGTGTTTGAAGTCTAGTGCACATCTGACTCCTTAATATAATGTATTTGTAGTGTCTAGCCCCTCAAGATGGCCCCTGACAATTCTTCTCTTTTGTGTCTGCACGTGCCTTTGAATTCTGGGCCAGACTTGTGATTGGCTTTGACCAAGAGAATGCTACAGAAATAATATTCTGGGAATTTGGGTCCAAACCTTAACATGACTGTCAGTGTCAATTTCCTGCCTTGTAGAATCTAGGCGCTATGCTGGGAGGAAGTTCAGTAGCCCTTGGAGAGTCCCATGTGGAGGAGAACTAAGTCCTTTGGCCAACGGACTCGGCTAAACTTCCATGCAGCCAGCATCAACAGTCAGTTCTGTGAGTGATCTCTCAGCCATCCAACAGGATGGAATATTGTGCAATAAATAGGCTTATTTTTCAAAGATTCTTTTTTTAATGCTTTTTTATCTCGTATTTTTTCCACAAGTATATATTCACCAAATTTGTAAGTATATATTTTTAAAAAATGTAACATTTATTTATTTTTGAGAGACAGAGAGAGGCAGAACATGAGCAGGGGAGGGGCGAGAGAGAGGGAGATAGAGAATCTGAAGCAGGCTCCAGGCTCTGAGCTGTTTGTCAGCACAAAGCCTGGTGTGGGGCTTGAACTCACAAGCCATGAGATCATGACCTGAGCTAAAGTCAGATGCTCAATCAACTGAGCCACCCAGGTGCCCCTGTAAGTATATTTGTAAGCGTTTCAATGCAAGGACCTTGGCATGTTTACATCAGTATTCCTATTAGCCCATGCCTGGCACATAAAAGTTTGTAAAGCCGTTAAAAGAATGAGTGAATGAGTATTTAACTTATAATCAGAAGGAAAAAACATATATACGATGCTTAAAAAAAATAAATTAAGTGCTCAGTTAAACTTGGCATCAGCATTTTCATTTGGGGATTTGATCCAAACTCAACCCTATGTATTGCCATTTAAACCAAGTAATGGATACCACCTAATATCAGTTCTAGCGTGCATGTGAAATATGTCAGTCTCCCCCGACCTCCTCCCCCCGGCTCACCCCCCCCCCCGGCAAGCAACTCCATTCTTGGGTCACGCAGTCTATTCACACATGTTCTCTTTAGCAGCTCTGACTATACTCAACACCCGATATCACGGGAGCTGCTCAAATGCTTATGCTTACCTGGTTGGTTCTTTAACAGGGGGTGGGGTGGGGGAGCACAAAATGGCTTGTTTTAAGACGGTTTTTTGGAAACAAACTTCTCTGATTCTTTGGAATTAGTGTTCATCCATAGGTTTCCAACAGAAATCTCCGAAGTTTGTAATTACTGTACATTATGTCCTCGATATAAAATCTTGAGCTCACAGGAAGAAAAAAGAGGTCTACCACAGAGGTTGGCATGTCAGTGAAGCCCATCATGAACCCCCGAGTATAATATATACCTTCGCTGAACACATAAAATCCTTGGCTTCCAAGAAGAGTCTTGTAGAAAGAAAGCCCTGCGTTTGTTTCCAACACATTTATGCTAGTCCAAACTCTCAGTCCCAGATCAGTTTTAAAATACTGATTCCAAAGAAAGTTGACGTGGTTCACATTTTTTACATTAAGTAACAATTTTTCCTCTTTGTCAAGCTGCCACGTGCATTAAAGTGCTGTCTTACTTGTAGTGAATAATTCTAGCGCATACATAGCTTGCTTTATTAAAAAAAAAAAAAGTCTTCAGATCGGGATAGAAATCCAAAGACTTGAGGGGCGCCTGGGTGGCTTAGTCGTTAAGCATCCGACTTTCGCCTAGGTCATGATCTCGCGGTTCGTGGGTTCGAGCCCCGCGTCGGGCTCTGTGCTGACTGCCAGCTCAGAGCCTGGAGCCTATTTCAGAGTCTGTGACTCCCTCTCTCTCTCTGACCCTCCCCTGCTCATGCTGCCTCTCTCTCTCCTAGAAATAAATAAAAATATTTTTTTTTAAAAAAAGACGTAGCAGTCCATTTTATTGTAACAATGTGAAATCTTCCCAGCAAAAATATAAGACAAGAGCTGACAGCCTAGATGTCCAAGGCTGGTTTGCTCAGAGGTTGAGGGAACAGGTAACTCATCTTTGGCAGAGTAAAGAGTGCTGGTGGAGACTAAGGGAGAGCTAGATCAGAACCCCACTGTTACTTCTCCACAGAAATGTTTATAAATGCTCTACCTCAAAGTACATGCTAAAATACAATAACTAATAAATATTCTAAACTATTCAGCCACCTTCTCCCATTCCTTGACACCTTGGTTATACAGCTGATGCCTCAGGGATGAAGAGGAATTTTGAATTGGCTGAGATAATTCTTTTGTTATGGGGCACAAAGGAAATGAAAAGATAGAGGCCCCTGGGTGGCTCAGTGCTCAGGAAGCGGCCTACTTCAACTCAGGGCATGATCTCACAATTTGAGTTCGAGCCCCGCCTCGGACTCTGTGCTGACAGCTCAGAGCCTGGAGCCTGTTTTGAATTCTGTGTCTCCCTCTCTCTCTGACCCTCCTCCACTCACACTCTATGTCTCTCTCAAAAATAAATAAACGTTAAAAAAATTTTTCTTAAAAGGAAATGAAAAGATAAATTTGGTGTAATTATAGAAAATAATGTCAGACTTGCACTTCTTGAACCTCTGAAATGGAATATAATACCTATTACTGGTCCTTTGTCCTGTTATTTTGTTGTTGGTGCTGCTGCTTTCAGTAAAAAACCAAAAACATGAAATCTACCCTCTTAAAAATGTTAACAATATTGTTAACTATATGCACAGATTGTTGTACCGAAGATATATAGAACTTTTTCATCTTGCAAAATGGAAACTCTATATCTTCTGAAATGTAACTCCCTATTTCCCTCTCCCTTGCCTTGGTAGTTATCATTCTACTTTGTGCTTTGACGAGTTTTGCTATTTTACAGACCTTACATGAGTGGAATCACACTGTATTTGCCGTAGCGTGGCTGGGCTTATTTCACTTAGCACGGTGTCTTCAAGGTTCATCCACATTGCAACATGCAACAGACAGTCCTGCTTTTTATGCCTGAATAATATTCCATTCTAAGGATATACACATTTTCCTTATCCCTTCATCTGTTTATGAACACTTAGATTGTTTCCACCTCTTGGCTTTGTGAATAATGCTGCAATGAACATGGGTTCAAGTATCTCCTTAGCCTTTTGGGCAAATACCCCAAAGTGGAATTACTGGATCATATGGTAGTTTTATTTTTATTTTTATTTTTTTAAATATTTTTTTAAATTTTATTTCTAGGATAGAGAGAGACAGCGTGAACAGGGGAGGGTCAGAGAGAGAGGGAGACACAGACCCTGAAACAGGCTCCAGGCTCTGAGCTGGCAGTCAGCACAGAGCCTGATGCGGGGCTCGAACCCACAAACTGCGAGATCATGACCTAAGCAAAAGTCAGATGCTTAACCAACTAAGCCACCCAGGCGCCCCTGGTAGTTTTATTTTTAATTTTTTGAAGAACCTCCATACTGTTTTCCATAGTGGCTACACTTACATTTCCACCAACAGTGCATCAGAGTTCTAATTTCCCCACATCTTTATCAACACTTGTTATTTCAGCTTTGGGTTTTTTTTTCAGTTTGTTTTTTCTTTGTTTTTCTTTGTTTTTTCTGTTTGTTTTGTTTTTATAATGACCATTGGAACAGGTATGAGATGATATCTCATTGTGTTTTGATTTGCATTTCCTTGATGATTTGTGATGTTCAACATTTTTCATATACCTGTTAATCATTTGTATGTTTTCAAAGGAATGTCTATTCAAGTCCTTTGCTTATTCGTTTAAGTTATTTTTTTCTATTGAGTTGTAGCAGTTCCTTATGTATTTCATTTATTAAGCCTTTATCAGATGTGTGGTTTGCAAATATTTCTTCTGCTTTGTAGGTTGTCTTTTCATTCCGTTGATGCTCAGAAGTCTTTTAGTTTGATATAGTTCTCCTTGTCTATTTTTATTTATTTATGTATTTATGTATGTATGTACATATGTATGTATGTATTTAGTTAGTTCTGTGCTTTTGATGTCATATTCGAGGATCATTGCCAAGACCAATGTTATGAAGATTTTTTTCCTCATGTTTTTTTTCTAGAAGTTTTATAGGTCTTATGTTTAAGTCTTTAACCATTTCAAGTTGGTTTTTGTATATGGTGTAAGACAAGGCCTAATTTCATTCTCTTGCTTGTGGATATCCAGTTTTCCCAGCAGCATTTGTTGAAGAGAATTCTCTTTCCATTATGTATTCTTGGTATCCTTATCAAAGATCAGTTGGCCGTATATATGTGGCTTTATTTCTGGACTCTCTGTTATGTTCCATTGGTCTATATGGTTGTCTTTATGCCAGTACCTTACTGTTTTTTAAATATGTTTTATTTTTATTTTATTTTTTTATACTAGAGAGAGAGAAATAGAGACAAGGTGCAACCAGGGGAGGGGCAGAGAGACAGAGACAGAATGTGAAGCAGGCCCCAGGCTCCAAACTGTTAGCACAGAGGCCAATGCGGGGCTTGAACTTATGAGCAGTGAGATCATGACCTGAGCTGAAGGTGGACGCCCAACCGACTAAGCCACCCAGGTGCCCCCATACCATACTGTTAATTATTGTAGCTCTGCAATGTGTTAGGAAGTCAAGAAGTATGAGACTTCCAGCTCTGATCTTTCTCAAGATTGCTTTGACTCTTGGAGGTCCTTTGTGGTTCCATATCAATTTTAGTATTGTTCCTTTTCCTTCTGCAAATGAATGCCTTAGGGATTTTGAAAAGGATGACATTGAATCTCTAGGTAGTTTGGGTAGTGTGGACATTTTAACAACATTACATATTCCAGTTCATGAACACAAGATGTCTTTTCATTTGTTTGAGTCCTTAATTTCTTCTAGCATGATTTTATAGCTTTCAGGATTATACAAGTCTTTCACTTCCTTGGTTAAGTTTATTCCTAAGTATTTTATTCTTTGTGATGCTATTTTAGGTGGAATAGTTTTCTTAATTTTCTGTTCAGATTGTTTACCCTATTTTGTATCATTTTTCCCTAGTCCCAGAGAAAGAAGACATCCACAGTATCTTTCTTACATTCTTATGCTTGACGTGACTTAAAGAGTCAGCTTTCTCCAAGTGAGAAAATTGACTAGTCTTCATCTCTGTACTCTTCCAAGTGCTCTCCTATAAGAAAGGTCTTTCTAGTATCCTAAGCTCCTAATTTTGCAAGTCTTTTGGGAAAACCAGTCATTGGCATATGTGTGGAGGGTCCAGGGCTTGAAGGTTTTATAAGGCTACTCCTATAGTTTTCACTACTCAGTCTTTGGTTTATTCTTCTTCATTATGGAAACTTCATTCTGAGGATGTGTAGAACATATTTTCTTCTAAGTTGTGCATTTGAAACAAAAACTGGTGACAGGCACCACAGTTTGCTACAGCCCCTGGGCTTTGTCCCTGGGCTTTCTAGTTGCTTGAGGTGCATAGCAAATTTCACTCCTCCCTGAAAGATTACAGCTGAGGCTTCTTTTTTTTCTGACTCAACATGGGACCTGACTCTTGAAAGGAGACACAAAGGGGTCTAACTTCATCATTCAGGGCTGGTGGCCTTCTGTCTGGTATAACATTGTTCCTCCTCAAAGGGAGAAAGGCCTGGAGACTCTGCCTAATCAGGAGCAAGAGCTGAAGGACCTTGAGGAAGGAGACAGGACATCTGACAACATGTTGGCTGTCTGGAAAGAGTGGACACGGCTCCCTGCACGAGCTCTGAGAGCCCCAGGGGCTGTGGGCAGGGAGCTGTCAGTGCCCTGGCGTGAAAGTCATGGACTCTTCTGGAAAAGAATCAGCCTCAGGCCCAGAACCGTTTTGATCCCTTTTCCCTATATAACCAAACCGTTGGCCTTGAGTGATTCAGAGAGACACCAAAACGCATTCACCCTCCTCACTTTGGCATTAATTAAAAGTACACATAATGACAACAAATAAAAAAATGCTCTTATTTCTTTTTTCAAAATCAGAATACAATTCTTAGACAAATTTAGCAATATAATGAAGCAAATAACAATAATCATAACAGCAATAATAATATAGCCATGACAACAATAGTAGTGTTAATAACAGTAATAATAATAATAATAATTTAAAAAATGAAGCAGCCACAGACTAAAAATCTTATTATCTGAAAATAAGCATTTATACTATTTTGGTATATTCTCTGCCCAGCCTTTCTTTCCTCCTTTACATTTTATATCTCTGTGGGACAATAAAATTTTTTTATAACCAGCTCTTTTTGTTTTTTCACATAACACCATCATCCACTAAACATTTACCCAAGACATTAGTCTTCTGCCATCATCATATTAGCCACGGGTTAATTCCTTACTCAGTGAAATGAGTATATTTCCTTCTCGAATGGCCTAAACCTGCAAGCTTAGTTTTCTTGTCATACAATGGGTAGACTTATTGCAGACACTTTGGAGATTCATTAAAACCAGCAGTAGAGCCCCCATCAGAGTCACCACTCAGGTCAGATGGCCTCCTGGTATTCCTTTTACGTCCATCAAAGCTACCACTCCCAGAATTTGTGTAGCCATTCCCAACATTATGTGTGTAACCATCTCCTTCTATGTTATAGCTATTTTATTAGTACAAATCAGTCATTGTTTTCTTAGACTCCAAAACCAAAAGTCAACTTATAGGATCAAGATTTATAGGATTAAAGTTTGGAGTTGAAAAACGTTTATGTTTATTGTTCAGTAAACATTGTCTGAACATTTCCATGAGTGAGGTGCTGTGTGAGGTGTCAAAGTTATAAGTAGCAGACACAGAGGATATGGCTGGTGCACGCCCATGTGCAAGGGAATTAATAGGGGACACAAATGGATATGAAAAATATTGGCATTTAGAACTATCTTTTCATGTCTGAAAAAGAATTAGAAGAAGGAGGAGGAGGAGGGGGGGGAGGAGAAGACAAAGAGGAAGAGAAAGGAGGAGAGGGAGGAGAGAGAAGAAGGAAGAGGTCAAGTACAAGGACTAGAAGAAGAAAGCAGTAACCAAAATACGCTTTCTATAGTAACACAGCGGAGACTTGGCTGTTGCTCTTGTGCTGGTAAGTTGATAGAAAAGGAAGAAAATGTATACTTGACTTGTGCACATTAGTGTGAGCATTTGATCATTAACTGGCACTCTATCAAACACAAATTATTTCATTTCAGGTTTCACTGCCCTCCATGTCTGCATAGACATAACAAGGGGTGGGAGAGAGGTGAGCACAGCTTCCTTGAGTGGTGCATGCTTCCATAATACAGTTATGAGTCAGTATGAAAGAAAGGGTATAAAAATCAATTAGATGTAAGTCCTGTCCTTAAAATTTAGTATTTATCAAACTGATAAGAAAATGACAAAAATAATTAAGGGACTTTCACTGAAGTGCTATCCTTGTTGAGAGCAGGGAGAAATCCCTTCTGTCCAGAAGGGTACAAGAAGGCTTAACTGCATTTGCCTTTCAGAGTATGAATAGAATTTGAATTGGAGTAGGTCAAGGCAGTGTACTCCAGGCCACAGTAACTGAATGAGAACAGGAAAAGGAAAGTAAATCGTGGTGCCATGCATGGTAGGCGATAAACAGCTCAGTTTGGTCAAAGTAAAGGGGATGGACCACAGATAATAATAGCTACTCTTTACTGAGCTCTCACTATGTGGAGGGCTTGTTACATAATCTTGCTTGAACTATACAAATCTGTGATAGACCATACCATACTTACTTCATAGAAACCCACCAAGAGCTTTAGGCAAAAAACAAAAAGAAAGAATAGCTACCCATTTGGAGCTGGGCTCCTGGAAGATTACTTTGGTATCTGTGTCCAAGACAGGGTGTCAAGAAGGAACGATGGAAATGAAGACCCTCTCCATTGTGAAGGCCATGACAATAGTCCAACTGGCAACTGATGGAGTCTTGACTTGTAAAACTATACAAGGGGAGAGGGGAGAGGATACATGTGGGTGTGCTGCAGAGCTCAAATCCAGAGACTTCTCTGGATAAGCTGATTGCAGGTGATTTGAAAGGTAAGCAAAAGAAAAAAAAAAAAAAGATGCTAGGATTGCAACCCTGGATGACCATGGAGATGGTCATTAAGAAGACCAGGAGGACCTTTGGAGGAGAGACAATGGACTTGATTTGGAATCTAGGTTTGTAGGACAGTCAGTGGTAGATCTCCAGGAGACTATGGGAAATGGGAGGCTAGCGCTTAAGAGACAGAACTTTGGGAGCAGAGACGTAATAAGAGTTAATAGTAAGCTGGTAGCTGGATGCACTTCTGAAAACTGGTCATTCCAGGAGACTGCATCACAGAGACCTAACAGGAGAATGAAACTCCCCAATCTGGAGTTCCAGGACTATTTAACATTTATTATCATTTAGTCCTTAAGCTCAACTTTATCTTTGGTGATGTTCAAGCAAGAAGAGCTTCATCATATTCATTATACTTTGGAGAAAACTTTTATTTCAGAGCAATGATGTGTGGGCATGTGTGTGTACATGTGTGGGCATGTGCGTCAACATCTCACTAAACTCCCCTAGGGCCCAGCCCTGAACCCGGTATATGTCAGTGTTATTGAAACCAGAATAAAGTACCCTTGACCCTTGGACAATGTAGCTTTGAACTATGCAGGTCCACACATACACAGATTTTTTTAAACAAATATATGTATAGTACTATAAATGTATTTTCTCTTCCCTATAATTTTCTTAATTCCATTTCTTTCCTCTAGCTTACTTTATTGTAACAATACAGTATATATCACATATAATGTACACAATATGTGTTCATCAACTGTTTATGTTATCAGTAAGGCATCCAGCCAACAGTAGGCTATTAATACTTAAGTTTGGGAGGAGTCAAAAGTTATATGTGGATTTTTGACTGTGTGGGAGGTCAATGTCCTGAACCCCATGTTGTCCATGGGCCAAATGTATGAGCTGCTGCTGCTGGGGCCTTGAAGATCTTATGTGTGAAATCATTTAGAGAGGGCAACTCAGCCACAGTTGAGTTGAGCAAGCCCCAGATTGGCTAAACTGTGAAGATTCTCTTCTTATGTGGTGGGAATTCCTAATGAGAAGCTCAAGAAATAAAGTTTGGTTAATGTACAGATGTTTCTACCCAGTGTGTGTGTGTGTGTGTGTGTGTGTGTGTGTGTGGTTTTTCCTAACAGCACAATAGAATATGTCCTTCACATTTGGATAGCTGGTAGCATTCCCCACCCCCCACCCCTCCCCGCCAAATCCCTAAAGTAAATGACTTCCTTTTAAATCTAAAACATAAATCATAACTGTGTTGTCTTTCTGAGGCTTCTGCCTTTTGTCAAATTAACAGCTTTAGAAAGAAACAGATATTTTCAGCTGACCTGCAGTTGGACCTAGCATTTCTTACCCAAGCTGTTCTCAGACATTTCAGTCCTGGCGGAGAGGACACGCTTTCAGAATGTGCCTGGGTGGCCCAGATCCCTCGCTGGCCTCAGCAGTTTAATCGCACTGCCTTGCAGGGGCCGCTTTTGGCTAATGAATCCTCAGCTCCAAGTTTTCCCTCCTTCTAATGAGTGCTAATAAAATGCATTTAACTCCACGAATGCAACAGAAATTCAGCATTATTTCATTGTATCTGCTTAATAAGAACCTTGTTTAATATCAAATTACCGCCTGCTCAGCCAAAGCACATGTCGGGGGAAGTGGGGCTGTAAGAAGGGAATATCAAGTGCTATAATTTGGACATTCCTTCTACGATGCCCTACAGTCCTACGTGATTGCTTAATTCATTTAGCCGAGCTAGTCTGATCCCTCTGCCAACTGTTTGATAGAATTTACTGCAGTGCTAGGCAACGGGTCCCAGCACACAAGCTAGAAATACAGGATTGCTTTTCCTGGGACCGAGCTATTAACAGTTGTTCAGGGAGAGGCGACCGGCAAGGAGGCAGATCCTGTTACAAAAAGGAAGAGGTTTGGGATGTGCCTCATTTTATGAAATAGTTACAGCAAAGCCAGGTTTTATTAATCAAATCTTCTCCCCTCCCCTAATTGTTTATGGTCTAATTTCAGAAGCAATGCGTCTTCATATGAGATTTATATTCGATGAGTGCTGATGTCTCCTCTCCCATTTATCTGAGCTGTGAACTTCTCCGCCTTCTTTAGAACAAGCCCCACATTCAAGGGTCAGTAACTAACATCTATTGAAAGTCTTCCATTTAAAGAGAAGAATCCTTTTATAATTTGAATAACCACCATTGGTTAATTGTGAAGTTTTGTGTATTTTGGACTTTGTAAAGCGAAGCACACCTCTGGTCTCATTACCTGCAAATCAGAGATAAGAACCTTCATTCTCACTGTCCTCATCAAATTTAGTAGTCTGGAAATATTCCTGGTTCTCTTGTCACCTGAGAGAGATTATATAAGACATTGTCAAATACATGGGTTTTTAAAAAATGCTTATTTATTATTTATTTTTGAAAAAGAGAGAGAGAAAAAAAAAGTGGAAGGGGCAGAGAGAGAGGGAGAAAGAGAATCCCAAGTAAGCTGTGTGCTGTCAATGCAGAGCCCAATGCAGGGCTCAAACTCCCCAGCCATGAGATTGTGACCTGAACCAAAATCAAGAGTCAGATGCTTTACTTAACACTGAGCCACTTGGGTGTCTCTGATTTCAGTTATTTTTTTAAAAAATTCATACCTACTGTTACAACAATACAAAGATAAACTGTAGATGGGGGAAAAATATTGCCTGGGAGTGACATTACTGGGTCATATGGTAAGTGTAGGTTTACTTTGTAAGAAACTGCTTTTTTTTTTTAACTTTTTAAATGTTTATTCATTTTTGAGAGAAAGGGAGAGACAGAGCATGAGTGGAGGAGAGGCAGAGAGAGAGAGGGAGACAGAATCTGAAGCAGGCTCCAGGCTCTGAGCTGTCAGCACAGAGCCTGATATGGGGTTCAACCTCATGAACCTCAAGATCATGACCTGAGCCAAAGTCGGCCGCTTAACCCACTGAGCCACCAAGATGCTCCTAAAACTGCATTGTTTTTTTAAGGTATCAGATACTATCCCCTTTGATGGCCTGCCTATTAAACTGACTAATACACTTCTCTTGGGGTATTGAAGAAGTTAAAAAGAATTGTGACTTTTCTATGGATTTAGGAAGGGAAAGAAATTGGGAGGTAAGAACACCTTCCTTCCATTTATTTTATATTTATTCAGAAAATTCTATCGTTATTTCTAGGTTTGAAGATCGTTTATCAATTGTTTAGGAAAATGACACTGTGAAAGAGTAACAGTTATCTCTCAAAACTGTATAACTGGTCACCTGATAAGAAAATAGGTGGGAATGGCAGGATTCAAGATTTCTCTGGTAGAGATCATCTCGAGATGGTAAGACCACAGCAAGGCTGTTGTTGCTGATTGCGAATAAAGGGTTTCAGCCAAAATTTAGATATGACAAACAAAAAGGATAGCTGCTCTGTTTTCCCTTCAACCTTTATTACTCCTTGGGGGAACGGGGGGTGGGGTAGAGTGAAGACCCTGGATTTCTCCAGACAAGGAAAAGATAGGAAATCACTGCCTGTTATAACCGTGTTCCATGGCATCTCAGTGCCTCAGAAAATAAATGGATATTTCCACCTGTACAAGACACATACCCTTGCTCAACAATGAGTCTGGAGACAAAAACCAAACTTGTTGTATCTTCTAATTATAGATTGAGGGTTTTTTTTTCCAATCCTACTTTCTGTCCAGAATATAAAGTAAATTTCAAAATATGGGGACGCCTGGGTGGCTCAGTCAGTTGAGCATCTGACTTTGGCTCATGTCATGATCTCATGGTTCGTGGGTTCAAACCCTGTATCAGGCTCTGTGATGACAGCTCGGAGCCTGGAGTCTGCTTCAGATTCTGTGTCTCCCTCTCTCTTTCTCTGCCCCTCCTCTGATTACACTGTCTCTGTCTCTCAAAAAGGAAACAAACGTTAAAAAATATTTTAAAAATATATAGTGACTTCTGATGATTGCATGAAACAAGCCAGTAATAAAAGAGTTAGTATGTAATGGTTTTTTCATGACAGGGAAAAATTATATGGGCCTATAGAATATGTCTTATAGAATCCATTTTCTGTTTCTTTAAAAACCCTTTTGCTGTAGATCACTTATTTATTTACAAACAGTGCTCAATCATTTTACATTGAATTTCTTCAATGGATTTTACTTCCAATGTATTGGTAGAGAAATGCTTCTAAATGGCTTTATGGTTCAGATTACATTTGTTCAAAGGTTAATGAAAGATCAACCCCAAGGTAGCTCTTGAGAAAGCAACTCAGATACTGGGGTTTCCTGAAATAAAAACTGAGAAGGATACCCTTTTAGGGGCACCTGGGTGGCTCAGTCACGTAAGCTTCAGACTTCAGCTCAGGGCATGATCTCACAGCTCGTGAGTTCAAGCCCGGCATTGGGGTCTGCACTGACAACTCAGAGCCTGGAGCCTGCTTTGGATTCTGTGTCTCCCCCTTCCCCTCCCCTGCCTGTACTCTCTCTCTTTCAAAAATAAATAAGCTTAAAAAAAAAAGGATACCCTTTTAGAAAACTAGCCTTTTTTCAAAACACAGGGAAGATTAGCTTCTGTTCAAACTGTCATTGCTAGAAATGGCTAGGATTAACTTGTTTGTAAGTAGAGATTTCTCTCCCTGAGATACTGTCCCTTTGGACTCATGTAACTGTGAGAAGGAGCTTCAGTTACTTCAGGGAAGAAGCTAAAAAAAGGAAGAGGTTGATTACATCCCTAATGGGCAAAGGCTTCCAAAGGTATCTAAGCCTCTCTGCTCTTAAAATAAAATATAACACTTACTAGACCAGCCTCTCTGGGAATTCAATATCCCTTATTTTCCCCCTCTCTCTCTGTTTCCACACACTCTGGAAGTACTCCCTTTAGAAGACGAAGATTTTGGTAAGAGTGAAGGAAAAAAGGTCCTGGAATCTGTTTCATTTCTAAACTTTTAAGGAACTAGAAAAACAAGTTGCTTTGTTTATGTAATAAAGGAAATCATCATCTTGGCTTGGTTTCAGTGTTGTTTATTTGAGCAGTAACTCAATATCTTTCTTGTATTTGTTAAAAGTCACCACCCATTTTCCCATCAAAAGCCTGGCAGTGCCCTTAGGTTCTTCTTTCTTATTTGTCCCTCCCAGCCAAATCAGCCATTGCGTCCTTCTGGAATATTCTTCTTCTCCAGTTTCTCCCAAATTCATCTTCTTATCCTTCCCTTTAAAAAAAGCTTTACTGAGATATATATAAAATGTGGGTGGAGGAAGAGGAGTAAACAATGGGTTCACACTTAAATGATCATCCACTTAATATAGACTGCAATATGCATAAGATGTTATATACAAAGCTAATGATAACCACAAATCAAAAACGAGTAATAGATGCACAAGAAAAAAGAGAGAGAAAGGAATTCAAGGATGTCACTGAAGAAAACAAGCAAACCATGAAAGAAAAGAGCAACAGAAGAAAGGAACAGAGAAGAACTACAAAAACAACCACAAAACAAGTAAACGACGGCATTGCGTGCATACCTACCTATTACTTTGAATGTAAATGGACTAAGCACTCCAATCAAAAGACAGCATGACAGAATGGATAAAAACACAAGACCCATCTATACACTGCCTGCAAGAGACTCATTTCAGACCTAAAGGCACATGCAGATTGAAAGTGAAGGAATGAAAAAGCATTTATCATCGAAATGGAAGTGAAAAGAAAGTCCGAGTAGCAATACTTACATCAGACACAACAGACTTTAAAACAAAGACTGTACCAAGAGACAAAGAAGGACACCAGATAATTATAAAGAGAAAAACCCAACAAGAAGATATAACTATTGTAAATATTATACACCCAACATAGAAGTGCCCAAATATGTAAAGCAGCTAATAACAAGCATAAAGGAAGGAATCAGCAGTAAAACAACAATAGTAGGGGATTTTAACACTCCATGTACATCAATAGATGGATCATCTAAACAGAAAGTCAACAAGGAAACTGGTTCTGAATGACACATTGAAATAGATGGATCTAACATCTAACAGATATATTCAGAACATCGTATCCTAAAAGAGCAGAATACACATTTTTTTCAAGTGCACGTGAAGCATTCTTGTGAAGAGATGACATAGTAGGCCACAAAACAAGTCTCAACACGTTTAAGAAGATTGAAGTCATACCATGCATCTTTTTTGACCACATTATGAAACTGAAAATAAACTATGAGAAATAATCTGGGAAGAGCACAAATACTTGGGGGTTAAATAACATGTTACTAAACAATGAATGAGCACCCCAAAAATCAAAGAGAAAATTTAAAAATACACAAAGACCAATGAAAATGAGAACACAACGGTCCAAAATCTTTGGGATGCAGCAAAAGTTGTTGTTTTTTTTTTTAATGTTTATTTATTTTTGAGAGAGAAAGACAGGGAGAGAGAGAGAGAAAGAATGGGTAGGGGAAGGGCAGAGAGAGAGAGAGACAGAGATTCCAATGCAGGCTCCAGGCTCTGAGCTGTCAGCACAGAGCCCAAAGTGGGGCTTGAATTCATGAACCATGAGATCATCACCTGAGCTAAAATCCAATACCTAACTGACTGAGCCACCCAGGTGCCCCACAAAAACTGTTCTAAGAGGGAATTTTATATCAGTACAGGTGTATCTCAAGAAACAAGAAAAATTTCAAATAAGCAACCTAACCTGATACCTAAAGGAGCTAGAAAAAGAACAAGCAAAGCCTAAACCCAGTAGAAGGAGGAAAATAATAAAGATTAAAGCAGAAATAAGCGAAATAAAAACTAAAAAAAAAAAAAAAAAGAGGACAGATCAATGAAACCAAGAGCTTGTTCTTTGAAAATATCAACAAAATTGATACACCTTTAGCCAGATTCATGAAGAGAGAGAGAGAGAACTCAAATAAAGAAAATCAGAAATGAAAGAGAACAAACAGCAACTGACACCACAGAAATAAAAGAATTATAAGAAAAAAATTATATGCTAATAGACTCAACAACTAAGAAGAAGTGAATAGATTCCTAGAAATAAACAAACTACCAAAACTGAATCAGGAAGAAATAGAAAATTTGAAAAGACCAATTACCAGAAGTGAAATCAAATCAGTAATCAAAAACCTCCCAACAAACAAAATTTTGCTTAGGTCATGATCTCGCGGTTCGTGGGTTCGAGCCCCGCGTCGGGCTCTGTGCTGACTGCCAGCTCAGAGCCTGGAGCCTGTTTCAGTCTGTGACTCCCTCTCTCTCTGACCTCCCCTGCTCATGCTGTCTCTCTCTCTCTCTCCTAGAAATAAATAAAACATTAAAAAAAAAAGAAAGAAAGAAAAAAGAAAATTTGAAAAGACCAATTACCAGAAGTGAAATCAAATCAGTAATCAAAAACCTCCCAACAAACAAAATTCGAGGTCAAGACGACTTCACAGGTGAATTTGACCAAACATTTAAAAAAGAGTTAATGCATACTCTTTCAAACTCTTCCAAAAAATAGCAAAGGAAAGAAAGCTTCCAAATTCAGTCTATGAGGCTAGCATTATCCTGATACTAAAATCAGATAAAAAAAAAAAAACACTACCAAAAAAGAGAACCAAAAAAGGTCAATATCCCTGATGAGCATAGATGCAAAAATCTTCAACAAAATATTAGCAAACCAAATCCAACAAAACATTCAAAAAAGCATTCACCACAATCAAGTGGGATTTATTCCAGGGACACGAAGATGGTTCATTATTCACAAATCAATTGACATTAAATATCACATCAATAAGAGAAAGGCTAAAAACCGTATCATCATTGCAATAGGTGTAGAAAAAAATATTTGACAAAGTACAACATCCACTCATGATAAAAACCCTCACTCAAATAGGCTTAGAGGGAACATACCTCAACACAATAAAGGATGTATATAAAAAACACAGTGAACATCTTACTCGGTGGGGAAAAAGTGAGATTTTCCCCTAAGATCAGGAACAAGATAAGAATGCCTACTCTACCACTTTTATTCAACATAGTAGTGGAAGTCCTAGCCACAGAAATCAGACAAGAAAAGGAAATAAAAAACATCCAAATTCGTAAGGAAGAAGTGAAACTTTCACTATTTGTAGAAGACATGATAATATGTGTAAAAAACCCCAAATACTCCACAAAAAAAACAAACCAAAAAAAAAACCCTAAACAACAAACACAAAACAAAACAAAAACTATTAGAACTGATAAATTCAGTAAGGTCACAGGACATAAAATCAATATGCAGAAATCCATTGCATTTCTATACACTAATAATGACGCAACAGAAAGAGAAATTAGGAAAACAATCCCATTTACAATTGTACCTAAAATAATAAAGTATCTAAGAATAAACTTAATCAAAGAGATGAAAGAGCTGAACTATAAAAATTATAAAACATCAGTGAAAGAAATTGAAGATGACACAAAAAATAGAAAGACGTTCCATGCTCATGGATTTGAATAACAAATATTGTTAAAATGTCCATACTACCCAAAGCAATTGAAAAATTTAATACAGTACTTATCAAAATACCAACAGCATTTTACACAGAACTAGAATAAATAATCCTAAAATTTGTATGGAACCACAAAAGACTGAATAGCCAAAGAAATCGTGAAAAAGAACAAAACTGGAGGTATCACAATTCCAGATTTTAAGATATACTGCAAAACTGTAGTAATAAAAACAGTATGATACTGTCAGAAAAATAGACTCAGGTATCGGTAGAGTAGAATAGAAAGCCCAGAAATAAACGCATGATAATATGGTCAATTAATCTCCAACAAACGAAGCAAGAAAATGCAATGGGCAAAAGTCTCTCAAAAAATGGTGTTGGGAGAACTGGAGAGCTACATCAAAAGAATGAAACTGGACCACTTTCTTATACCATACACAAAAACAATTCAAAATGGATTGGGGACTTGAATGTGAGACCTGAATCCATAAAAATCCAGGAAGAGAGCATAGGCAGTAATTTCTCTGGCATTGGTGGTAGCCCTGTCTTTCTAGATATGTCTTCTCAGGCAAGGGAAATGAACGTAAAAATAAACTATTGGGACTACATCAAAATAAAGAGCTTCTGCATAGTAAAGTAAACAATCAATGAAACTAAAAGGCAACATAGTGACTGGGAGAAGGTATTTACAAATGACATAGACATATCCAATAAAGTGTAATACCCAAAATATATAAAGAACTTAAACAACTCAACACCAAAAAACCAAGTAACCCAATTAAAAATGGGCAGAAGACATGAACAGACATTTTTCCAAAGAAGACATGCAGATAGTCAACAGACACATGAAGACATGCTCAACATCACTAATCTTCAGGGAAATGCTGATCAAAACCACAATGAGATATCATCTCACACCTGTCAGAATGGCTAAAATAAAAAACACAAGAAATAGCAAATGTTGGTGAGGATTTGGAGGAAAAGGAATGCTCTTGTACTGTTGGTGGAATGCAAGCTGGTACAGCCTCTGTGGAAAATAGTATGGAGTTTCCTAAAAGAAACAAAAAAATAGAGGGGCACCTGGATGGCTCAGTCGGTTAAGCGTCCAACTTTGGCTAAGGTCATGATTTCACAATCATGGGTTCAAGCCCCACATTGGGCTCTGTGCTGACAGCTCAGAGCCTGTGTTAGATTCTGTGTCTCCCACTCTCTCTGCCCCTCCCCCACTCACACTTTATCTCTCTCTAAAAAATAAATAAACATTAAAATATTTTAAAACATTAAAGGTAGAATTACAATATGATTCTGTACTTCCACTACTGGGTATTTACCCAAAAAATACAAAAACACTAATTCAAAAGCATATGTGCACCCCTCTGTTTATAGAAGCATATTTACAATAGTCCAAATTATGGAAACAACCCAAGTGTCCATTGACAGACAAATGGATAAAGAAGTGGTACCTATACACACAATGGAATATTACTCAGCCATAAAAAGAATGAGGTCTTACCATTTGCAACAACATGAATGAATCTAGAGGGTACAATGCTAAGTGAAATAAATCAGTCAGAGAAAGACAAATACCACATGATTTCATTCATAAATAGAATTCAAGAAACAGAACAAAAGAGAAAAAGAGACATACCAAAAAAGCAGACTCTTAACTATAGACAACAGATAATTAACAGAGGGGATGGAGATGGGGGGATGGGAGAAATAAATGAAAGGGATTAAGAGTACCCTTACCATGGGGGTGCCTGGGTGGCTTAGTCGGTTAAGCGTCCAACTTTCGCTTAGGTCATGATCTCGCGGTTCGTGGGTTCGAGCCCCACGTCAGGCTCTGTGCTGACTGCCAGCTCAGAGCCTGGAGCCTGTTTCAGAGTCTGTGTCTCCCTCTCTCTCTGACCCTCTCCTGCTCACGCTGTCTATCTCTCTCTCTCTTAGAAATAAATAAAAATTAAAAAAAAAAAAAAGTACCCTTACCATGATGAGCACTGAGTAATGTATAAAATTGTTGAAACTAATATATGGTGTGCTATCCTGGAATTTTAAAGAAAACTACAAAAACTAAGTAAAGAATAAAAAGATGGATGGATAGGTAGATACATACATAGATACGTAGATATGTACATACATAGATAGATAAAATAGCTTTACTGAGGTAGTATATTTAAATCATGCAATCTACCATTTTAGGTATATGTTGTGATGAGTTTTAGTGATATTATGTATCAGTGCAATTATCAGCGTAAGCCAGGTTTAGAAGACTTCCAAGTTCACTTGGGCATATTAGTCAGCCCAATCCTTACATAGTCTCTGGCAACCATTGATCTACTTTCTGCTGTATGGATAGCCTTTTCTGGGTGTTTCAGGTAAACAAAATCATATAATATACCATCTTTTACATTTGGCTTCTTTCACTCAACGTCGTATTTTGAGGCTCATCCATGACTCAGCATGTGACATCACTTTGTTCCTTTTTTCTTGCTGAATAATATTCCACTGTATGGATAAACCACATTTGTTTATCCATTTCAGTTGATGGAGATTTGGTTCTTTCCAGTTTTTGACTGCTGTAAACAGCGCTGTTTGTGGGCACTTGTATACACGTCTTAATGTGAATATATGTTTTCACTTCTCTTGGTACATGTCTAGGAGTAGAATTGCTGTATTAGATATACACTAAGTGTACATGTAAATTTTTAAAAACTGCCAAACTGTTTTCTAAAGTGGTTGTACTGTCTACATTCCCATGAGCCATGTGTGAGTTTCCAATTTCTCCACGTCCTGGCCAATACTTGGTCTCGTCAATCTTTCTGATCTTAACCCCTCGAGTGGGTATGCAGTGGGCTATCTTATTTCTCTACACCACAGCCTAAAGCATGCAACTGACTTTCATTGCCCTGTAGAGGAATCAGCACTGGTATTATTCTCCTGAGACCACTGTAGTTCATTTCATAGCAGGGACACCAGACAGGCTCCTCACACTTTCCTCTAAATATGTCCTGGAATTATGCCCATGGAACTGCTTTCCTGCCTCAGTGTTTGATATTCCCAGCAACACAGCACAAACTGGCTCAAAGCCCACCACCTCTGAACTTGAAAAATTAGCACTGTATCTTATATGATTTGTTCAATTTGTTCAAAATTATCAAATTCATACAGATGAACATTTTATCATACCAGCATCGCGTATATTCTAGAAGAATGAGCCTTCCTGGCACATGAGCTTGGGCTTTAGGGCAGATTTCTCCATTTTCTTATCATTGTGACCCATCAGAAGGCCTAGGGTGGTATGAGAATGAAAAAAGACCCTGTGCATAAAATGCATTTCTATAACTAGAGTTCCGTCAATATGGATTATAATAGTTATACAACAATTAAGCAAGCGTTTCTTGAATCATTCAACACATATTGCCATTTAACTTTCCTATGGTTTTAATCCACATAGATTGTTAACACAGAGAATAAAGCATTGTCATTATTTCGATCTCTGACCTCAACACTGAAGCTTAATGTCTTGTCATTAATATGCAGTGTAATTCCCTTTGTCAATTACCTTTCAGTGATCAGAATAGCACCAAGGGTTTTGGAAGACAGAAATATTGTGTGCCCCTGAAGGAATTATCATGTAATAGCTAGCTTTTGTTTTATGCCTGCCGTGTGCCTAACCCCATGTTTGATAATTCATGCATATTATCGGTAATCCATAAGCGATGTCACATAAGTGACATAGAATTCATGCTAGAATTCTCTGATGAGTTTGGATAAATTAATATGGAGAAGACCATGGAAAGTGATTTACTGGTGCATACAATGAAGACATTTGGCCACTTATTCACTCAACAAATATGTCTTCATCTTTTACCTCCCAGCTGCTACTGTAGACCCTAAGTTTACAACAATCACCAAAACCAGTACTTGTAGAAAGAGAGACAGCAATTTACTAACAAAGAGACCAATAGAATAATTTCAGAGAGGGGAGAGTACTATTAAAGAAAATAAAATGGTCAATAGTGTAGGAGAATTTGGGGTGCAGAAGGAGGGATATCAGTTAGCTGTAGGCAGTCTGTGTAAAGGACTTTTGAGTTGAGACTTGACTTGTATAATTTAAATGCACTTATTATAAAAAAATAAAAAGGCATGTATTATACTGCAAGGATTTTGCTATGAAAAGAAAAGAAGAAATAGAAGCAGCAGGGAGTGTGAGGCTAAGAGAGGGTCTAAAGAAATGAATGAAAGAATTATATAAAACGATGTGATTCCATTTAGGCACACTGGGCATGGATGCTCTGTGACTCCTCCATGCAGGCGCCATGGTGTGTGGCTGGAATCTATGGTGTTGTATCTGTCACATGTTACCCCCTGACTGTCCTCACTCCCTCCCTGAAGCGGGGACCCACTTTTATCATTTCACTCATCTCCCAACCATGGGAGAAGCATTGTACATTTAGTTAAATTTCAATAAATGTTTGCTAGATAGCTATAGCTCAAGTAATTTTTTTCCCCCCAAAAAATTGCTCTTGGAGAGCAAAGAATGGTGGCCCTTGCAAGTGTCAGAGCTTAAGTAATAATCTATCTTGAAGCTCCATGACCTTGAGTTAATCATTAGTCTCCTGGGACTTTGGTTTTCTCACCTGGACAGAGGATGGCAAGTGTACCCCACCCCCCTCAGGGTTGCCATTGAGACAACGTAAAAGGAGGGGTGAGAAAGCCTTTCGCTGAGCTGAACTTGTTGCACCTCTGCTGGGGACCGTATATTCTTGTGTGGGGGGTGGTGGAGGGTGTAGAGCATGTGGGGAGCTGAAGAGAACCGGATGGGGAAGAAGCACAGGGAAGGCTCAATGGTAGTCACCATGTCTCCCCTTGCCTGAGTCCCCTGAGTTGCGGGGAGGGTTGAGAGTGAGCCAAACACATAGCGCGTCATGGTTGTTTATTGTTTGGTAATAAATCAATGCGAGGTTTTTCACTTTAATTAGTCTTCCTTCAGTCAGGGAAGTCAAGGCTGTAAAGTGCTGATAGGGAGCTGAAAAATTACCTGAGAACGAGTGTCCGGAAGGAGTCTCAGAGTCCTGGCTTCAGAGTGTCCTGGGTCAGTGGGGACGGGCGGGGAAATGGTGGATGTGTGCTGAGTCCTCCACCTCAGAAAGGGAGGACTCATCTGGGGGGCACTCAGGAGGGCAGAGAAAAGAGGCAAGCTAGTCCCACCCCTGCTTGCCCTCACTCAGCCCTGCGGTGACTGCAGGGTAGGTAAGATGGAGGGAACGGAGGGCGACGGGGTGAATCTCTGTGCATGTTTCTGTCTAGTCTAGAGTGAGGCTGCAAGAAGGAGCTAGGCAAGATTTTGGGAGCTCCTGCCCACAAGAGCAAGGACAGGGCAAAGAAAATATTGCCCAGTGCATTTCCCTGGCTGGAATCACACTGTTTCCCAAGGAAGTCCAGTTCCTGTGATGTCTCAGGGAAGAGTGTAAGCAAGACCCTCGATGAGAAGCAGGGTTGGACAAGAATTCTTGTGGGCTCGTAGAGGGTGCTCGCTGATATACCTGCTAGATAAGAAAAAGAGACATGAGGGGTGCCTGAGTGGCTTATTCGGTTAAGCGTCCGACTTTCGCTTGGGTCATGATCTCACGATTCGTGGATTCGAGCCCCGCGTCAGGCTCTGTGCTGACTGCCAGCTCAGAGCCTGGAGCCTGTTTCAGTCTGTGACTCCTCTCTCTCTGACCCTCCCTGCTCACGCTGCTCTCTCTCTCTCTCTCTCTCTCTCTCTCTCTCTCTCTCCCCTAGAAATAAAAAAAAAAAGAGAGAGAGACATGACCTGAACCCTCCAGACACCAACTCCTGGCTGACCTTTCTGAAATGGGCTCTTCCTTTCTCCGCCTACATCTAGAACGTCATGAACTCTCTCCTCACGATCAGATTTGGCAGCAACGGGACAACGTTGAAAGGGATGTCTTAGAAGAATCTTAATTCTTCCACTCACTGTGTGTCCAGGGCACTCACTCAACTCTCTGAGCTTTAGTTCCTTGTATACAACGCAAGCAAAATATCTATTCTACTTTCCCCACAGAATTATTTTGAGGATATGATGGTATGTTCCAAACTACAAAGCATAATAGAAGAAAAATGAATGATTATTATTACTGTCATTATATTTGCAGTAATACAAACCTATTTCTTTGGGTTTTTCGGAATTTCCAAATTTGGAAGTGAAGTCCATTTGGTCCTCCGATTCCGATCTCTCTGATCATTTCTTCTTTTGTTTGTTTGGTTTTTTAAAAGTGTGTTTATTTATTTTGAGAAAGAGAGCAGGACAGGGGCAGAGAGAGAGGGAGAACAAGAGAATCCAAAGCAGGCTCCATGCTGTCAGTAAAGAGCCTGATGCATGGCTCGAACTCACAAACTGTGAGATCATGACCTTGGCCAAAGGCAGATGCTTAACCGACTGAGCCATCCAGGTGCCCCTCTTTGATCATTTCTTTCTGAGGCGATTGACCACTCTTTCCTAGACACTTAAGTAAGATGTATCCCCTTCCAAGGAAACTTGTGCTATACTTGGACAGCTCTAATGTTTTGTGATTTAATGACCAAGTTGAAGAAAAATCTTTAACTTCTACTCTCGAGTATGAGTTCTGCCTTCTAAAACCTCATTCCCTTTTCTAACATGGTAGCCCGTAACATGTTCGAATGGAACATTCAGCTTACTCTTAAATCTTCTCTTTATCCAGCTGAAGAGCCTGTGTTCAACCACTTCCCAAGTCACATGGCTTTGGATATCCTCATCATTCTAATGGGTCAGCTCTAAGTATTTCTGTTTTATGTTTTCTGTTTCTTTCTTAAAATGTGGTCCCTCAAGCTGAATATCCAGGTAGAGTATGACCAATGAGTCCTAAAACACCCCTAGCCAGATTTGCTTACCTTTCTCCAAGTCTTCATCTTGCTTTTTAGCACAAATGAAATGCTTTACTCTGGGTTACTTATTTTCATTCTAAAATATGTTCTTTTATTAAAGTCTCTCTGAAAGTTTTCATCCAAGTCTTTTTATCTCTTCATTCCCATACTCAGATGCTCAGGACAGTGAGTACTTTGTAGAAATTGAATAGGAAGGATGAGCAGGAAAGGGGGAATGTTTGCCCTCAAGGAGACAAGATGGGGGAGCAGATTCCAAATACCTGAAAGATGGACCTCTAGAAAAGAGGCTAAATTTGTCCTTTGTTGATCTAAAGACTAAAATTGCAACCAGTCAGGGCCACTTCCTGGGGGAGGCTCCATATCTTACTCATGGTGGTAGAGAGCATAGGATTTGGAAGAGCACAAATCTGGGTGCAAGTCCTGACTTGGCAACTTCCTGGGTCAGTGGGCTGAAGCAATTTTCTGCATCTCTTCACAGCCTCCACCTCTGCCTCTACACAAGGAGATTGATATTATCAACTTTGCAAGGTCTTTTTCAAGACTAAATGAGATAAGGTTAACCTGAGAGCTAGCCTTCAGGAAGCATTCAACTAGCCATGCCTCAGGACTCTGTGCCCTGGGGTCTTTTCTTTATACTCACACCCCAACTTGTTCTACTGCTATTCATGTTACAAAAAATTTCTGCATGGTAGATTAGATTCCTGTTTGAAATATTTGCTCCCTCCCTATGACTCCCATGGGAAGAACAGAATTACCCTCCCCATTGATGGCAACTTGACTGTGTGAGTTGTTTTGGCCAATGGCGTGTCGTTGGCCAAGAAGAAATAGAATCTTGAAAGGTGTTTTCTTGCTTGAGCTTATGCTCTTGAACCTCTCCCATTCCCACGAGGAGAATGTCCAGGAGAAGGACAGAAGTCACGAGGAGTGGAGCCGAATCACCCCAGCTGGGGTCACCCCAGATCAGCAGCCCACCAACTGACCCCAAGCAGCTGCAGAGGAACCAGTGAGCCCAGTGGACATCAACAGTACCATGCTGGAAACCAGCCCACTTATGAGCTAAATAGTTGCATTTCTGTATGTTCCTGAGTTTTCTGTGGCTGTTTCATATGCAATAACACTGTGGCCACTGTTAACTGAAATAGCCAGTAAACTAAGACAGAAATGGCCGGCAAGTTTCACGTTTCCTTCCCCTGGAAGACATGGGAAGCCAACACTTTTAGTCGTTCAATTAATATGTGAGTGAGTATTATATGCCAGGTGCCCGAGGGTAGCTTATTTTATGTGGCACAGGGGACTTGTCTCTGAAGAAGCCGATTTAAACAGTAGAGAATCATTGCAGAGCCCAGTGCCCTTGTTTCAAAGTTCCTCCGCTCCAAGCAGGAGATGATCTGCTACACACGCAGGATTGGCACTTGTTCCTCCCCTTTCATCTCTGGACATCTCTCTGCCTTGCGGATTCTGGGCATCCCTTTGGTCTCCCAGTTCCTGGGGCTGGGCATCCTGGAAATCCCTCTAAAGTTAGATGAGGAGGTCGAATTTTATTAGGTGCAAAGCTCTTCCCTTCCTTTCTCAGTAAAGTGCTCCAAACTCCGCTCCCTGGCTCTTCCACGTCCTGAGGCTGCTGTTGCACACGAGAGAGACGCTAATAAGAACTTGCTTTCCCGTAGCTGTGGTTCCCTCAATTCTGGGCTCGCTGTGAGGTTTGCAGGAAGCAAAAGGAAGCTCTGGTTCTCAAAGCCTGGGGCTGTGGCCGCACAGAAGAGGGCGCTCTTGTGTAAAGCTGTGGCCGGCTTCCCGCGAGGAGGGGAAGTTTCCTGGTTTTTTCCTGAGATGATTCATTGCTTATGCTAGTCGGTAAGTGTAGTCTGTATTAGTGCACAGGGATTCTGCAACAACAGATGAAAACCCCAAACTGCAACAATGTCAGGAAACTGATCGCGTGTGGAGGCTTCACGTCCAGGCTTCTGCTGTTCTGACGGGACCCAGGCAACTTTTATCTGCATCCTCCACTGGCCCCAGCTGCCAGGCTCCCTAAATGAAAACTCGTAAGGAACAGAGACAAAAATAATGTCATTCCTTTTAGATTAAAAAAAAAAATTAAGTTCATTTATTTATTTTGACAGAGAGAGAGAGAGAGAGAGAGAGAATCCCAAGGAGGTTCCACACTGTCAGTGCAGAGCCCAACGTGGGGCTCCATCTCATTACCCCGGGATCATGACCTGAGCTGAAATCAAGAGTCGGAAGCTCTGTTGCCTGAGTCACCCCGGCACCCCATCCTTTTAGATTTTTAAAATTGCTTTCACCACTTGGGAAATAGCTAATTATCCGCCAATTCATTTGTCACACAATATTTGTTGAGGGTGAGTTATTTAGCTTTCTGAAGCTTTAGGGGAAGACCATAAAGCTCCTTTCCTACCAACAAGACCTCAAAAATCTGGTTCCTCCTTCCCTTTCTCTGAAAGAATTCAAGTTAAGTGCCTTCTTCTTGGCTCTTTTCAGCCTCAGGCTTTTGCTTTCATATCCCATTTTATCAGAATTCTTTCTTTTCTGGTTCTTATTATGCCTGTTTTTTCCTCATTCTCCAGAGCTCAGCACAACTGTCATATATTCAGAGAGACTTTCTCTAAGATTGTATATTAGTCATGGCTCTTTGGAGAGCCAATCAGAGATACAGAGATATATAGACATAAATTTATTATAAGGAGTGGCTTATGTGATTTTGGAGGCTGAAGGGTCCAGGAGCTGCAGTCAGCCAGCCAGAGACCCAGGAAAGCTGACGATGTAAGTTGGAGCCCGAGTCCAAAGCAGGATGTCCTCACTCAAAGGCAGGCTGGCAGAGAGAGAGAGAGAGAGAGAGAGAGAGAGCCTTTTTGTTCTTTTCAGGCCTTCAACTGATTGGATAAGGCCCATCCACACCGGGGAGGGCAATCTGATTTACTCAGTTTACTGATTCAAATGTTAATCCCATCCAGAAACACCCACATAAACACACCCAGAAAAATGTTTAACAAAATATCTGGACACCCCCAGGGCTCCGTCAAGTTGACACATAAAATCAATCATCGCAGTCTCCTTCTAACTTGTCCTCCCTAACTGCTATGGCCTTGTCCTCTTTATCTTCCCCGTGTTTATCACGGTTGGCACAAGTCTCGTTTGTTTCTTTGTCCAATTTCCTGTGTGTTTCTCTCCCAACAGTGTGAGCTCCACAAGACAGGGATAGACTTTTGTGCTTATTTCTCTATCCCTGCAGCCCTGAAGAGTCCAAGCCACCCAGTAACACTGAATGTGTATTTCTGAATGAATGCGTCTGAGAATTGTACAGTGAAATACAAAGGATCAAAAAGGAATCCTAACGGAATGTTATGAGCCTACGGAAACGCAGGAGCCTAGTGCTTTGTGGGAGGGTCAGAAGAGGCTGTCAAAGGAGGAGACTTTTGAGCTGAGTCCTGAAACATGATGAGGGCCCAAGCCGGCGGCAGAGGAGGCACAGACTGGAAGCAAGATTTGCACAACAGGCCAAACAGCGCGTGTCAGTGCCGGGTCCTAGAGGGATCAACACATTCATTCCAGGAACGGTTAGACAGTCAGGGTTTCAGGGCAGATCTTCAGTCCGCTGCAGGGTCCCGGTGTGACGAGGCAGGACCTGGGAAGCCTGCAGAGGCTGGAGCTTTGAACACTGTCATAGGATTTGCCTTCAATGAAACATTATTACTCTCCTCTCTGCAGGCAGAGCAGGTGCTGTGCAGGAAAGGAGAGCCAGTGATGCCCAGGAACCAGTTGCAACCATTGGCTGGGGGAAGGTAAGAGAGGAGCAGGTGGCCCGAGGCTCCGAGGCTCTGACAGGAGCTGCATTTCCCGACAGGTCGCACTGGGTTTGGGAGTTGGTCAGGCCAGCCTGTGGCTTTGGGCCAGGCCCTGAGGATCCAGGGCTTCAAGCAGCATGTGACAGCCAGGTGACGCAAGAAATGGCTTGGTGTTGTGGGCACATGAGAAGGGGAGGTAGGTGCAGAGCATCCTCAGGGTCGGGAGCGGAGAGTCAGCCATGGGAGCAAGATGAGAGGTAGGGACCATGCCAGGTGGTTGGCTGGGGCCACACCATTGGCTGAGGGGTCCTTTGTGGGCAGTGGATATGGCTGCAAGGGACAAGTTGAATGTACTGAGCAGGTTCAAGCCGAATAAAAGAGGAGAGAGGAAATTTGGGGATACTTTTGAGGTAGACTTTATAAGATGTAGTAAATGCGTAGACTTAATGGGGTAAAAAAACAACAAAACCAGAGAATGGCCTCCCCGGACATGGGAGAGAGAGGCTGAAGGAATAACAGGTTATGGACAAATACTAGAGGAAAACCATTTCCTCTAAATGGAACAATTCAATCTGCTACTTAGCCAGGATGCCCTTCAGTCAGTGCCTTGATAATTTGGGTGGTAGGAATTGTCCTAAGGACATTATTCACCAAGTAGGTCCATATGGAAAAGACTTATTTCTCAGGTCAAAACTGTTCAGATTCCAGAACACCTCTACTCTTTAGAGCAGGCACCGGAGAATTCACCCCTGTGACCATCATCTTCACATTGGCATCATTGGCCTGTCCATCCAAAGCAGCAGCCGCTCCAACTGACCAAGCACTTATTGTAATAATAACCACTGTTTGTTGAGCACTTACTATGTCCCCAGATCCCTCCGAGTCTTCTCCACATGCTAACTCAATCAGACTCCTCCACACACCTAAGTGAAGTAGGCACCTCACTATCCACATATTACAGAGGGAGAAACTGAGGCACATTGAGGAAAGTGTCCGGCCCTGGGGAGGTGAAGCTATCAGACCCTGTGGACAGATCCTGTGTATTACTATCCTTAGTCTCCCCAGCACATCAGAGCATCATGATCATTCCTGTTTTACAGGAACAAGGAACATAAGGAGTGAGGTTACGTCAATTTCCCCAAACCAGCCAGCCCACAAACACCAGAGCCGATATTTAAACCACCATATGTAAGCCCTGCCACAGAGAGGGTGTTCCATGTAAGTGCCTGACAATTAGCTTTATTGATTGTAATGTAAAGTGCCTCACATTAAGCTTTTGATGGTCATGGCCAGCCATTTCAATGACATCCATTTCTCAAAAAAGCATATCACCAACTATGCAACTAAATGAAAAGCCAGGCTGTCCTACCCAGAAAGTTCCCCTTTTAGGGAGCCCTGAGAAACCTAGACAGCTGACTCCTCCCTTTTCCCTTTTCTTGCCCCAATACCTACTGTTATGTTTTAAACTCACCAATAAAAAGAGAATCCATGAAACCCTACACACTCCACCTTCGACCCCCAATAAAAGCAGAGCCCCAAGTCGGCGCATGCCTTCTGTCTCTTACTACCCACAACCATCCTGTGTGGCCCTGAGCCTGCTGTGTACCTTCTGTAACTAAGGAGTACTAAACTTTGTGTTTTCAAAGTTCCCTGATGCCTATTTGCTGAGCTGAGTTTTGTAATCATAATAAGAATCACAACGGTTCATCTGGCCTTAACATTGGCTTGGGTCCGGGGAAATGCCTGTGGCTTGCCCTCTGCCCCGTCCCAAGCAGTGAGGGGCCAGGTGAATGCCACATACACTCCTAGCTGACACCATCATTATCAATAGAGTGAGGCTGACACCAAACAGGGACCACTTCTAGAGTTCTTCTGCTCTGCTTTGTTCCAAAGTAAACATACAAGGAAACAGATAGCATTTTAAAAAGCAAAAAGAGGCCCCTGGGTGGCTCAGTCGGTTAACCGTCTGACTCTTGATTTGGGCTCAGGTCATATTCTCACCATCATAATCCCAGGGTCATGAGACCAAGCCCAGCATCAGGCTCATCACTGGGCATGGAGCCTGCTTAAGATTCTCTCTGTCTCTCTCTTCTTCTACCCCTCCCTCGCACATGCTCTCAATCTCTCTCTCTCTCTCTCTCTCTCAAAAATAAATAAATAAATAAAATAAAAGTAGTGAATATTCATTGAACACACACAATGTGAAGTGCTTTCCATTGTTGTCTCCTCCTAAAGTTTTCCGGCTTCCCATGTCACAGGTGAAAGTTTCTGGAGAACATAATTTGCCCAAGGTCACATGACAAATGACAGAGCCAGAATGCAAAGCTAGGTGTGACCCCTAGGTTTATTTCACAGGTGGAAAAGACTCCTCTGCTTTGGCTCTTAGATGTCACTTTCTTTCACTTTCATTCTCAGTTTTTATATCTAAGGAGAGGGTTTAAAAACATCTCTCCCTCTTAACCTCCTTCCACATGCTTCCAGCTCTCATTCTGCCTAAAGTTAGATCCAACACAACTCTCTCTCGGATCTGGAGGTATCATCAGGCTGGCAGATACCACCTGGGCAGCACAAGGCAGAAGCCTCATAAAAATGGAGACCAGATCACAAGGCTTTCCCCCCAGCGCCAGTCATCATTTTCACCAGACATTTATTTTATCGTCTAAGAAGAGAAATTGATAAAAGGGTAGCATCTTATTGGTCATAACCCAGAACACACTTCCTCTGTATGTTACCTGTACTTTTCATCCTCTCCTGCAAGCTCACTTTCCCCACACATAAGAACATGGTGAGGATCATCCGTGGGGCTAAACCACCCTCCAGTTCATCAGTGTCTGCTCCCAGTGTTCCCCCGTGAACGTTCCATTGTTACCACTGTCAGCCTGGTTGACCAGGATGAGGTGAGTGATTGCTTCAGGAGTTACTTTTGAGTTTAGGGACCAACAAGGATTTAAGAATTAAATTTCTGTCTCCTTACTCTTGTAACCTCGGCCCCTCCTGTGGATGAACTTGATACATCTGGAATGGAGGGACTGGTATATCAGACCACAGACGGTGTTTATATTGGAGTTTTATGAAATAGAATGTAGAAATCACTGGTTTCCTAGTGAATTGTGCTGTATATGCACTTTGATTTGTAATAAAAGGAGCAAAGTGAGGGCGACTTTTTCTCTTCTGGAGGCTATAGTGTTAGCCTTAATTTTAGGCTAGAAAGTGAAAGAGGTTTGTGCTCAGGTGTTAATTTCTATGTTCCTGGGTCTTCATTTATAAAAGCGACTGAGTGCTGACATGAAAGGAGTATGTGTTACTTACAGTTCCGAAGGGAAGGGGGCATGCCAGGCCATACCATATGGGGCCAAATGGAGAGGCACCGGGTTTGATCAGGAGACGGGAGCAAGGAGTGAGGGGAAGGCATAGGCCATGGCCTTTCTTGGGATTTTCATGAGAAAGGTAAGGCAGAGTAAAGCAAACAGCTTAGAATTGACTAGTTTGAATTATTCCAGCAGGCTCTGGGGCATAGAGGCTGTTGAGTATCTGGCCCTGGGTACCAGGGTGATTTAGGGCGGGGAAATACTAGCTTGATGTGTGACAGTTCAATAAAGCAGACAGCTGGGGATGTGGGTGAAGGGTTTATAATTTCTGTGTGCCTGCAAAAGCTGGTTCGCAGGGGAGATGTCAACAACTTTGGCCATTAGTTTGGTTCTGTGATTAATGGACGGCAAATAGACAAATACAGAATCGAAAGAAAGAGAGCACTGCTGCAGAAAAATGTTATAGCATACTTCTTGCATTCCCTTCCATCCCATTTAATTTTCCCATTCCTCATTTCCCCTCACTCCCACCAGCCAGCATGGGTGGATAGGTGTGTAGTTCTTTCCAGGCTGGGGCCTCTGTTAGTGTTCATTTCAAGCTGTGGTGGTATAGATCTAGAGCTTTGGTGTATGTCTTCGTGGCCAATGTATAGTTTTCCCCATGACCCTACCCCAGGATGGGGCTCTCCCAGGCACTTCCAGGGCCCTGACTTTAGTGGTCACAATAATATGGGACATGTATCGGGGCGTCTGGGTGGCTCAGTTGGTTAAGCGTCCGACTTCATCTCAGGTCATGATCTCATGGTTCGTGGGTTTGAGTCCCGCATCAGGCTCTGCGCTGACAGCTAGTTCAGAGCCTGGAGACTGCTTCAGATTCTGTGTCTCCCTCTCTCTCTGACCCTCTCCTGCTCATGCTGTCTCTATCTCTCTCTCAAAAATAAATAAAATATTTAAAAAAGGGAAATAATTAAATAAAAAAAGAAGATGAGACATGTATCATGAGCTGTGGACTCAACATTTTCACTGTAGGGAGTGTGGAGACCAAACATGAGTCCTAATGCCATTTTCCGAGAAGTGATATGCAAGAGAGGAGACGGATAGACAGATTTTAGCAAAAGACTTTAAAACAGCAGTGATTATCAGAGTGAGCAGGATAGGAGATTGGTTGCTTATTTGGGGAGCAGTCAAATGGCAGGGATGAGTCCAAGGCACCATGTACCCACAATCTCGGTTCTTCCACCTCTATGACCCCAGATATGTCTGCTATGCTTATTGGAAAAAGTCAGAGTCGATCTTCTTAAGCTGTATGTGAGCAGTAAATGTGAATGCCTACAGTATGATGAAATTTTATAGGAAGGGCTCCTGTGACAAAATACATAAAAATGTAAATAAAAAATTTGTAGAGGAAAATGCACTCAGTGATGGGCTGAAAATGCTTTTAGACTAACCCCATAAAAAGAACACATCTATGTTCTTATGTAAACTGGTGCAGGTCCTCTCGAAAATAGTGTGGATGTTCCTCAAAACATTAACAATAGAACTCTGCTGTGACCTGCAACAGCACTGCTAGGAATTTACCCAAGGAATACAGGAGAGCAGATGCATAGGGGCACATGTACCCCAATGTTCATAGCAGCACTCTAAACAATAGCCAAAACATGGAAAGAACCTAAATGTCCATCAACTGACGAATGGATCAAGAAGATGTGGTTTATCTATACAATGGAATACTCCACGGCAATGAGAAAGAATGAAATCTGGCCATTTGTAGCAACATGGATGGAACTTGAAGGTGTTATGCTGAGCGAAATAAGTCAGGTGGAGAAGGACAGATACCATATGTTTGCACATATAGGTGGATTAGGAGAAACTTAACAGAGGACCATGGGGGAGGAGAAGGGAAAAATAGTTGGGGAGAGGGAAAGAGGCAAACCATGAGAGACCCTTGAATACTGAGAAAAGACTGAGAGCTGATAGGGGTGGGGAAGAGGGGAAAGGAGGTGATGGGCATGAAGGAGGGCACTTGTGGCGATGAGCACTGGGTGTTATATGGAAACCAACTTGACAATAAACTATAAAAAAGAATAAATAGATAGATAGATAGGTCTATTTCTCCTTATGTGTTCTTACCACTGGAAGAGTAAAGTCACTTGGAGAAACAGCCCTTCCTCTGCCTTTTGTATATATGTAATGTGATTGCATCACCTCATTTCTCAGTTTTTCTTATTTGCCAGGGCAGAGGGTTTTCAAGCTTTTGTGTAAAAAATGTGTTTCCTTCAAGAGAAAATACAGAGTCTAAAATTACCAAATTAAGAAATAAAGATGATGATAGAAGAGCTAACCATTCATTGTAAAGGGTTTTAAAAAAAAATTTTTTAATGTTTTTATTTATTTCCAGGAGAGAGAGAGAGACAGCGTGAGCAGGGGAGGGTCAGAGAGAGAGGGAGTCACAGACTGAAACAGGCTCCAGGCTCTGAGCTGGCAGCACAGAGCCTGTCGCGGGGCTCGAACCCACGAACCGCGAGATCATGACCTAAGCGAAAGTCGGACGCTTAACCGACTAAGCCACCTAGGCGCCCCTGTAAAGTGTTTTTTAAAAAGTAGATGGGTGCCGGGGGGCGGGGGCACATAGACTGCAGAAATTTTAGTTTTTATCTGATACTATGATTCAACATTGAATTTTTAACTGTGTGTTATTTTATAATTGAGAGCGAGAGAGAAAACGTGTGTAAGTGTGAGAGAGTGATTACAGACAGGTCAGTAGATATTTAGGACGGTGGAAAAGGCATCTGCTCAGTGGAACAAGGAACCAGCGATGCTGTGATGCTGTGTATACGGGTCTCCTGCTTGATCTCACATTGGGTTTTCAGTCTTTGCACATGGATTTTGTTGGCAGTAAAATGGAAGCAAACACCGTGTCTTCCTTCTGTAGTTTATCTCCATCTGTGTGCTAAACTACATTTAAAAAGCTTAGGTATGACAATTACAGAAAAATGATAAATCTAGAAATGAGTGGAATTAACATAACATGGAGAAGTTAGCATAATAAAATGCTTTTTTAACTTCTCTGTGTGTCACCATAGTGAAAATGTCTACTATAAAAGCTGTAATATTCAATGAAACCGCACATCCATTTCTGAAGGTACAGCTTTATAAGTGAAGAGATTGTTGGTCTTTCAAATAGAGAACTCGATTCCTGTAATTCATGAATCATACTCTAGATACTAGATTTTCCTCTGGGGGGAGGGGGATTCTGTAACATTTCTCAGAGTTTTCAGAAACAAAGGAATTTTTTTATGTTTTGGACACAAGATAGAGTCACAGAATGTCAAGGTCAGGTAATATGTGCATTATCTAGCCCAACCCACCCCTGGTGCAGCCTGAGTCTTACCGTGAATCTGGGGACCCTTGTATCCTCATTACAACATTTTAACAGTCAAGCTTGATGGGGACACTTTCCATGATCCTATTCCTTCCTCATGAAATGAGCAGCTAGAAAGAGAAACTGGAAAGCTTTCAGAGAAACTGAGTGGAAGTCCCTCCTCATATGAAAACCCAAGAAGTAGAGTAAAAAAGTCTTTCCTCTCTGATGTACCTACCCAAAGAAGGTTGTTCAGTGTAAATCTACAGTGTTCCTTGAGAATCCAGCCAATCTGTTTTTATCTCTCATGACCCAATCCCGGGACCATTTTGACTGCTAATGTTGTTTCTTGGGCTACCAATTCCTGTCCACTCTTGCTACCCAAGGCTTCTTCCTCCTCTGAACTTGTCCACCTCAGGGCTCCTGTTCCTGTGTGCTTTCTTTATGTATCACCTTCTGCCTTGCTACAGAAATCTGTTTCTCTGTAGATTTGATTTGGTTCTATAAGAAAGAAGTTTCTTGAGGCGCCTAGGTGGCTCAGTCAGTTAAGCAACTGACTTCAGCTCAGGTCATGATCTCATAGTTTGTGGGTTTGAGCCCTGCATTGTGCTCTGTGCTGACAGCTCAGAGCCTGGAGCCTGCTTCAAATTCTGTGTCTCCCTCTTTCTCTGCCCCTCCCCTCTCTCTCTCTCAAAAATAAATAAACATTAAAAAAAAAAGAAAGAAAGAAAGGAGTTTCTTGTTTGAATGTGTTACTTTCCTGTAGAGAATCTCCACTTTGGGAAGAACATTAGCTCTAGCCCTCTCGTGGGGGTCTGACTAGCCTGTAGATGGTGATCAGGTATTGTTGGGGATGATGGGGTCCCTTTATGAGATGTGGAAGCCTATATGTCTAAACTCCTTGGAGAGAGACTGGAGAGATGGCCAGTATCCTGAGGTCCCCCAGAAGGGAATATTGCAACTGATAGATACCCTAGGGACACTTATATCCTCAGCACAACATCGCAATAGTCAAGCTTGATGTAGACACTTTCCCAAATGGAGAATTTGGCCTCATGACCGCAACCCAGAGAGCCTGCCTGAGTTTCCAGCCAGCCCGTTCACCCTGTGCATTTCAGCCTTTCCAGTTCTACGACCGTATGAGTCGATTCCTTAAGATCTCTCTCTCTTTCTCTCCCCCTCCTCTCCCCTCCTCTCTCTCACACCCACACCCCTTAAAAATCCTCATGTATCATTAGATCATTAGGAGCTTCTGATGATTAGCTAATTCTACAGATCAAGACCCAATCTGTCTTCCTCTAGTTTCTGCCTGTTGGGCTCCATGTCTATACCTTCAATCTATAGAATAAGATTGGTTCCACTCTGACAGTTTTTCACACAATTGGGAAATCCAGAAGAGAGATAAAAAACATTTCAAGTCATCTAGACAGTATCTGACCTTCAAGGTACTAGGCTGTGGCCCCATCTCAGAACTACCACAGAACAAAATCAAGGTCCAGTGTCAAGGTCCAGAGCAAAAGATTGGTGATCAGCTTGAATCTGAGTTTCAATCTCCACTTGTTAGCTGTGTGACCTTGAGCAAGTTACCCAACTACCCCGACCTTCTGTTTCTTAATCTGTAAAATGAGATAAAAACACCAACCTGGTGAGGTTGTCAAAAGGATTAAGCAAGACCAAGTGTGGAAAGTGCTTAGCATGGTGCCTGCTACATGGTGGGTGAGTGACACATGGTAGAAATGATGGGTAAGATTTCATCAGTTTGTGCTTTCTCTACAATGCTGCTGACAGTCTTTCATCTCCAGCAACTCCAGTAAAGTGGATGGGCCTTCCTCAAGTGAGTACAGGAAGGAGAAATAATAGTTCTCACTGTTTTCTTCCTCTCCTTCTCCTACGCAAGCCCCCGCACCCCTACTTCTTTGGTTCTTTCCTATAAGCCTCTTCTTAACCATCAGCTTCTATGGGACATTCTTCATGGATCCTCTTGGGCTGGGCTGGTGCCTCTTATTGATTCTAGAATGTTTTGTGTATATTTGTATTATTTCCTTGCTAGACTATTTGTAATTGCTTGTTTATATGAGAGGCTTTGGCAACATTATAATTTATTCATCTTTATATCTTTATTATTGGTAGAGTGGCTGGAACATCCTAAGTGCCCAAAAATGTTTAGCTCAGTGAATGAATGGATAAATGAACGAATGCCCCAACCATTTTTATCCAACAGATCATCTTTCTGAAACAAAGCAATTTCTACCTTTGGTTCCTATGCAGTAGACTAGAACCTTAAAGTTGCTTTTATTGGTTAGTGGGTTGTGTTTTGGGAACTAATTTGCTTTATCTGCATTAAAAAAAAAATCCATCTCCAGAGATATATTTCCAACTTTGGACATTGGCTGCTCAGCCACCCCCCCTTGCTCTGAATGACTTTCAGCAGCTCTTTGCAATTTCTGAATGTGACGTGCCGGGAAGCCCATCCACGCAGTTGGCATAAAAAACATTGTGTCTGTTCATACAACTGGCTCAGTGAACAAGAATGAGAAATTGAGTTATTTATTCGATGACTCAGGCCTTGATTACTAAATTGGAATTTACCTCCATACCTTGAGGGAGTGGAGAAAAGAAATCTAATAGATGAAATGAGAATGCTGTGTGTCTCTCGGTGCTTTGCCAGGAGCACTGTGCATGGGATACTGAAGTGCCCCAAAGAGAACAATAAAGACTTACCATCCCTAGTAAGGGGCCAAGTGCCGGGCTCATCAATGGTCCATGGTCACAAACGCATTCTTCCTGTCTGGAAATTTTGAGGCACAAATGTTCATACCGCCTCGGGAATACTCAGCCTCGTGATTATTTTCTGGGACTCATCCATCACTTGACGTCATTGAATTGTGATGTTTTCCTTTGTGAACACTATGTAGTAAGGGACGTGTGAAATGCCATAACACGTAGGGAGGTAAAGGAGTCTCCTTCACTGGGGAGGAGTCTGTCCGAGACAATAGGTGGGCTGGGAATAGCCCAGTGGATGGAGAGCAAACACGCAAATCACGTCACCTCTCTCAGAGGAGCCCCTCAGGTATGTGAGGAAGGGGACAATCCATTTTCCCTCCAGTTCATCTGTCTTCCATGTGCCCTGCCTCCCTGCCTGGGACACTCCCAGGAGTTCCACACATCTTAGTGCATAAGCAATGGTATTTGACTGGCATTTGTTAACTGTCCAAAATTGAGTGGCTAAGCTCAGTGTGTGTGACTCTCTAGAATGGAAGAGCAGGGCTGTTGAAACGTCAAAGCCGTGTGGCCCATGACACCAGGATAGCTCATCTGAGGACAGGTCAGAGAAGGTGGGCCACTGTCTTGCACCTAGTTTTGGCATAGCAGCTCTTGCTAACAATCTTTCCCTAACTCACCAGTCTCTACCCTTAAAGAAAAAAAAAAGAATTGGTTTACAACACCGATTCTTGTTGTAAACAAGAATGTTTACAACATGTTCTTGCCATCTTGTTTTGCCCTGTCATTCTTGCTGTTTTCTAATAGTAAAGATCCCATCTCACTGAACCCCTATGTGCACACACGTCTGTTCTTCCTGATGGAAGAGTGACATAAAGTGGATAATCCATTTATTCATAGTTTTTCTTTTTTTTAAGTTTATTTATTTGTTTTGAGAGAGACAGACATGGTGCGAATGAGGAAGGGGCAGAGAGAGAGAGAATTCCAAGCCGACTCCATGCTGCCAGTGCAAAGTCCAACATGGAGGCTCCAACCCACAAAGCTGTGAGATCATGACCTGAGCCGAAACCAGGAGTTAAATGTTTAACTGAACCACCCAGGTGTCTCTATTCATAGTTTTTCTTAAAGCATACAAATATTTGTTTGAATGTCTACCATTAGGCAAGCAGGGTATACAGATCCCGATTTTCTAAATTGTAAAATATCCCCAGACTCCTACCTTTCCTCAATGGCAAGATGCTACCTCTTTCATATTATGTTGACCCTGTTCCCCCCACCCCTTCCCCAACTTTGTGTTTCTCAGAGAAGGAACTAGAAAGACTCTAACCCAGGTGGAATCTTCCTAGCTCCAGGCCCACTGAAATCCCCCAGCAGCCCCCAGAGGGGAAGGGGAGGTGCTGTGCATCTTCCTCTGAGGTTGTTTCTCTGTGTCTACAGAGTCAGGCCTGCAGTACCAGTGGAGACACTCACGTGTGGTCAAGTGGCCAAATCACAATGGCGCTTTTTGCGGGACAGGGATGTACTTCTCATTTTATTTCAGGCTGAGTTGGAAAGATCTCCTTTTCTTTTCCTTTTACTTTCTACCCTGAAAACAAGCCAACCCAAAAATACGAACCAAAAATCTGTCAGAAACAGCCCATGAGCACATCCCTTGCTTTCTTCCCAAATGAAGCGTTATGCTTTCCAACCCAGTGTAATCGATTCAAAAATTAATTTTAGACTCTCTCCAGAATGTTTCTTTTCAAACTATGAAAGTCATTTATGCTATGTTGGCAGCTATAGCAAATTAAATAATATAACCCAAACCAAGAAATATGTGTTAATGTTTACCCTTTCCCACTCAACTTCTGAATCTTTTGCCAATAGGCACATATACCTAAAACATCACACACACACACACACACACACACACACACACACATTTCCTTTAAAAAATTTTTTGAGCCACAGATCTTTTCTAAAAGAAAGAATGCTGTAATAAACAGTTCTTAATTTTAATTTAATTTAAATAAGAGCAAGAAAGGCATAGAAACAATAATATATGAAACACCTACTGTCCAGAAAAGTCTTTACTCTCATTGTTTATTCCTGAAATCACCCAGTGAAGTGGAATCTTATTGCCCCCCATGGAAAGATGAAGAGACAGAAGCTAAGGAAGAAGTAAAGGACTCCCCTGAAATGATCCCAGTAGGAAAAGGCAGAGCTAAGATTTGCCACTTGCTCTTTTCAACTCAAGTTCTTTCTCTCACGCCATGTTCATTTTGTCAAGGACAGAAAAATCTGGTATCATCAACGTTATGCTCTTGAAGTGGCTGTTAACTAAGGGCAGTTCTTGTCACGCTGACCGCCGTGTGAGGCGGGGAGGTGTGGGGCAAAGAGTTACAGGCACTTAGCGGATGGAACTTGCTAAACTAAGCACAGTCCCACTCAGTAATTGCCCCATCTGTAATACGAACAGTACCCCTGTGAGAAACATTACATCTCAGGCTTGCAATTGCGAGAAAAAAGATGAAAAAGATACAGGATCATACCGTAAAACAAAACAGAATAAGTGCTACATAAAGATGCTGCTTTCGGCGCTTTTAAATACTGTGAGCACCCAGGGGAAGCAGAGACTAAACTTGGCTTTCGTAGGTTGAGGGCCCTTTGCCTCTGCAACGTGTGTCTTCAAGGTCACTCTGGTTGCTGACATCAGCCAGTGGGAGAGGGAAGAAGATGAGGGAATGACGAGTCCAGCCTGGAAGGGACCCACATCACTGCTACTCAAACCCCACTGGCCAGAACGCAGCCTTAGCCAGCCACATCCAGCCTTAGGAGCTGGGCTGGAAAGGATTCCAGCTGCACACTCAGGGGGAACCAGCTTTGAGGACAATCTGGGTGGTCCCTCACAGAGGCATCAAAAAGAGAGGCAATGGTCTCTTCCCTACGAAGTCCAGTCCGTTCCCAATCCCACACTCTCCTACTCAGCCAGTGCCATGAGCATCCTCACAATTTCTTGATCCAGAGACTTGAAATTCTGGGCTGCCAAATGCCACATCCTCTAAGTCACCAAGGTCATTTGATTCTTCATTCACTTACCAGACGTTTGTGACTATGAACCATTTTACCAGACGCTGTGTTAGCAATGACACAACCTCTGCTCTGAAGAAACTCACGGGCTAGTGCGAGTCTTCCGTCAGTGATAAAACAACGGGGCTGTGCAGTGAAATGATACATTAGTCGAGGTGTTCTCTTCCAAATGTAAATCAGATCATGTCCCTCTCCTGCTTAAAACTCTCCAGAACATTTGCTGCTGTTTTGTTAGGGAAAATTCTAAGAGAATTTGAAATGTCAAGAGATTACTGGGTGTCTTTGAATGGAATATTGGAAATTCTTAGGGGGCCCTCTGGGATCGGCTCGTGCTACAGGATTTGAGCCTATGCTGTAATTTTTACATTGTAGAAAATGGATATTACAAATGATTCTTGTCTTCCAGAAATACAATATTTTTTCTCTCTCATGGAAGTGCAATTGATTTCCACCCTGTGGAAAAGGGTAATTCTAAACCTTGTAGGGCATTGTTGTATGATACCTAATAGTTTTGCTTCTATTAGCAAATTTATTTCAGCATTTCTGATTGTGCATGTGTGTGCACACATATATATGTATGTGTATATATGTAAAAATTAACATCTATGTAATATGATAATGTATCTCACCCAGTGATATTTATAAGAGGGTCATAATTTCAACAGTTGAAAATTACACTTTAGGGTCATTTAAGACATTAAGTCCCCTAAAATCTTTTTTTTTAAATTAAAATGTTTTAATTATTTTTGAGAGAAAGAGAGACAGCATGAGCAGGACAGGGTCAGCGAGAGAGGGAGACACAGAATCCAAAGACAGGCCCCAGACTCTGAGCTGGCTGTCAGTATAGAGCCCGACATGGGGCTTGAACCCACAAACTGTGAGATCATGACCTGAACTGAAGTCAGACGCTTAACCAACTGAGCCACCCAGGCGCCCCTAAGTCCCTTAAAATCTTTGCCTACTCACTCTTGCCTATGTCACCACTCTTGTCTAGCTCACACTGGCCTTGCCTGGGTCTTCCTCACACTTTTCTCAAACATTCTCATGACCGGCTCTTTTTTTTCAGGCCTCAGCTCAAATTTTACCTCTTCAGGCAGGCTTTTCCCATCAGGCTCTATCACAACATCCTGGGTTAATTTCTTCAAATGCTTTAGGAGTATGTGAAATTGTCTCATCCATGCTTTTGTTTGCTTCTTCGTTTTCATGTACTTGGTCGTTTTGTGCCCTGTGCTATTTCCAGTGCCCATAAAATTATCCTGCCCATAAATATTTTGCATAAATCTTTTTGGATGAAAGAACTCAATAAAGTGAGCACGAAGGAAGCCATAGACCCAGGACGTTACCCTGTGGCTTCCTTCCTTTATATATTTAGAGGTTGGGGTTTTTTGTTGTTATTGTTATTGTTGTTTAATATCTCTGTAATAACTCTTACATGTTACATTAAAATATACCTGTTTTTGGTTCATCTCCTCCAATAGACTGGGGCTGTGGTAGGGTCCCCTCCCTAAGGAAAGAAAAAAAAAAACCCTCAAGGCAACCTGGCTTGCACATCCATGACCACATCCCTCATGACCTTGTAACATGAGACCACTTAATCAGACGACATGTTTGTGTGTTACCATATATGGGAGACAAAGATGTAAAAAATATATTTAAAAAAACTACGCCACATGGTGTTCAGGGCTCGGTTCTTTGAGTACGAACCCTACTGAGTGGTGCCTGCAGGAATACAGTTGCTTCCCGAAAAGAAAAGCGGCGTCACGGCTCTCGAATCCTGCTACAGGCCTCTGAGGACAGGAACGTGTCTTATTTATCATTAGCTTCTCAGTACTTGGAAAAATCCTTGCCAAGGTTAAGTGTTTTGATAAATGTTTCCATATATTCACAAAGTGATGGGACAGATGCTAATTCCATTGAACTTGAATGCTGAGAACAAACTGAGGACTGACGGGGGTGGGGGAGAGGGGAAGGGGGGTTGACGGGCATGCAGGAGGGCACGTGTGGGGATGAGCACTGGGTGTTATATGGAAACCAACTTGACAACAAACTATTAAAAAAATAAACAAAACAAAACAAATCCAACTAGAATAACAAACCAAAAAAAAAAAAAAACCCAAAAAACAAAAACAGTTAGAAGGTAAACAAAATAGATTAGGAGAAAGGACAGTCCTCCAACAGCAAACAGAAAGGCATGGAAGGACCTGAGGGGAACGGGAGATGTTTGTAAGGAATGACACCTGTTAGGTGGGAAGGAGCCTGGGTTCCTGGGGCTTCGGAGTGGGACCATATAGCCTGACCGGGACGAGGTGACAGATGAGAATGAAGTCAGGATAGAGTTCCAATTTTAGCCTCTACGCAAAGTTATAGCTAAGTAGTTTGATTTTTCCAACTTGAGTCTTATTCCTATCCCTCCACCGAGGAATAAATCATCAAAGAATCTCTTGGTAATTCTAGCCTTGTCAGCAGCAGGAGATCTGCTGTACGGCAAGCCTGATAAGAGCAGTGGAGGAGTCTTTAGCTACAAATGTCGGCAAGAATAACCGTTATTCCCACGCTTCTACTTTCTCTTCTCAAGCCTGAAAGGGGACTTGTGCCACCGCACAAAGAGGAAGTTGCATGATGGAGCCAGGGTGGGGAAGGGCCAGGACAAGGGGGCTAGATGTCCTGATGCAAAGAAGGACCCCTGAGAGTAAATATGGCAAATCCAGGCAGGGGATAAAGATAATCGACTGCTTTACAGCAGATCACATTTGCATTTGCTACCAATATGCACTTGAATTGGTCTGAACGGAAAACCTTAAAACTGTGAGAAAATAACTTTTACCTGCTGCTGCCTTGTTAGAACACAGCTGTGTCCCTCTCTCTCTCTCTCTCTCTTTTTAAGAAGGAGAGTGAGAATGAGCAGGGGAGAAAGGCAGAGAGAGAGAGAGAGAGAGAAGAGAGAATACCAAGCAGATTCCATACTTAGCACAGGACCTGACTCAGGGCTCCATTCCACAATCCTGAGGTCATGACCATGGCAGAAACCAAGAATCAACCGACTGAGCCACCCAGGAGCCCCTATCTCTTTCCTCTTAATTGCATCCCCGAATTGCAGATTTCAGGGGCTCTTCCTCGCTCAGTGCATCGGACTAATTAGGACTTTAGGTGTACCGGGACCCAGGTAAATTTCTATGTGTTTTAGATACATTCACTTATTTGCCTACACAATAATCCTACAAAGTGAAACACTGTGTAATTAACTGGGTTAAGTGACTCAGCAAGACCACGGATTTAGTTCAGGGATCTGGAAGATGAAAGGAAGAATTGTACACATGGAATCCCCGGTGTCTGAAACACCATACATTTCATCTAATCTAAGACACCATATGTTTCTCAGGTTCTCCATTATTCTATAGGTCACTACAAATGGGGGGGGGGGTGGGGAGGCAGGAAAGAGCATCCAATTATAATTATAACCCAATATTATTATCACATTCCTATTCAGAGTTTACAAAAATCTACCCCCCAAAGTGTACATTTTTAAATTAATGAAATAAAATATTTTGAGGAAGAGGACTTTTGCAATTCTTTGGCCCATACCACCTGTTATGAGGATACAACCAGAACTAGCATGAAGCAGACAGACACTTACAAAAAGATATTCCAGAAAAAGTGAGCTGACTGTGTGACTTTTTTTATGTCCGGGAATTTTTTTTAATCCTTTAAAATAAAGGAGGGTTTTGTGTGAAGCTTTATGAGTACTGACGTGTCTGTGTTCCTGAGCTGAAAAATGTTTCCTTTCCCCTACAAAATTTAGAATACTTGGAATCCGCAGTGAAGAATAAGGCAAAAGATTTGGCTCTGATTTCCCAAAGACAGCACATCAGCAAAACACAGCGTATGTGATCATCTTCGTAAGTAAGAATGTGTCTCTGCATCTTAAATAGGTTTCTCTAAATAATGGATTGGTGCACATTTAACAAACTCTGAAGATCTAATACACTGACCCTGTTCTCTGAGTGCAGAGCCCCAAAATAACAAAAAATTCCAAGTTGAAATTGATGCCCACATTCTTTAACGATTAAAAAAAGATAATAGTTTATGAGACAAAGAAGAAATGAACATATGAGTTCAAAAATATTCGATTGTGAAAGTAAAAAATCAGTATGTCAACTTATCTAATGTAGTTAAAGGGTACTTGGAGAAAAATTTAGAACTACATATATAAAAAATATATATACATATATATTTTTATACATATATATATTTTATACATATATAAAAAACTACATATATATATAAAAAAAATGAATGAACGAAGTTTCCTAGTCATCAATTAGAACAACAGAAAAAAAATAAAATGAAAGAAATGATCATGTTAAGAACAGAAATTAAATAGAGTACAAATTAAAAATAGAGAAGATGTTAAAAGGAAAATGTTTAGCTGTACAGAATAATAAAATAAAGAAAACTAGGACAATACCAAACAAACAAACAAAGACAAGAAGCCCAATAAGAAAAATTTAAAAGATACTTAACTAGAGGGCACCTGGCAGCTTAGTCAGTTAAGCGTCCGACTCAGCTCAGGTCATGACCTCAGAGCTCCTGGGTTCAAGCTCTGTGTCGGGCTCTGTGCTGACAGCTCAGAGCCCGGAGCCTGGAGCCTGCTTCAGATTGTGTGTCTCCATCTCTCTTTACCTCTTCCCTGCTCTCTTTCTTTCACTCACTCTCTCAGAAATAAATAAATATTTTAAAAAGATACATAACTAGGTATAACGTTTTTTAAAAAAAAAGGCTGTGAATGATTTAATGACAAATTTAAAATATTGGAAAAAATAATATTCTGGTTTTTATTTTCTTTCCCTTTTTCTTTTCCTTTTTTTGTTCCAAAGATTTGTTTAAATTCTAGTTAGTTAACATACAGTGCAACATTGGGAGTAGAATTCAGTAATTCATTAATTACTTACAACACCCAGTACTCATCACAACAAGTGCCTTCCTTAGTACCCATTGCCCACCTAGCCCATCCCCCACCTACTTCCCTCTACCAACCCTCAGTTTGTTCTCTATCTTTAAGAGTCTCCATGATTTGTTTCCCTCTCATTCCTCCCTACCCCTATGTTCATCTCTTTGGTTTCTTAAGTTCTACATATGAGCAAAATCATGTGGTATTTTTCTTTCTCTGACTGACGTATTTTGCTTAGGGTAATACACTCTAGCTCCATTCGTGTCATTGCAAATGCAAGATTTCATTATTTTTGATCACTGAGTAATATTCCAATACACACACCCACACACACACGCACACACCATATCTTCTTTATCCATTCATCAGTCAATGGACATTTGGGATCTCTCCATAGCTTGACTATTGTTGATAAACTGTTATAAGCACTGTTATAAACATTGGGGTACATGTACCCCTTCGAATCCGTATTTTTTGTATCCTTCAGATAAAAATCTAACAGTACAATTGCTGGATCATAGGGTAGTTCTTCTTCAACTTTCTAAGGAACCTCCGTACTCTTCTCCAGAGTGACTGCACCAGTTTGCATTCCCACCGACGTACAAAAGGGGTCCTCTTTCTCCGTGTCTTCACCAACACCTGTCATTTCCTGAGTTGTTCATTTTAGCCATTCTGACAGGTGTGAGGTGGTATCTCATTGTGGTTTTGATTTGTATTTTCCCGAGGATGAGTGATGTGGAGCAGCTTTTCAAGTGCCTATTAGCTATCTGGATGTCTTCTTTGGAGAAGTGTCTATTCGTGTCTTCTGCCCATTTCTTAACTGGATTATTTGTTTTTCAGATGTTGAGTTGGCTACGTTCTTTATAGATTTTGGATACTAACCCGTTATCAGATATGTTATTTGCAGATATCTTCTCACATTACACAGGCTGCCTTTTAGTTTTGTTGATTGTTTCCTTTGCTGTGCATAAGATTTTTATCTTAATCAAGTCAGTAGTTCATTTTTGCTTTTGTTTCCCTTGCCTCTGGTGACATGTCTAGTAAGAAGTTGCTCTGGCCAAGGTCAAAGAGGTTGCTGCCTGTGTCTTCCTCTAGGATTTTGATGGTTTTGTGCCTCACATTTGGGTCTTTCGTCCAATTTTGAATTTATTTTTGTATATAGTGTAAGAAAGCGGTCCAGGCTCATTCTTTTGCATGTTGCTGTACAGTTTCCCCAAAACCAAATGGTGTTGAGGAGACTGTCTTTCTCCCACTGAGTAGTTTTTCCTGCTCCATCGAAGCTTAGTTGATCATATAATTGTGGGTCTGCTTCTGGGTTTTCTATTCTGTTCCATTGATCTGTCTGTTTTTGTGCCAGTACCATAGTGTTCTGATGATACAGCTTGATAATATACTTCAAATATGGAATCATGATAACTCCAGTTTTTCTTTTCTTTTTCAGGATTGCTTTGGCTATTTGGGGTCTTTTGTTCCAAATACAAATTTTAGGATTGTTTGTTCTAGCTCTGTGAAAAGTGCTAGTGGTATTTTGAGGACTATTGCATTAAAAGTGTTGCTTGGTTTGGGTAGTATAGCTATTTTGTTCCTCTGATCCATGAGTGTGAAGTGCATTTCCATTTCTTTGTGTCTTCTTTCATTTCCTTCATAAGTGTTCTCTAGTTTTCAGAGTATAGGATTCTGTTTTTTAAAATACACTCAAGAAAAACTGGAAAATTCTTTAAATCGTATAATTTTTAAGTATAATAATCAGTATAATAAAATCAACTCTAGAAAGAAAGTGAGCAAAACATCAGCAACAGTAAAACCATGCTGGTTTTATAGGCAAGTGTATCAAAGCTCCAGAGAAAAATATCTGCAACACCTATAGATTGTTTCAGAAAAATAGAAAAATTAGGAAGGTGTTCCGGTATATTTTATAATAAAATCTGTCAAGACCAGATGGAGAAAGAACAATGTAAGTCATACTCATTCATAAAAAGATTCAAAAAGCTAAATTTTCAGTAAACTAAATTCAGCGATTAAAAAAAAAACAAGGAAAGATAATGTATAATTATTGATTTATTTTCCTTCAGAAACTCTATTTTTATTAAATAGTTGGAAAGTTAATTAATATAATTTACTTCATTAACCGATTTAAAAATGGTCTTGGCCTTCAGATTCCTATCAGGCCATCTCTACAGAATCTGAAGGTGTTATTTGGTCCAGCACATATGCACTCCTCAACAATAGTTCACGTCTCCTCTTACTCCAATAATTCACAAGGGCTATTTGAAGGATAAAACCATAACTGATTTCATGCCCTGGTTTGTTTCCCTCCAACTTCCTATATATGCATAGTTCAAAAGATGTTTATCTCTCCTGGAAGCAGAATGGAACGAATATTCTAGAAGGCAGTCAAATGTGTTGTTCTTGAGAGCCTTTGAGCAAGCCTCCTTGTAGTTGAGGCCATCCTGTGCTGGTCCAAAACAGTTTGTCTCATCCCTGGGGAGTGAGGGCACAGAGAGGCCCAAGGAAAACTTGAGTTGTAAGTAGTCATGTAATGTTTTTGTTTGTTCAGAAAATATATAAAGAAGTCCACAGTTTCAGAAAAAAATAATCTTGGAGTAATTATTTGCCTAATGAAAATTGAAAGTCCCTATATCACAGACACATACACAATTTCAAACTGTTAAATGTATAGATACAGAGATATATACAAGTGTATATACATGCATGTGCATATGTAGATAGAAACACATGTACATATATATATACACATCTATATATATACACACACACATATGTATATGCATATAATGAAAATTTTGACACCTTTAGGAGAAAATATAGAAAGGTATCCTTATGTCAACATAAGGAAGGACTTGTTAAACAATACACAAAAACCACAAATCTGAAAGGAAATGTTGATAAACAGGAATATCTCAAAACTGTAAACTTTATATACATAAAGAAAAAAAGATAGGCAACTGAAAAGAAGAGATTTGCAATACACATAGCTACCTTTACAGAACTCCTGACTTGGTAAGAAGATATATTACCCATCAGAAAAAAATGTGTAGTGGATATAAATAGGCAAAGCATAAAGAAAAACAAATTATCAATAAACATATGAAAAACTGCCCAAATCCATGAGTAACCAGGAAATGCATATTAAAACAGTAGATACTATTTCACTCCCGCGAAATTGGCAAAAAAAAAATTTAAGTCTGATAATAGCAAATGTTGGCAAAATCATTGGAAAATGAAAACACTCATTCGGTTCTGGTGGGAATACGAGCTGGCACAATCACTTTGGAGAGCAATTTGGCATATCTCGTAAAGTTGAAAACATATTCTTAGGCTTTGTGTTATGGAAAATTCTTCCATAAGCACACAAGAGGCAGGGGAAAATGTTCCAAGCAGGATAAAAAGAAAAAAAATATCTTTGGTATTTTCACAGCATTTAAAATGATTCAGAATCTCAGAATATAATGTAGAGTGAAAAAACCAGTTGCAGAAGAAATTCTCTGGTGATATGTATGTAAGCGCTATAATTTATTTATGAATATATCTCTGTACAGAAAATTGTTTTTTAAAAAACATTCATGCCAATCTCAGGATAATGGCTCTCTCTAGGGGTGGGGGAGAGAAAAGTAATGGAAAATGAAGTTTTGAATTGTCTCTGATGTTTTATTTCATCTACAAAAACAATAAAACTGAAAAAGACAACATGAAGCCAATATAAGAAACATTTAAAATCTATTAAATCTTCACGGTGGATATACGTGTGCGTTCTATATTATTTCCTGAATGTCTGAAGTAAGTCCTATCTGAAATAAAGCAAGAAAATCATGTGCAATATTTTTGTTGACCAAACTCAGGAAACAGAAAAAGAAAGAAAGAAAGAAAAAGACTTGGTTTGAGTGGACAATTTGGATTAAGACTATGAAGCTAAAAAAAAATGTAATTCTTTCTGAAGACCACCTTTGCCCCAGTCTACAATTTTTCTAAAGAAGTGTGTGCCTTCAAAGTGTCAATGGCATTCTCTCAGTTGGAAACAGCCTGCTGAGTTATCACACAACTTAGCTGTTCAGATGCACGTACCTCACTTCAAGACTCACCAGGGTCCTTGAGTAACAGAGGAGGAAGAGAACCCATTTTAGTTTTGCCTCAGAGCTCCAGAGTCTGAAAGTAGGACCATCAGAAGGTCACACACATTTCTGGCTCAGCATTGTCGCTTTTTTATGACCAACATAAGCCCAACACAAGAAAAAAACAATGATTTTCCTGTAGATAGGAGAAAACCGTGGCTCTTCGGTGTCCTGTGTTCTGTGGGCAGAAAGTCCCTTAAATGTTCACAAGAAACTGTATCTAGATATGGATAATAATAAAAACAATCGTGATGACCCCCTGTACTGTGCATGGACCGCTTTACCCGTTTATCTCCTGTTTTCACATCAGCCCTTTGATGTAGGTACTTCCGTCGTCCCTGGGTGATAAATAAGGACGCTAAGAACTGCGAAGTTTAAGTAATTAGTCCAAGGTCAAGCAGCCATTGAGTGCTAGATTTACATGTTGATGTCACACCGGGTACTGCTCTGTGCATGGAAATCTCCCCTGGTTTCCCTAAGACTATTCTAGAAGAAGGAATTTTAATAGCTCTTTACTTGTAGTTTGCCTTTCTGTTCTTTTTTCTAGTACCGATTGAAGGGCTACAAAGAGAGAATATATATGGAGCCCCCCCTTCCCTACTCAAACTCGGAAGAATGAGGAAGAACCTTCTGGGTCGTCCCGTTGGGGGCGTTCTCCCTGCTTCCTTGGCCTATGCTTTATGCCGCTGAGCCCCTGCCCCGCACCTCGACTGTTGTCAACATGTGTTCAATTTGCTGTCCTGCACATGCGGAGAAAACAAGCCGGACCGCACACACCGCGCCCCCAGCGCAAAGCAGGCAGGACCTCGGACTGCAGCGAAATGCAAGGCTGTGCCGCAGTCCCCAAAGCCTCCGTTCTGGGACTGTGCTGCCTGAAAGCTGCAGCAGCCGCAGAAACCAGTCTCCCCAGAGAGTTGTCCATGCCGGTCGTGCATTTCACCCCGCGGGGGGAGGAACAAATGGCAGAGCTGCGATATTTGGAGTGCGGTGGGAGAGCGATCAAATAGGCAGGAGGTGTGGCGGGTAGTGCGTTGGCTGCAGGGATGGATGGCAGGTAAGCCTGGCTTTCTTGCAGGGGCGAGGAGGGACGGGGAAGGCTGCGCTTGGCTCAGATGCTGAAGGACTGAGTTAGACGGTGGGAGAGCAAGTGCAGAGATAAACCGTGAAGGGTGCTCTTGAGAGATGCCAATGGTCAGTGGTCAGTAGTTGATCAGGGGGAGAGTGGGAAGCCCAGAGCCTCGGCCAGCCCTGGCAGCTGGGCCCTGAGAGAAACTTTGGTCCTCCTTGGGCTGTTTTCCAACATGTTTCCAAAACATGGGCTGTTTTCCCTGGGGACACAGTCCTCCTGTTCCACATAGCTGCCTCTGCAATTCATACGATGTCCCTCTTTTGTCAGGATCAGAGGCCAGGGATCAGTCAACCCACACACGTTTATCACACATTCCCCATTTGCCTAAAACTCCACAAATTTATGTGGAATAAAGGATAGAGTGAGGCCTCAGTTTCTCCTTAACATCGGGTATTATTGTTTGTTTCCTGAAATGGGAACAATTCTCTTGGGCAATCCCATGGACAGCAGGTGTTAGAAAAATATAATTTTTTATGGAGAACTTTCTAACTACACACTTCCCTGTCTGGGTGAGGAAAACATACTACCATTTCTCACGGTGCTGTAGGCTCATTATACAGACCACTGGCAATCTATCTGGGGGTACCAATATTGATGATGTGGAAAATAATACTGGTTAAGCACTCCTGTCGGAAAAGTGCTCTGGAACTTGACTTCTTGAAGAAGAGAAAGAAGACAAGATTCAGGGTTGTTCAGTCTTCAGCTGAGCTTGAGGGGTGTTTTCTCAACTGTCCACTAGAAATGCCATTTGCAGCAACGTGGATGGAACTGAAGGGCATTGTGCTGAGTGAAGTCAGTCAGTCAGAGAAAGACTTACTATATGTTTTCACTCCTATGTGGATCTTGAGAAACTTAACAGAAGACCATGGGGGAAGGGGAGGGGGAAAAATAGATTGAATCAGAGAGGGAGGGAGACAAACCACATGAGACTCTTAAATACAGAGAACAAACTGAGGGTTGATGGGGTGGGTGGGGGAGAGGGGAAAATGGGTGATGGGCACTGAGGAGGGTACTTGTTGGGATGAGCACTGGGTGTTGTATGTAAACAATGAATCATGGGAATCTATTCCCAAAACCAAGAGTACCCTGTGCACACTGTATGTTAGCCAATTTGACGATAAATTATATTTTAAAAAATCAAATAAAATAAAGTAAAACAAAACAAAACAAAACAAAATGAAGAAGCTGTAAAAAAGAATGAAAGAAACCTCTGTTTGGATGTCCTGCTGACCCCTCAAAGGCCAGGTATTCAAATTCAATTAGTCTTCCCACCCACACATCCTTGCCTACTTCTGTGAAGCCACCTTCACCACAGGCTGAATAACTTTGTACGGGTCTCCTTCCTGTCCCAAGCTTGTCCCTCACACTAGTTCAGGTGTGAATCTGGCAGGAAAATATTTCTCACTCTCACCCTCTGCCACTGTTTCAATTATCCCCAGGCCAACGTAGGTCCTCATTATCTCTGATCTAAACCTTGCTAACTGCCTCCTAATTGATCTTTTTGCAGCTCATTTTTCCTTCTTCCAGCTTATCTCATCCACTGTTGCCAGATAAATCTTTTTTTATATTATTATTATTTTTTAAAATTTACATCCAAGTTAGTTAATGTATCGTGTAATAATTTCAGGAATAGAATTTAGTGATTCATCACTTCCATATAACACCCAGTGCTCATCCCAAAAAGTACCCTTATTGCTCCTCACCCATTTCCCTTCCCCCCACCCACAACCCCTCCAGCAACCCTCAGTTTGGTCTCTGTTTTTAAGAGTCTCTTATGGTTTGCCTCCCTCTCTGTTTTTATATTATTTTTACTTCCCTTCCCTCATGTTTATCTGTTCTATATCTTCAATTCCATGTATGAGTGAAGTCATATATTTGTCTTTCTCTGACTGACTTATTTTGCTTAATATAACACACTCTAGTTCCATTCATGTTGTTGCAAATGGCAAGATTTCATTCTTTTTGATTGCCAAGTAATATTCCATTGCATTTATATACTGCATCTTCTTTATCCATTCATCATCAGTTTGGGCTGTTTCCATACTTCAGCTATTGTCGATAATGCTGCTATAAACCTTGGAGTGCATGTGCTCCTTCAAAACAGCACTTTGCCTTTAAAGACTTCCCGCTGCCTACAGAGTAAAGAACAAACTCTTCATGTGGGTCCCTGAGGCCCTGATGATCTGGTCTCACTGCTCCAGGATCTCCTCCCATCAAGCACCCTTCCTTCCTGCTCCGCTCTAGTGCAGTGGATTTTTGTTTCTGCTTTGTTTTACCTAAAACTCCAAACTTTCATACCTTGCCATCTTTCCAGGCCATCCAACGTGATCTTCCTACCTGAATCCTACGCAGAACTCCTCAAGCTGGAAGTGAACACTGCATGCTTGGGTCTCCTATAGTACTGTATCCTGTGGCATTCATTGCTGTCTATCGTTTTAATGTATTCATTCATTTGTTCATTCATTCAACAAAGTAACAAATGCCTCAATGTAAACAATGCTCAATGAATAGCTCTCAAATAAAAGTAACCTTGCTCTTCTGGCCATTTCCCCTCATTCTCTCAATGAAGGAGAGGATGTCATAAGCTGTTTGTCATACAATGTGACTGTTTTCCTGCAAAACCCATTAGTGAATTAAAGCCTGAAGTTGAGAGCTCAAAAATTCCGTTTTGTTTTTTTAACCTTAAGGAAACATTTTTCATTCCATCATTGTTATTGTTCCTTGTGCTAATCATGGATAGGGACAGATACTTGCATGCTACTGACAAGTCATGTTTCATGACAGCCTTCTCATCAGCTTGTACTTGCTCTTTTCTTGTAGCTTCTACCTGTTGATGGAGTGTGAGTGAGGAACAGTGCCAGCGAGATTTGGACAGACATTACTTCAAAGCCTGCACATGCTTCATCATCACCAAACACTTCTGAACACATAACACCGGGTCACGTTTTCCCTAAGCCTTTTTTTTTTAATTTTTTTAGGTTGGCTTTGATCCTTACAAAGTAGGCATCAAGTGACACTTATTATCTTATTGTAACAGGAAAGATGCAGTAGTATCTGTGATCTTCTCCAGTGATGGAGCAAGTGTCTACTCAGTCATTAAAGATGGGGTCTCTGCACAGTTTTCTATGCTAGCTCCTGCAGACAAATTTACCTAAATTTGAATGCAAGTCTAATTCACTGGCATCAGATAGACAGAGCATTTCACAAATATTCCACAATTCACAAACAGCCTTGAAAAAACATTCAGGAAAGAGGCTAAATTTAGACGTGCTTTCCATGAAATAGTTGCCTTTTTCTTACAGTGCCATGATTTTTAAGATGCTTTCATTTACTTTTTTAAAATCTTTTATTCACTTAAAAATAATAAAACCTGCCTTCTGAATAGTGACACAATGTCTTCATATGTAAATATTTACCTTTTTATGTAGCTGAGGCTGAGAGTATATGCCCACCTCTTCATGGAGGACCAGGGATAAATCAACTCCATGCAATATAAAGCAATATAATATTGGCATATTTTTATTTGAGTTCGAATTTGACCAGCTGTCCTTGCAAGACCGATCTACACAGCACAAATGATCTTGTATTGTACTTACTTGATAACATTTTCCAACAATTCCCATTTTCCCAACAGGTACAAAAATCTCTCCTTTTGACATATTTTAGTGTTAGCATAAACTTTTTATATTTACCCCTTCTCTTTGACCAAAAAAAATCCCCAAAACAAAACATACAAAACAAATGCAAATAGTATATTTAGAAAAAAAGTTAAGACTAGTTTTATTTAGCTGCATACATGCAACATGTATAATAATTTTGAGGTCAGCCTACTGTTAATTTCACTCGAGGACAGCATGGCATGAGGTGGCATGGGAATATCTTGCACACAATTCTCATGTACTCTGTGTGTGCTTTCTGCATAACACCATCTGAATATAACGGTGCTATTAAGAATACGGGATATGTAAAGCTTACATTTTTCCTTCAAAGAATGTTTCTAACACACTCTGCTTTTCAAGTTTGAACATTTCCAGCCAACATGACAACTCCTTTGAAAGCAACTGAGGTATTAAGGGCTTCAACCGATACATTCATCCCCATCAATCAACTTTCATTGAGACCCTAACATAAACACATTATAAGCAGTAAATAACTGATGAAGTATAATACATCAATAAAGAGATTACAATTAAGTTGACCATGTGGTTATATATTACAAAAATGCCACATAGGCTAGAAAGTCACTGTGATCTGAGATGGTCAGAAAATAATTTATGAAAGGAAATAAATTTGAGGAAGGGGGGCAGTTTCAGGAATGAAATATGTTCTTAGTGTGGGGCACCATTTTCAGAAAAGAGTTAAGGATGAGTGTCAGCAATATCAACCCAAAGAATGGTTGATTTAGTGTTTGATTTTGTACTAGAAACATTATTTTTGCCACCACACATTAACTTCTCAAAGGATCTTCTCCATGCATCACCTAGAAAAGGCACCTAAATGCAGTTGGACAACCCACCCCCCCAACTGAGCCACTACTCAAGGGCCACTACTCCTACAACACTCAAGCTGAGCTTATTTGATTTCTGTCCCAGATATTGAGAGCAGATACTCAGAAATGGAGTCAACAGGGTTGGACAATTGACGTGGAAGGCCATGGATTTAGGGATTGGATATTCAGAACAAGAAGGGTCAAGCAAATGTTTGGGAAGGAACTAACCCAATATTCTCATGGGAAAGTGAGAGCTACAGAGCAAGGGGTTGTCAAATGACTTTAGTTCCTATAAAGTGCCAGTATATTCCGTGAACTTGATTTCTGTAATCTAAGCCATTTTGAGTGTGTGTGTGTGCGCGCGCACGTGCATGCGCATGTGTACATTTCTTTGTACTAAATAATCTTGGAAACTATGCTGCTTTCTGGGTACACTTTAATAGCCATCCTTTATTTTTCATTGACCTCATTCATTATTTCTAATCTCTGTCATCTTTTCTGCTATCACCTCTGCTATTTATAGATCTCTTTTCTCTTTTATTACCCTTCTTTGTTTTTTTCTTCTTATCTCTTCTTTTTCCTCCCTAGTAGTTTATCAGTCCTTTTCAGCATTATCACTAACAAGGTTTAGTCATTCATCAAAGACAAAACTCTTTGTGCTTGGTCAATGAATTCACCAATCATCTTATACTGTCCATAATTCTCTCCTTTGGCTGTTGGCTATTTTCATCATTGTTTAGCATTTGAGTGTTTTTTAAATTTACTTTGGATTGAGAATTATTCCAAAGTGCTAAAATCACTAGGCATCCATTTATAATTCTTATGTAAGGTATGGCTTTCACTGTTTTTCTTGAGTAATCAAAAAAAATATAATAGTTTTTCAAATCCAAATAATGTGGGTAGAAAGTGGATGCTTTATTTCTGACTTAAAATAAGTAACATAGAATGAGTTTACTACCTCTAACGCTGTGTTTAAATCACTAAGCCATTCATTTCTGCCACTGGCCATCATGATCTTAATGGGAGAAGAAGATTGGAAACAGAAGTTAGAAGTCAAAGGAACACATTCTGGGTAAAAATAAATGCTTTTAAAAATAAATGCTTGTCTGCTAACATATTCATTAAGTCCTTCTTTCCCTTGCTTAATAAATACATATCAAGTGCCTCCTGTATACTAGGCAATGAGCAAGACTTTGAGAGCTCTGAAATGTACAAAACAGACAAAATCCTTGCTCTCCTGGACCTTATGTGCTAATGAGGGCAGATATCAAATTAAGAAATAATATAGAATCTAATGGATGGTAAGGGATGCTGTACAAACTTAAGTAGGGAACAGGGTAAAGAATTCTGGGGTTATGTGTGTTGTTGTTTCTAATGGAGTAGTCAGCAAAAACCTCCCTGATTTAAAAAAAAAAAAGTATTTTTAAAAAATTGAAGTATAATTAATATAGAGTGTTATATTAGTTTCAGCTCTGCAATATAATGATCCAACAATTCTATACATTCCTCTGTGCTTATCAAGATAAGCACATTTTCATCCCCTTTACTATTTCACCTATCTCCCCACCCACCTCCCCTCTGGCAACTACCAATTCTGTACATTTAAGGGTCTGGGTTTGTTTGTTTGTTTGTTTCTGTTTATCTCTCTTTTCCTTTATTTGTTCACCTGTTTTATTTCTTAAATTCCACATATGAGTGGAATACAGAATTTTTCTTTCTCTGACTGACTTATTTCACTTAGCATTATACACTCTAGGTCAATCCATGTTGTGCAAATGGCAAGATTCATTTTTCTAATGACTGAGTAATATTGTCCTATACCTATATCTATATATCTATGTCTACATCTATATCTATATTTACCACATCGTCTTTATCCATTCACTTATGAGTAGACAGTTTGGTTGCTTCCTATCTTGGCTATGATACATAATGCTGCAGTAAACACAGAGGTGAGTATATCTTTTCAAATTAGTGTTTTCATTTTCTTTGAGTATTCACAGTGGTGGGACAACTGGATCATATGGTAATTCTACTGTTAATGTTTTGAAGAACTTTCCCACTGTTTTCCACAGTGGCTGCACCCATTTCCGCCAACAGTGCACAAGGGTTCCTTTTTTCTCTACATCCTCACCAACACTTATTATTTCTTGTATTTTTTATTATAGCCTTTTTGACAAGTGAAACGTGATTTTCTGATTTCTGAAAGAAGATCTGAATAAATAAGGGAAGGAGCCATGCTATTCTCTGGGGCATTTTCTGCATTATCCATAAAATATTTGTTGATATTGAAGACTTTGTTGATATCGATATTGAAGAATCATGGCATTGTACATTTTATGTTGATCTCATTGAAGGAATTCCATCACCAACTGTATATCAGGGTTAAATTATGTCTCCCAAGAAGATAGGCTCAAGTCCTAACCCTTGGCACTTGGAAAAGTGATCTTATTTGGAAATAAAGTTTTTGCAGATGTAATCAAGATGATGTCAAACTGGATCAGGATGGGCCTTAAGTCACTGATAGATATCTTTATTTAAAAAAAAAAAAAAAAGGAGAGGGAAATGTGGATAGAGAAAACATGTGGGGAATAAAAGCATTTGACTATATATGAAGAGAATGGAGTAGTGCAGCCATAAATCAAGGAACGCCAATCAGCAGCCAGGAACTATGAGAAGTTAGGGAAAAGCAAGAAAAGATTCTTCCCTAAAGTCTTCAGAGGGAACATGGCCCTGTGGATGCCTTCATTTTAGACTTGTACCCTCTAGAACTGTGAGAGAATAAATTTCTCTTAATTTAAGCCACCATTTTTAAAAGCAATTTATCATGGCAGCCTTAGGAAACCACTACAGGGCTATGGAACAGGGGAAAACATTGAATGGGCTGTGCTAGTTGGTTTTGAAATACACACATACGTGCAAACAATGGCCACCACCACAGCAACAACTGATTTCTCCTCCTCCTCTTCCTTCTTCTTCTGTATAAGAAATTAAGAATGTGTACAAACACAACTATTTAGGTGATGACCAGTGGGAAGCTTAAGGTCATTCTTTCAATAAGCTCATGTAGCTACCACTGTGTGCCACATAAGGCTTTCCCTATCTCGCCCCAAGAAATATCATGCAGGATATCCCAGTGACGATGAAGCATTACTTCCAATCTCCCTGCCTGCAAATTGCCTCTTCTACTTGGCCAAGAATCCAGGTATTATGCTTGAAACTGTGCCTCCCAGCAGAACTGAGCCTCAGTGAGTGCCGCTTCCGATGATGATTGATTGCAAGATTTGAGTGCTGGTACTCTTGTCCGGATGATGGCTTTAACTCCACTCTACAGCACAAAAGGAAACAACCTTTACACTCCTGCAGTGTCCAGAGGGGCAAAGTGGAGACAATGAGCTGAGCAGGGAGCTGATTGACTCGGGCAAATATTAATTCACCACGGTCAGTTCCTCTATGTAAAACCTGACACTCAGGGAGTTATTTTTTTCTGGTGAATATATCCTTTTCCAGGGCAACAGATTTCATATATTGGTGTTGCAAACACTCCATTATGCAATTCAAGTTCTACAAAATCGCCTGAAGCTTAATGATCTTGTATTTCTTCCACCTTGAGCAAGGACAGTCCTCTCCACAAATCTTCATTCTCCGGGGCAATGTGGTAGCTTGAACTACTGCTTGGAATCCATGCCCTTTGCCAGATTGTCTTGTAATTCCTCTCTCAGAAGCAGAGAGAGCTCCATCCATGCTGTTTTTGGCCACTGGTCCTACTTGAGGTAGTTGAATATGAGCAGACACGGCAGAGTTCCTATTTTGAGCTTAAGCTTTAGGACCCCTCTCATGTTTCTGCTCATTCCTCTTGTGTTTATGCCAGTGTGATGAACAACACGCCTCAGCTAGTGATGGGTCACGGACCATGAGAGACACATGGAGAAGATTTGGCTTCCAACTGCAAATCGGAGTCCAGCCCAGAATACTGAGCTCCCCAGCTGACCCAAAAACTGTATGAGTGGGAATAACAGCTTGTTTGTTTTAAGTCACCAGGTTTTGGGGTTGTTTGTTATCCAGCATTATTTTGACAACAGTGGGCTGATACATGTGAGGCAAACAAGGAGAGATATTTATAGAAAGCAAACAGATTTCATCATAGCAGTGGCTATTGAAGATTTGTTCATGGTCATGGAGAGGGAGCCTGATGTTTTAGAAGAAAATAAAGACCAGTGTGTAAGATTACTACTCTGTTAGTGATGATCTTCGTTATATAAATCACCCACCACCTCTAACCTTTATTTTATTCTATTATCAAATACTGTTCACACACCTCATGACAGGGTGGTTGGGAGAATGACATCTGAAAAAAATATTTGAAAAGACTTAGGTGTTATACATACACATATGGTTATTACCATTAACCATTGTTATCATTTGATCATCAACTTATTATATCTATTATCTATTAATTGATATGGTGAAGGGAAAGACCAGAGTTGTAATAGTCAACTTTAAAATGGGACATTAGTTTAGGTAACACTCACCCACAGTAACATGATAAATTAATTATAATATTTGGAGTTATCGTCTCCTCCTAAATTTCTCACTTGTTGTCGTTACATGTTGGTTTAATATTTTCCTTTCAAGTTCAGCTTATGCTACATGTGAAAAGATGTAGACAATTTGATAAAAGAATGAGTTCAGTAAAAAGAGATAAGCATACTTTACTCCTTATCTGTGAAGGACTGTCACCATTTCTATCCACAACAATGTGATTATATTTTAAGGACCAAGGTTTACTTCTGAGGCAGATGTTTATATTTCAGACTGTCTGCTTGAAGACATTCTTGAGTTTGGAATGGAGTCTCTCAGTTTCCCTTCTGGCTTTGAAGTCCATACTTTTTGTATCTGATCTTCCAGAAAGCTCTTGAGTTCTGGCTATAGGACTACTTGATTGGGCTACTGCTAAGGCACCTGGCTGGAGCTGAGCGATTTTAGGGTCTGGTGCTGGAGAGAATAATTTGCTAAGTTTATCCTATGGTGTCAGAGATAAGTTTTATTCATTTATTTGTCTAAGAAAATCTTATCAGGCTCTACTTTGTAGAAGTTTCTGAGTTAGGTTCTGAGATAACTTTCAGTCTGATCACTTTTTGTCTGTGTATCTTGTCAGCATGAAGTTTGGCCATCTCTCCCCGCAAAGAGGAGCACTGTAGTCAGAAAAGCTCTGATTCACGTTTTCCTCTTTAAGTATCCCAACGCTTGCACTTTCCAGTGTCCTTGGGACATGAAAGAGTTAATGCATATTTCTCAGCACCTGTCACAATTTGGGAGCAACTCAGGCAGTGAACAGAGTGGGGCTCAACTGATTTAGCCAGAAGTGTGCAGGCATTTGGAACACTATTCATAGGTTGCTCTTTTATTCTGCCTTCTCTTCCCCCAACCCTGGCCTGTGGACGTGAGCAGCAACTTAAACGAACCATAAAACATCCCTGGAAAAATCTGCAGCATGCTGAAGGAGGCAGCAAAGCCTTGAGATGAATGGATTTGGGAGGTTTCTGAGCAGGGAAGAGTCAGTACCTGATATTTATGGGATCGTTAAACTCCCGTGTGCCTTGGACCTATGAATCTGGAGAGGTGTCCTTCAATCATCAACCTTGACTTTTCCCTGGCATTCATCAAAGCCATGGCTCCTCCCAAACATGGACGCTGGGACAGAGCCAGAGAGTCCAACCTGAACTACATGAACACAACTCTTTACTTCCTGAGTGAGAGGATGTGTTTCTACTGCATGAATGGACAACTGCTTAAAACAAACAAACAAACAAAAACAAAAAACTCAGAATACCTTACATTTGCTCATTGCCAGACAGCTCTTATCAGCCTTAAGATCTCCGAGGCCACAGGACCCCAACGTAGACTTACTAAAGTGGCTTTCACCTCTTGCGACACTGCTCGATTCAACAGGAGCATTTGTGGAAAAATAGCACAGGACTTACTCTTTCTCAGAAGACCAGAGTCTGCACCCAGGTTTGTCACGTAGCAACTTTTTGGCCTTGGGCTGGTTTTTCATCTTTCTGGGCCCTGCTCTCCTCATCTTCCTCATCCATAAAGTGAGATCATGAACGCCTGTGTCCATTACTCATTCCACACAGGCTGGGTTCTTCCACACCAGGCGCTGTGCTACACACTGAGAATACAACAGTGGACAAGAAGCTCTGTTTCCTGTTAGGAAGGAAAAGCATATGGCAGAAACAGGAAACAGGAAGTCCTAATCTGCTTGCGAGAGTAGGAGGAGCCTTTGGGAGGAAATGCTGTTTGGGCTGAGATAAGAAGGACAAGTACATGAATACTAAATATTGGGATGTCGGTAAGAGTGCACCCCTAGGGGAAGAGCAAGTGTGAAAGTCACGGAGGAGAAAAGAATACCGCTTTTTATTTACAACATGGCGTTAGGGAGAAATGAAAAGAAAAATACATTTGGCAGAGTTTTATCAAGTATATCTGGGCTTTTGCCATGGAACATTGAGATCTCTGTACCACCATAAAAGAAACAAGAGACCTGATTAGTTTATATGCACATGCTTCTTTCCAGCTCACACTGCTAAATCTTTGTGAGGTTCATCTGAAATGAAGGTATGGTTGAAGTGTGGGTCATAATCACGATGGGAATAAAACTTGCCCTTGTCTTTCTCTGATATTCCAGCCTCCCAGGAGCACTGTGGACAGCGTGAGTCAAGATATCAGCTGTCTGAATATGTTAGTGACGCTCTTCTCTTCTTCTGTCCGGTGACCAGGGTTCTAGGCCATGCACCTGTTTCCAGCCCCTTTCACTCAGAGGAAAAGCCCTGTCTGCTCTGAAACACCCATGAACTTGGACGGGGGGTGGGTTTGGGGGGTGTTGTCTTCTAGACCCTGAGTGCTGACTCGCAGCTCCCGTCCCAGTGACATCTCTGGTCTTGTGGAATGTTATGCACTGGCTCCTGAGCATGAGTCTTGACAGGGGTGGAAATGAGCTCATGTTTACTCAGAGCCATGCTACAGTTAAAAGATGTAGTTTCTGGAAATCACAGAAGAGATATAGATTTCTTTTTAACTCTGCAATCTCCAAAGAAAGGCTGCAGGTATCCAGAACAGCAGTTGACAAATATTTTTCTCTTTTGTGAAGGTCCAGGTGGCAAATACTTTCAGTTTTACAAACCGTGTATTCACTATTGTATGTTGTTTGTATTTGACCAGCCTTTAAACGTGTAAAACCTCTTTCAGCCCAAAGGTACAGAAACTGGCCACTGTCTGGATTTGGCCATCAGCTGTAGTTTGCCGGTCCCCAATCTAGACTAAACTGTATCAGAGCCGGGTAGCCCAGCCTGATGAGCTATCTCATTCTTTACTCTGTTTAACATTAATGATTCTCACAGAGATGCTGGATACCTAATAGGGTCAGTTTAATTTTAGTGTATGCAGGATAATAGGGTCCTTTTGGAGATTTTTCCTTTTATACTATTTGCAGGCTAATAAATTAGCCTGCCCCAGTTTCATGAACGGTGGTAGAATTCATGAGACTCCGGGATCAGAGACAAAGGACAGTTTATGCAACAGCAGCAGCGAGACTCTGAGTATTTTTGTGCTGGCTCTTCAAGGTCCAGTTTTCACAGGGTGACACAGAGGACCACATGAGTCTGCTTGTGTTGTGTGCTGCGTTACAAGCCCTGAGTTTATGGGACTGAATTTTTTATAATGGGCAGTAAACATACTTACTCTTTGTTCCAGAAGGAGACGCTATCTCTACCGTGCCAAGCTGTAGTCAAATCTGCTCTTTGTTCTAGAGGGAGATATTATCTTCTAAGACAGTTTATAAACATCCTTGAGGACATAGTCTAGAAAAAAATGCTAGGAGGGCTTTATTCCTAAGACACAAGGAAACACAAGAGATCCATGGAAAATTGTGTCTCAACAGACAACTAGTTTGTGCTGAAACTAATGTGACAATTCATGCATTTTGGAGACATAAAACATCAACTAAGCCACTTCTGGTGTGAAAGCAATCTTTTGCTATGTCCTCTATTTATTTGTATGCCATATAAGGACAGAGCTAAGATCCCATCCTAAGATTATCTAGTTCTCTAACAACTAAACAACTTTGATATAGGGATTTTGGCTCTAGGAGCAAAGGAAGAGAATTTGAAAAGAATGATTTGTTTTTGGGATTTTCAAGATCGCTGAAATTTGAAGTAGTCTCTATGGAAGAGAAATTAAATTATCACTTTCTTCAACAGGCAGCCAATTTTTCCTTCTATTGTGCCCCAGTGTAACATGGCAGGATTCAAGTAGGAAATCAGTGGAAAAGCTTCAGGGATTCACAGGGAGAGCACAGGGGGTCGTCAGCCATGACTACAGGCTTAATGCGAGCCAGTAGGAACTAATCAGTGCCAGGGTCAAGAAAAGAAGCGACATACAGGTACCAGGCAGAGCAAATGAAGTTAATGAATAAGAATAACCCAGAAAGCACCACTAGGGAAGTCCATGTTAATGATGCTGTGGTCCAGAGGAGTTTTGCTTTAAAGATGTTGCTAAGTGCCTTTGAAAGATGTTGCCTACTATACGACAGATCTATTAATAAGGTAACCCCTGAAAATTAATGTGTAACCTGAAGCTGTGATAGTCAAATACAGACTTCCTCTGGCTCCATCTCTATCTCAGTGATGCTTGCTTTTCATTTTTTGACTCATCTTTTCCATTGAGTCAGCCCAAACATTCATTCATGAATTTAGTTTATAAACAAAGAGTAGAGTGATACTATAAATCCAAGACAAATCCAAAATTATTATTGATGAATCAGAATAAGTTAGATTCTTTAATTTTTAAAAATGTTTTATTATTTACTTTTGAGAGAGAGAGGCAGAGCATGAGTGGGGGAGGGACAGAGGGAGAGGGAGACACAGAATCTGAGGCAGGCTGCAGGCTCCGAGCTGTCAGCACAGAGCCTGACACGGAGCTTGAACCCACAAACTGCAAGATTGTGACCTGAGCCAAAGTTGGATGCTTACCCGACTGAGCTACCCAGATGCCTGTGATTCTTTAATTTTATATAATTATTGTATTCTTAAACTTATAGTCAAGAGTGAATATAAAAGAAAATGTAAATAAAATATTTCTATTCAAACACATGGTTTATCATTTTCTCCCCTTACATAATGGAGGAGTGTAATTGGAATAACCCAAGGTAGAGAGGCTGTACTTTCTGGTGTTTGGAGCAGAGATCTTTGGACCCGGTAATCTAGCTTTGCATCCTGGTCCCAGAACACACAGCTTGGAGACTAAGTTAATTTACCTGTACTTGGCCTTGAAAGGATGGTTTAAGGTAATAATTGTAAAGTATTTGGGATACTGTATTATCACTTGCATCTTCAACAGGCAGCCAATTTTTCCTTCTATTGTGCCCCAGTGTAACATGGCAGGATTCAAGTAGGAAATCAGTGGAAAAGCTTCAGGGATTCACAGGGAGAGCACAGGGGGTCAGGTCAGCCATGACTACAGGCTTAATGCGAGCCAGTAGGAACTAATCAGTGCCAGGGTCAAGAAAAGAAGCGACATACAGGTACCAGGCAGAGCAAATGAAGTTAATGAATAAGAATAACCCAGAAAGCACCACTAGGGAAGTCCATGTTAATGATGCTGTGGTCCAGAGGAGTTTTGCTTTAAAGATGTTGCTAAGTGCCTTTGAAAGATGTTGCCTACTATACGACAGATCTATTAATAAGGTAACCCCTGAAAATTAATGTGTAACCTGAAGCTGTGATAGTCAAATACAGACTTCCTCTGGCTCCATCTCTATCTCAGTGATGCTTGCTTTTCATTTTTTGACTCATCTTTTCCATTGAGTCAGCCCAAACATTCATTCATGAATTTAGTTTATAAACAAAGAGTAGAGTGATACTATAAATCCAAGACAAATCCAAAATTATTATTGATGAATCAGAATAAGTTAGATTCTTTAATTTTTAAAAATGTTTTATTATTTACTTTTGAGAGAGAGAGGCAGAGCATGAGTGGGGGAGGGACAGAGGGAGAGGGAGACACAGAATCTGAGGCAGGCTGCAGGCTCCGAGCTGTCAGCACAGAGCCTGACACGGAGCTTGAACCCACAAACTGCAAGATTGTGACCTGAGCCAAAGTTGGATGCTTACCCGACTGAGCTACCCAGATGCCTGTGATTCTTTAATTTTATATAATTATTGTATTCTTAAACTTATAGTCAAGAGTGAATATAAAAGAAAATGTAAATAAAATATTTCTATTCAAACACATGGTTTATCATTTTCTCCCCTTACATAATGGAGGAGTGTAATTGGAATAACCCAAGGTAGAGAGGCTGTACTTTCTGGTGTTTGGAGCAGAGATCTTTGGACCCGGTAATCTAGCTTTGCATCCTGGTCCCAGAACACACAGCTTGGAGACTAAGTTAATTTACCTGTACTTGGCCTTGAAAGGATGGTTTAAGGTAATAATTGTAAAGTATTTGGGATACTGTATGTGTAGTAACCACTGAAAATTTTAGATTATGTAATTGCATACATCAAGAGTCATAGTGTTAACTTAAAAAGAAGGCAATGTGATAGTTACAAATCAAATGCCCCTTCAACTTCAATTTGTGGGGATTTTAGATGGCTGCCTCTTCCAGGGGTGAGTCCCAATATCTTCTGACAGGCCACTAGATAAGGACAGAATATCTCTTTGCAGCCAAGTATTGAACTAGTTTGAGTTTGGGTTATAGACTGTAAGGCCCATTTGACTGCTGGTTTACCCTACTCTTGGGATGGAACCTTCCAGATTCCCAACTGAGAGCCTGAAGTATTTGTAGGGTCAGTTCTCCATGGCATATCTTGAAGTCTTTTTTTTTTTTTTTTCCTGCTAAGCACAGCTTCACAAAAGGGTTGGCTTTTTAGGTTCTTATCCTGAACAGCTTTAAATATCTTGGTCTTTCTAGGTGGCTAAATAAATAAATAACCCCAACAGCCCTGGAGATTGTCCCATTCTCTATTGATTTTTTCTTTTTTTTTTTGAGGGCTCGGTTCGGCATTGTCTGGAAAACAGAATTGAGTCAGGACTCAGCCAAAGGGGAGCTGACGCTGTTTACTTGGTTTATTTCTAGCTTCAGCCAACAAAACTATGGGCAATGACAAAAATGTTCTAGTTCCATATTGTCCAATCGCTCAGCCACTAACTTGAGCACTTAAAATGTGACTGGGACAGCTGAAAAAATGAATTTCTATTTTCATTTTGTTCTAATTAATTTAAATGTAAATAGCTGTGTGTGGCAAGCGGCTGTCCCAATGGACACTACAGCCCTATATAAATGATAAGATAACTGGAGGGCTGATTCCAGCTTGCTAAGGCCACCTCTCTGTGGCCTTTAATGGGGCAGCAGCACCCTAAAAGTCAATGACTCATTGCCGTTGATCATAAAATAAGTTAGAAATGTTGAAGGTGTGTTTTCCTGTCTTTGGGACATTACAAACTGACACACGTTTTCAAACCTTGTTGCTATTACTGTTCTGGCAACAGAGCTTTCTGTCCCACTGGGTCATTCCTGAAACTCTAATACATTGGACAGATAAAACCAAGGATGCAAGACTCACAGTCAGACCTGATCTTGTATCTTCCTTTCCCCGTTACTCCTCAGGATCTTCCAGGACTGTTTGAAAAACCATGATTCTAAGACACCACTCTGATCTTACACAAGAGTAAGCAGAAGCCCAGAGAAATTAAGAAATGAAGTGCCTGGTCTAGGGCACTTGGCTGCTAGAACGAATGGGACCACATCCAGGCTTTTTGTCTCCCAGTTCAAGTTGCCACGACATTGCTTCTACTTGAAGGTTTTCTGACTTCATTAGTCTTTTTTAATTCTCCAAAAGTAGGCGTAGCCTATGTCCGATGACATGGCTCGTCTTCTAATCCTATCTGGAGTTGTTCACTATCATCTTCTGTGTCTTTCTCTTGTGTCCTTCCCCTAGCTGCAAGTTTCATAAAATCAGGAACTGCACCATTCACTCCTGTTACAGGCCATGTACACTTGGCAGGATGTAAATAAACCTGCAGTCAATATCCATTTGAATGATGATCCTCCTTGCGAGTCACTTCACTGAAAGTTCACTGAATGCCCAGCAGTGCCCTTGTCCCTTGAGTAAATACACAATATAAAAAAATGTCTCTCCCTTTAGGAAGCATGGGGCTTAGGTGGAGAAACAAGACAGAGGGAAAGAAGCACTACAGTGTCTTTCTGCTCCATAGATTACCTGCATCAGAACGACTTGAAGAACTTCCTAAGGATTCAGATTCCTGAATCAGATTAGGGAAGACCCAAAAATCGTCATCTACCTTAAACTTCTGTTGACTCTATGCCCTTATAATTTTGAAAATTGGAGACTATAAGTTAGCAGCCGTTTATGCTCGAATGGATGTCTTCAATATCTAAGTTGATGACATATTGGAAAACGTGGATCATTTAGGGAGGGCACTCTGGCTGGGATGAGCAGAGGGACAGAAGTAGAGGAGAGCAAGAGACCCACCTTTGTGGAAGCTGACGCTCTAACCATGGAACACTGGGCCCACTCACCCCCAAGAAGGAGTGCCCTCCACCCTGGTGGATGAGTGAGAGGTGCTTACGTGCCCCTGATTGGTTTGCACTCTGGATAAACTGGTGACCAGCTCAGGGAACTGGAGTGGCAGGGTGAGGCTGCACTTTTGGATGATCCACGTGGAGGAAATCAGGGAAGGATCAGTGTGGAGAAGTCGTCAGCAGGTGTATTAGGCGTCTATTGTTTGCACCACAAAATACCCCAAAACTTAGTAGCTTAAAATGACAAATATTTATTATTTCTCATAGTTTCTCAGGGACAGAATCTGGGGACAGCTTAACTAGTATTCCGGCTTACGGTCTCATGAGTTTGCCATCAACATGTTGGCTTTGACTATAGGCATCTGAAGGCTTGACAGGGGTTAAAGAGCCTGCTCATTCACGTGGCTCTTGACAGGAGCCTTCAGTCTCTTGCTGACCATTGGCTGGAGGCCTCGGTTCCTCACCACGTGGGTCATTGCAGAAGACTGCTCATGACATGGTACATTTCTTTCCTAGGGCAAGCGATCCGAGAGCGAGAGAGAGACCAGGTGGAAGCCACAATGTGTTTTATGATCTAATTTCAGAAGTGATATATATTTTGTTGGTCACAGACACCACCCCTGGCGGGAGAAGATTATGCAAAGCTGTGAATACCAGAAGGTGGAGATCATTTCAAAGACCCTACTATAATGGCCTTCTGGGGAAAAGTGACTCCTAACTTAGCTTCAAAGTGCAGCCTACATCCTCAATTTAGACCAAGTGTAAATCTTACTTTTTATGCTCCAGCAAAGGATGAATTCTTATACATTCATAGGTAGAAATTCGTGACGTCTATTCTTACCCAAGCTATTCTTTCCTGCTGCCTGTATTTTCCCACACTTCCTTCTGGAAACATGTTCTATATCTACTATTGTCCTATCCCACCATGGGAAGCTATTTGGAGGGAAGCCACTTCTGGTGACAGTTATTCCCCACCCTGCTGAGGTGGGAAAAAATAAAAACTACCTTCTAGTGCATTTCTACAAGGAGCTGTGAATAACAGAACTGCATGTGTTTCTTGGATTATTTGATGGTGAAAATTGTTTTCAGGAAACTGCTTCCGAGTTGGAGTTTTGTTTCCAAATTCTTCAAAAACATTTTTTAAATACAATTTTCACTTTCATTACAATTTTTGCATCTTTCGTGTGTGTGTGTGTGTGTGTGTGTGTGTGTGTGTGTGTACATATATATACATATACTCAGAATTTTATTTTTTTAATTTTTCTTAAATGTTTATTTATTTTGAGAGAGAGAACAGGGCAAGGGCAGAGAGAGCAGGAGAGAGAATCCCAAGCAGGTTCCATGCTGTCAGTACAGAGCTCGGACATGGCACTTGATCTCACAAACTGTGAGATCATGACCCGAGCCAAAATCAATAGCTAGACGCTTAACCCAGTGAGCCACCCAGGCATCCCCACATACACTCAGGTTTTTTAAAGCATAAACTACTGACAGGAAGTTGTATTCACTGTGTACATGAAATATTGAATCCTGTCTATTTTCATTGTTTTCCTTTTACCTAGTTTCCACTGTTTTGTATTTTCTTTCTAACCACTTTCCATGCATTCCTCCAAACAAATTTTTGTTAAATGCTTACTCTAACCTATAACCATTCCAGGCCTCGAACAAGAGAGCTCAATCCTGCTCTCAGGTTGCTGCCTTTCTCTTTGAAGAGAGAGGTCATTAATAATCAAGTAAACAAGATGATTTCAGTTAGTGATAAGTACCTCACAAAATAAAGCAGGTAACTATGACAGAGTACCACCCAGGAAGAGGTGTTTATTGACATTGGGTTCTTAGAATCAGGCATCTCTGAGGCTGTGAAATTTGAGCTGAGTCCTGAATCCTGGAAGAGTCAGCCATGAGAAGAAGGAGGGGGACAAATGATGGGCCAGCAGAACAGAAAGTGACTCTGCTCTGAGTAGTGGGAAAGAGCGGGAGGAAGAGGAAACAGAAAGGGGGAAAAATCCTTCCCTTTTCTTACAGCAGAAACTTCTATGTCTTCAGGCTTTCATTTGTCAGTTAAAGCAGAGTCTGGTACTTTCGTTGTCGGTTTAGATGTATAGTTGTTTGTTAATTCCCAGAGGAATGCAATATAGTCATATAATTTGATTTTTCCAGTAGAAACCCAAATAACACTAATTCTTACTGAACAAAATCAAGGTCCAGGTCTATACTGGGCAGTTTCTTTTATCAGTTTCATTTATATAAGTGGGGAAACTGAGGCAGAGAGAATTGTTGGGGACGAGCCTGGGATGAAGGAGCAAATACATGGAAGATAGGAACTTAAACACAGGCTGTGTGTCTAGGGAGCTTATGCTCTGAACCGCCAAGGCCGGACAATAGCTCCCCATGAAAATGGGCTTTTAAAAAGCCTGAAGAGTGATGAGTTGGAGATAGGAGCCCATCTATCACTGGCAACACTTTTCCATTTTGTGAGGGATGGAGAGCAGAGTCGTTTCTCGATTCCATGGCCAAGTTTCCCCCCATTCATTTTATCATGACTTCATCAGCATGCAACATGGAAAGGCAAGATGAGGGAAAATGGCTTTCAAGTAAAGCCTGTTCAATCAGCTGCTGTGCCATTAATTTCAATAAATATCCAATTAAATTTGTTGACAGGCAGCTCATGAATCTTGGAGAACAATGGATCACTTCAAAGAATCTGGAACCCTTTGGAGGCTTGCTGAGTAATATAATCTTTCAATGTGCTCATGCTTAATATTAATTTTAATTTGCTGAATGAATATACCCTGGACAGTTTGGAAAATCTACAGGACTTGGTTTACCAGTTGCCCTTCTTTCTAAGAGGGCGAAAGTATAAAAGCAGAGTTGATTAAAATGAACATTTGTTATGAATATACTGGCAGAAAAATCGCTCATGCCTCATGACTTCAAGCATCTGAATACTCATATCTTGATCAGGGGTGCTTCTGGCTTAAGTTGGTGCATTTTGATGGTTTGCATTAGCAGAGATTAATTAATCTGCAGTGTCAGTCCAGTGTCTGGAAAGAAATTCTACCCTTTTTCTGTCCAACTTTGATATGAAAGGCACTGCTCAGCATCAAGTAGACCTTTGGCCATTTTAATAAATGTTTGCTTTTGTGTTTTGTTCAGCTGAGACCAAGAAAACAGTGCCCCTTCATTATAATTTTAATTTAAAAATTTTAACAACCATTTTTGTAAGTTGCTGTGATTCCATAGAGGAGAATGTTTCTAAAGCAACCGAGGAATATTTAATATTTAAATTATAATCTCTCACTGCCCCCAGGACAACTCTGTTTCCCCCCCACAGTTTTCTCAAACTGCATCACAAGTTGAAGAAGATTTGAGGAGATTTTATTTCTCCAAATATGAGAAATGGACACCCAGAGTTGGTCCTCTTTGGGTTATCTGTCCATAAGCCTGCCATTTCCTCCAGATAAGCTAGTCAGTGTTTGGGACACAGTCCTCTTGAGATCCATTTAACCAAGCAGTGTGTTTGAGATCATTTAGTTATAAGTGTTTTCCTGTTGTCACTTTGACTGTTTTAAGTCATATATTTTAAAGGGTCAGAAAACAAAAACACTCCCCTCGGTAAAGAACATCATTGCCTCTGCTCTTCCTCTTGTTTTTTGATTCCTCAGGATCTAGAAAGGAAGTGAGATGAAACGTTTAAGTAAACATTTATGAGAAAGGCATACCACAGTGGACGTTTTCTGTTAATACTTAGTGGTACCCTCTTCCTTTCCAATGGTCCCATGTGCTGTAGGGACTTAAAGTCTGGAAACTACATTTCCCAGACTCCTTTTGGGTAAGCTTCACCAATGAGAGGTGCTTGCATGAGATGCGCTATGGACAGATGTGGGAAGGATTTGTAGATGAGTTTAACCCTGGGACCCTGAGAATCACCCACTTTAGTGAGACAGGGAGCTGCTATCATTGGCTTTCAGTGCCTCTGAGTGACCTCCTAAGAATCACCTACCTTGGTGGTGGAGAAAGCAGGGACACAGGTGGAAGTCCCCTGCTCTCCCAGCACTACTGTAAATCTAGAGGTTGGCTCTCCATCCTTTCCTTCTCTGACTTTCCCAGAGGTGTGCCAGCTTCTCACATGCTGGGTTAAACTCTTTTCACCTCTAAATTCCTAAGTCGTTTCTGGTTTTCTCACCAAACCCTAACCAATAACAGGCTACCTGATTTCTTAATATTTTAAGAACTCACTGCAATATTTAAGACCTTAACTCACTGCAAGATAAAGTTCTAGAGAGACAAAGAATTACTCAGTACTTATAAAAAAGGTTACCAAGAGATTTTGTTATGTCTGAGTAAAATGATTCAAAATTAACAGTGAATTGCTAATGCACATTTTTTTTTTCAGATTAAGAATTCAAAAATAGACATTGTATTTCGTACAGAGGGAGACTAAATGAGCTGATTTGAATTGAATCTTTGCTCTGTGCCAGTCTTTCCATTCTTCCTGAATGCTTCCGTTTTCTCTTTTTGGTGTTTTTACTATTGTTGTTATTGTTCAATGATTTCTGTGACGTAGCTTATTATATGGCACAGAGCGGTTGTATACTAAATGTTGAGTAAATAAATCAATGAATGTGTGAATGAAGGCTGATGTGTTTCAAGTACCAAAACCTTTTAAAAGTTTCTTCTCGTTCTTCCAATCTTCTGAATTTCACTTGAAGTTCTCTGTCTTGGGAAGTCTAGAAATACCTAACCAACCTGGGGATCGGCTATAGTTCCTCAGTCTTCAGTCTTTCATGGGTTCCTTCCTTCCTTCCTTCCTTCCTTCCTTCCTTCCTTCCTTCCTATATTTACTTGTTCATTCATTTATTAAGCACACCCAAAGGAGATAAAATAAGGTACAATCCCCATCCTCAAGGACACCAGAGTCTAGGGAACTGTAAAAAAAAAAAAACCAAAAAACAATCAAACACAACTCAGCACACAATGGGATGCAGTGCGGGTCAGATACATAATCCCTTATTGAACACTCTTGTGGCCAGATAAATTTCAGAACAAAGCATTTTTTTTCAGCTTTAGACAGAAAATCTGGTACCTATATTTTATGTTTTTTAAATACTCTCAAAGGGGTCTGAGATAGTAATCCAAAGCACACACATCAAATTTTCTACAGTACAATGTATGACTATTCTCACCAAATGGGATATGTTTCTTCCAAACTCAACATTTTAAAAAAAATGGCTTTCAGAGCTTTGAGTATTTTATGATTATGGATGAGGGGCTTGGGATCTGTACAATTCACGACAATGTAATACAAAGAATACAAGGTGGGTAGGGAGGCAAGGTGCTTTGGGGAATTGTGTGTGACAGAGTTAATTCCAATTTGGGGTGTGGATAAAGGCTTCCCAGAGCCCAAAATCTAATAGGATATGGTGAGGGTGGAGGAAAGGGGTGTTAACAGAACAGAGAAGAATGTTCCTGAAGCAGCAGTGTGATGTCCTAAGGCAGTGTGTGCCTGAGGCAGTGTTTGCCTAAGCAGTGTGGTGTGTGGGAGACTACGGAAAGCAAGAGCAATTTGCCACTGACTAAGAGCATTCGAAATTTCCAAGAGATGAGGTAAATGAGAAGATGAGGAGTCTGAGGCCGTGAGGCAGCAGCACCCCAGTTGCAAAAATGAGGGTAAGAAGTGCTGGCTCCCGTTCCTGACTCAGCTCCTTCTGAGCTGACAAAGGGCCATCACGTCAGTAACTGACATGCTACCTTCCCTTCTCCAGGTTTCAAACAAGCTGCCTCCGAAGGACAGGTCTACATAGCCATGAACTAGAAGTGGAGCCTTCCCTGACTATCAACTTTCTCTCTGGCCAAACACGGCATTGCAAACTCTCTATGGCAGTCTGAAACCAGCTTCCCAACCAAAGGTCTGCTTTACAACCACCCTCTGAGACAGTCCTGTCATTGGAATGCCCTCATTGTCAAGGGTTCTAATTCATCCACTGCAATTTAGAATCATCGATGTATGTGATTCAGCTTCTTACTAACCTGTGCTGTTTTAACCACAGGGTGAGACGGTTCTGTTTTTCCGTCCACCCCATTCACCTTTAATTATGCCAGGAACTACCTATGTCGGTTCAAGCCTTGCACCAGTCTCCAAATATAATCTTCACCTCCAATTCCATATTTCTTAATATTTATTTAATTTTGAGAGAGAGAAAAACAGAACACAAGCAGGGAGGGGCAGAGAGAGAGAGGGAGGGAGACACGGAATCTGAAGCAGGTTCCAGGCTCTGAGCTGTCATCACAGAACCCGACACGGGGCTCCAACTTATGAACCTCAAGATCATGACCCGAAACAAGGTTGGACGCTCAACCAACTGAGCCATCCTGGTGCCCCTCCAATTCCATTTTTTGGTTTCTGAGGCTGCAAGAGGTTCTGTGGTTTTTCTCCCTCTCTTTCAACCTCACAGCCTCCAGAGAGAGTTAGAGGAACTCAGGGTAGGTATCTTCTCTGCACATAGCAAAATCCAAATATATCGTTTTCACTCATATCTGTGAGACTTGAGGTCCAAAGAAATGTGACTTTCAGTGCCCAGGGGACACAGTGTAGGGAAACAGACACATTCTCACCACTCAGCTTGGCTACATAGAGGATTCTAGAGACTACAGTGCTGTTTGACTCCGTTAAGTCTCTGAAGGATGCAGGGTCCCGGATCCCAGGGCCCAGCCACGGCATCTCTGATTTTAGGTGGCAGTTACATAGGTAGCCATGGTCCCAGCTGAGGCCTACATAAGCCTAATTGACCAGGAAAAGAAACATGATTTAATTCAAGACAACAGTTTTCATGAAAGTGTGACAAGTAGGAAGGGTACAGAAAACGATGGTAAGTCGTGCCTTGAGTGTGATCCCGTCTATATAATTTACCAGCTATTGGATCCTGGGAAATTTCCCTAACAACCTCATCACCAATCAGACAGAAATCATAACCCAGATTTCAGAGGGTCCTTATAAAGACCCTGTGATGGTGGCAACAATGGTTCTGAGTGCCCCCAGGCAGGACCCAAGGTGAAGAAGTGTCAGCAGAAGTGGGTCCCACTGCTCTGTGCACTCCTGTATGGCTTTGCTGGCAGGAAGGGTGAGGGGACTCATATGTGAACATTTGAGAGACACGCTTGTGTTCATCTAGGGAGGATGATCGGCCGTGCCTTGGGACCCAGGAGATGACAAAGGACGGAAGTCCTGGAGAAAAGTCTGGGTTGGTCATGGAGTTACAACTTGTATGGTTATTTCTCTTTGATCTTTAAAAGGACCCTCTGAAATCTGGGTTCCCATTTCTGTTTGATTGGTGATGAGGTTGACAGGGAAATTGCCCAGGATCCAATAGCTGGTAAATGATACAGATGGGATCACACTCAAGGCATGACTTACCATCGTCTTCTGTACCCTTCCTATTTGTCACAGTTTCATGAAAACTGTTGTCTTGAATAAAATCATGTTTTTTTCCTGGCCAGTTAAGCTTATGTAATTATACTTTTCCTTTTTAAATTGACTGATAGAAATCTAAATCAGATTTATTTTTCATTCTACTAACAATACAAATCTAGATGGTTAGTATATTTACCAGATTTTTCTTTTAAAGATTTTAGATTTCCTATTTATCTTTTAATTACTTTTCAAAATACATTTCTTTTCTATGAGCTACTTCAATCCTTCCTGGAAGCAAATGGGATAGCCCCTTTAAATAAAGAAAGAAAGCTAGGGACTGAAATCGCTACCTACAGAATGTGAATCAGGTAGGGGCGCCTGGGTGGCTTAGTCAGTTAAGCGTCCGACTTTCGCTTGGGTCATGATCTCGCGGTTCGTGGGTTTGAGCCCCGCATCGGGCTCTGTGCTGACTGCCAGCTCGGAGCCTGGAGCCTGTTTCAGTCTGTGACTCCCTCTCTCTCTGACCCTCCCCTGCTCATGCTGTCTCTCTCTCTCTCTCCTAGAAATAAACAAAACATAAAAAAAAAAAAAAAAAAGAATGTGAATCAGGTAGGTTGTTGATTCCCAGGGAATAAACAGGGCAATTCCAGGTGATTTTCTGAAAGATCTCACATCAGCTTTGATTTTTTTTTTCTTCTAATAGTCAATAAATTTTGCCGACTCCACAGTATTTCCATCAGTGTTAAGTGTTTGAGAGAAGCTTGGCAGGGAGTGGACAGCCAGATTTCAACCATGGTACACAGGAATGAATGCCTAATGGTTTTTAGGAATTACACAGAAATTAAAGAAGTGTGTGTACACTGCTCTAGATTTGAAGTACTAAAATGTGCTAACTAAAAGGTCACAGTTAAACTGGTTGACTCAGTTCTTCTTTGACTTCGTGAAAATTAGTCAGCAGAGTGCTGTGCGAGTTTGAGAAGGTATACTTTATGCAAACTCAAAAAAATTTTTTTAAAATGTTTTATTTATTTCTGAGAGAGAAAGAGAGACAGTGTGAGCAGGGGAGGGTCAGAGAGAGAGGGAGATACAGAATCTGAAGCAGGCTCCAGGCTCTGAGCTAGCTGTCAGCACAGAGCCCAATGCAGGGCTCCAACCCACCAACTGTGAGATCATGACCTGAGCCAAAGTCGGACACTTAACCGACTGAGCCACCCGGGCTTCTCAAGAAGGTATACTTTGAGTGTATTGGAAATATGGCCTTGTAGGTGAGGAAAGAAGCACTTGCTAAGAGAAAGAGGCAGGAATAGACAGGTCACATACATGTGAATAGTAGTAGTTGCTGCTAACTTGAGCTGAGAGTATGTTCCGGAAAGGGGAGGAGAACCTGACAGTTAGAAGTTCTTGGGGAAGAGAAGAGCCTGAGAACAATTAGGACTTTGGAGTGCCTGTGAGGACACAGAATTTGAAAGCAGAAGCAGTCTGAGAATGGAAATGCCACTTTGAATAGACATTATATTACCTCACGGGGGAAGGATGGTGGGGAGGGGAGGCACCACTGAGGCAGCCATCATCTGCCAGACAAATGCATCACATACACCTCAGAAAGAGCCTTGGTGAAAACGCATGTCAGAACGAGGCATGAATTACGCTGAGGATATTTGCAGAGAGGCAGAAAACTAACAGTTTTTAAATGACGTGAGATTCTGTGAGGATGATGGCAGTGGTGGCAGTAGATTCTAGATCTTCCCTAATCCCCACACTGAAAGAAAAAATAAAAGCAAAGAAATGGCAAACAGGCGAACAAAAGGCATGAAAAAGAATTTACGACATCACTGGATGACAGAGTATCCTCATGACTCCCAAAATGCCAGTGGTTGAGGACAAAGGGCCAGGGGTTAGGAGACTGGGTGATATTTGAGTAGTATTTGGCAGTTGAGTAAGGAGAAGAAAAAAAGGGGGTGGTGTCTGGGTGGCTCAATTGTTGAGCATCTGACTCTTGGTTTCAGCTCAGATCATGATCTCACTGTTGTGAGATCCAGCCCCTGCTCAAAGGGCAGCCTGCTTGGGATTCTCTCTCTCTCCCTCTGCCTTTCTCCCTTGCTCAGGGTGTCAGACTTTGGATAAACTACAGAGAGTAGTCGATCAAAATTGACCCCCATAAGGAGAACAACAACAAAGGGAAGGTTTTGGTAACAGAGATACTGAACCGAGCCCTCTGTTTGCAACATTTCACAGCAATGGAAGGAGCACCACAAAAAAAAAAAAAAAAAAAATTAAAAACTAAAACAAAAAACAAAACATACCTGAACTCAGCTTTTGCCTAAAAGTACAGATAAACTAACTTCATGGGAAATTAACAGAAAACTATCAGTCAAATGGCATACAATGTTAATATAAGAAAATATAGGGTGGCCTGGGTGGCTCAGCCGGTTAAGCATCCGACTTCAGCTCAGGTCATGATCTCATGGTTTGTGGGTTCGAACCCTGCGTCGGGCTCTGTGCTGACAGCTCAGAGCCTGGAGCCTGCTTCAGATTCTGTGTCTGCCTCCCGCTGTGCCTTTCCCCCCTCTTTCACTCTGTCTCAATTTCTCTCTCAAAAATAAACACTAAAAAAATTTTTTAAAAATGTAATAAAAAGCAGAATAACATGCTGCTGACTATGAAATAAGATAATAAAAAACAAAATAAGACCCCTACAGGCAATGAAAGCAGTACAGAAAGATATCTTCAAAAAAAACAGATTAAAACTATAATGTACTGTTTCAAAGCCACTCAGGGAATTGAGAAAACTATGTAAAATATGAAGGACACATAAGTCATAAATAGAAAAACTCATAGAAAGATGACAGAACTCAAGAATGACTTCAAAATAAAATAAAGACTTCAAACTACTTCAAAATAAAAGAAAGAAAATGATTTCAGAAAATAAGTACACTGGGAGGTGTATAACACAAAGAAACACCACAAACGATGCCATAAAAGAAATAGAAAGTGAAAAGGGGGAAAAAAATCTTAAAACATTGAAATGAATTGAAAAAAGTTATAAAAAGCTTTTGACAAATATTGAGAAAAAAAAAGAAAGAAAAGACCCAACACACAGAAATAGGAGTCTCCAAAGAAGAAAATCAAAGCAAGGAAAGAAGACAATTAATAAGTGCTGTAATTTGAGGCGATTTTTCTTAAAAATAAATAAATAAATAAATAAATAATATATAGATAAATATATAAATAAATAATAAATATATAAATACATACAAATAAATAATATATATAAAAGCACATAAAATATATATAAGCAGGTAAATAATAAATATATAAATAAGTAAATTATATATGTAAATTATATATATGTGTGTATATATATATATATATATATATATATATATATATATATATATATATAAAAGCACACCATGTTTCTGAGAATTCTGGTTCGGAAGATCTGTTCTAGTAAAGACCAGACAGATTCCTGTCACCCAGTGGTAAAGAGACCAGGAGGACATTTTTCTAACAGGATTGACATATCTGAAACCTTAGAGCTATGGAGCAAGTAGTAGACACAAAGATAACCATATTGGATGACTAGTTTTGAACACCACTGATGTACTACGAAGGGATGGTGAGGAGCTGACAGTGAGCAGCACAGAGCTGAAAGGGAGGAGTGAAAAATAAGAGCAAAGACAAAACTTGTATCAGTATGTAAAAACTCAGAAAATATTCTTCTCATGCGCCCTTCCTCAGGAAACCTATCAGAGAATAAGCTTCGAGCAAATAACATGGCCAGATGAACACCAATATAAGGACTGTTGCTGTGTGCGAAGTAATAGAGTTACTAGGAGAGCCAAGGTTAGTTACAGGAGGGTTAAAATGGACAGTGTGTACTACAAACTGTGGTGATTTGACAACGGAGGTACATAACAACTATTTAGAATTAAAGTGGAGAGAAGGCTAGCGTATACAATCTAAAAAATATTTTTACTAACCATAATTTATGTATATTGAATATGATATAAAACAAGCAGTAATCTTGGGCTATTCTAATTCTACAATCTCCTGTGTCATTCTCAACCAAGATTTTGGGTGTGATGAAAAAATGAAACAGATATAATAACAAAAAGTTAAATAAAAGATCTTGTAGTTCTGAATTAAACTGGAAATATAATTATGAACTCAGATTTTAACAGATATGCAGATACTGATGATGATGATAGATAGATAGACAGATAGACAGACAGACGTATGATAAATGCCTAGAAATAATGACCAGCCAGTAACAATGAGCTTCCCCAATGTCCAGATTATGCTTTTGAAGTACAATTTTCCATTAAAAGGTATGAGTACTTCTTGGAGAAAAATCCGATTCCACATCTGAGGCAGTAAAAGTCAGAAGGCTCCTTGGAACATCTTAATATACCAAAATGCTAGGAAGCTATCAAAGACCATTAGGATCATGTGAAAAGGATACAGGGGACAATTTGGAAATATTTCCATTGGCCAAAGATAGACTAATTTCAGCTTCAGTAAGTAAGAGGCATATGTGTTGATGCTCATAAAGTATTTTTCAATTTTTGTGTGATAAGGATATTTAAAATGATACAAAACCAGTTGTTTTGAAAATGGGGTAAATAAAAGAAAAGAACCAAGTATTTATCCTGCTTTTACCGGGTAACTAAATAGTAGATGAAAGGAAACATCTTTTATGAGTGTATTCTAGCTAATCAATGAAAACAAAATAAATGAGAATATCACCATTTCATAACCCCCAGCAAATTTATGTTATCAATGGCTAAAACATTGAAACCAAAAGCAAAAAACCAGACACCATGTGCCCCCTGATGAAAGACCACTACATCACCATTTATATTGCCAAAGGCATTGAACTTGAGACTAATAAAGTCCTTAGCCTCCAGCTGCCCATTTTCAAGAAACACAGAGGACAAAGAGACATGCTGGGCACCCCATGCGTGTGCAGTCTGCAGAATCCAGGCTCGGGAAACTCTGGAATTCAAATAACCAGTTGTTCAACAGCAATTTAAGGAAATGGAAGAATTGGAAAGGGAACTTTAGATTGTAAGAGACATAATACACTTAGGTTTATAGCAGCATTATTCACAATAGCCAAAAGGTAGAAGTGGCCCAAGTGTCTCTTAGTGGAGAAATGGATAAAGAAAACGTATTCTATCTACATAATGGAATATAACTTGGCCTTAAAAAGGAAGAAAATTCTGACCCGTGATGCGTGTATGAACGTGGATAGCATGATCTAAGTGGAGTGAGGGCACCTGCTATGTGATCATAGTGCACTCATTAAACAACAACGTCTCATTTCTCCTTCCCCTACCCCTGGTAAGCAACTCTCCTGCTTTCTGTCTCTGAGTTCGATTGTTGCAGATCCACCACAGAAGTTTGAGAAACCTCACTCATGGCTCTGTGTTGCCAGCTTGGAGCCTGGAGCCTGCTTCAGATTCTGTCTCCCTCCCTCTCTGTCCCTCTCCCACTGTCTCCCTCTCTCTCTCTCAAAAAATAAATAAGCATTTAAGGGGAGCCTGGGTGGCTCAGTCAGTTAAACATCCTACTTGGGCTTAGGTGATGATCTTAGGACTCATGTGTTTGACCCCGGAGTCGAGCTCCTTGCTGTTGGCATGGAGCCTGCTACAGATCCTGGTCTCCCTTTCTCTCTGCCCTTCCTCCCACCCCAATAATTAAATAAATATTTTTTTTAAAAAGAAGGAAAGAAAGAAAAAAGGGAGGAGAGTGGAGTAGGCTATAAGTGAGGTTTCTCAAACTTGTGGTTACTCAGACGAAGGGGAGGAGAGGTAGAGGATCTCTCCAACGGTCTACATGGATAGTGGGCTCAACCTTGAGATGTGGGGATTTGGACGGTGTGGGCAGAGAAGGGTCAGGGCAAGTCTGCTGAAAGATGTGTAAGCAGTGCAGACTTAGTGACTGCCAAAGTGCAAGACTGTCTGAAATAGGGTCAGCTGTGGGAAACAGCAGGTGGTCTCAGGCCTCAAAGGTTAGGCTCAGACACTTTGACTTGCTAGACCAGGAAGCCTCAAGGCCAAGGACTGCATCTTGTTGAATCTCTCGCCCAGAGTAGGGCCTGACATGTGGTCAGAATTGCTAAGACCGTGCGTTAGGGTAAATAATATGTGGCTGTAAGGTAACATATGGGTGCTTGTATTTCATACAGTCATATTTGCACAGAATTACAAACTGTGGTTATTTTGAAGGATTAAGGTTTTAAAAAGTACTCTAAAACTAAAGGTCACATGTCATGAATTCCCTTTGTCTTATATCTTGCAAAGTACCATTCAGTAAATTTTGCATTGCAATTTTTTTCTTCTTTGAAAGTAATCCCTATTTTTTTAGCTTCTAGGTATAACTTTCCTTTCAAAAATCCAAATGAACATATTGTACCAATTTTTTTTTTAATTTTGAGAGAGAGATAGAGAAGAGAGAATGAGCAGAGGAGGGGCAGACAGAAAGGGAGAGATGATCCCAAGAGGTTCTGTCAGCACAGAGCCCAACATGGGGCTCAAACCAATGAACTGTGAGATCATGACCTGAGCCAAAACTGAGAGCCAGATGCTTAACTGACTGAGCCACCCAGGTGCCCCTAAGTTGTACTGATTTATGCTTGCTTTCTTCTTGTTTGGTAAGTTTGAAATGGGCATAGGCAAGGATACAAAATAACTCCATAACATGTTGGGACCCTAACTCATTGACAGTGGATCTTTAAATAAAATATGTCCTCTAGAGGCATCTGGGTGGCTCAGTCGGTTAAGCAGCTGAGTTTGACTCAGATCGTGATCTCATGGTTCACGGGTTTGAGCCCTGCATGGGACTCATGCTGACAGTGCAGGGCTTGCTTGAGATCCTCTCTCTCTGCTCCTCCTCCACTCACACTTTCTCTCTTTCAAAACAAACAAATAAACAAAAAGAAATATGTCCTTGGGGTGCCTGGTGGCTCAGTTAGTTGAGCATCCAACTTCAGCTCAGGTCATGATCTCTCAGTTCGTGGGTTCGAGCCCCGCATCAGGCTCTCTGTGCTAATAGCTCAAAGCCTGGAACCTGCCTCAGATTCTGTGTCTCCCTCTTTCTCTGCCCCTCCCCTACTTGTGCTCTGTCTCTCTCTCTCTCTCTCTTTCAAAAATAAATAAACATTAAAAATTTTTTAAAATATATGTCCTCTAAATGAAGTCAGATCTTCAAGAGCCTGAATGAGTCATAGGTGAGTGTTGAAGTGCACCCAGTGGTCCAGTAAACTGATAAGATCCTAGGACGCCCATTATTTCAGGCAGCAACACAGGCAAAGCAGAAACTTAGTGGAGACCATTTTTCTCCTCTACACTGACTCAAGAAACAGCACTGCCACTAACACAGACATAAGCACTGGTGCCTGGTAGCACTGTGGCTACATGGTAATTATGTGCCACTTATGCTGTGTGCCCCCTACACATATTGGGTTAAAAGACACACCCCAAAACACCCAGAGTACAAACAGTATTCCTAGGACATTAAACTTCACATCGTAATAATTTAGGGTCACCTAGAGTTGCAGGAAGCAGTATTGACCTGTGTCCTGGTGGAGAAGTTGTTCTCTTCTCTAGATGGCTATGATTGCCACATGCCACCGTGGCCATGACCTTACCTAGCTGATAGGTGCATGTCCTGTTTGTCTGTAGAGAGAGGCTGGGAAAGACCATTAAACTGCAGAAACTGAGTGCCCAGAGGGGAGGTGTGAAGGCTGGCAGACTTATAGAGGCAAAGGTGTCCTACTTCCAGCAGATATACAGACCTGGCCAGGGGACCACAATATGCACCAGAGCCAAGCTCTAATGGGGGTCCTTCCATTGAGGAACACAATGCAGATGGACACTGACAGGTTGAGGAGGCTCCTGGGGTCACCTGCTACCCAGTCCAGGAGAAGTGTTTGCCTGACCCCTTTCAGGTGAACAGCTGCCTCTGATGTGTGCCTCTGCTCCACTGCCACCTATTCTAACAATGGATGGACTCTCAAAGATCTAGAAATTTTAGGTCTTAAGGTAGGGCACAGGTAGATGTTAGTTTACAAAGGATTTAGAATTCCTCAGATCACTTTATTAGGGCATCTCTTTGCTTGCCCAGGGGGTAATCTTTCAAGAGCAGCACAGGAGCCCTGGGTCAGTGCATGGGTTGGCTGTCACGAGGCAGCATGTGGCAGGTTCTACCCAGTAGAGTATCACTCTGCTCCCTTTCAAGCGCACCTTATTCAAGCCCTCTTTTTGATACATTTGTTGGTATAAAAAAATGTGCTAAAAGTCCTGAGGAGAATCCTAAACTCTGAAACGACATATGATTTCAGAGAATATAGAGCTGGGGTTTTCTTCCTGAAAGACATGCAGATAGTTTCAAGCCTGGCTTGAATCTTACTAGTTTGTGTGGCCTCAGGTGCATTACTTACACTTTCTGTACCCCAGTGTTCTCCTATGTGAACTCATAGTAAGCCAGTTCATGTGACTGTGAGGATTAATAAGTATGTCAAGCTCATAGGACATGCCTGGGTGGACACCATCCTGTTTGTGATCATGAATTATAATCACGCATTTCAGGAGGGCTTCAGAAGGACCACTGTTTTATGTATTTTCTAAAACTGTTTAATGAGTATATATACATTTCAGTTTAAAAAGTTGTATTGAACAATACTTTCATGAGGTTTCTATTTTGAGGTTAATTTAAACTGTTTTTCAAGCAAAGTTTCTAGTATAAATTAAGAAATATTCCAGCTTTGTATCTGAATTAACTGTTACTGTAAAAGAGTAATTCTCAGTCAGAGGTGACTTTGATGATTTGATTTGCCAGTGACTCGAGACATTTTTGGTTGTCACAGTGGGGGGTACTGCTGGATCTGGGCTCGTACATCTACTGGATCTATAGGCCAGAGATGCTGCTAAACACCCAACAGTGGACAGGCAGCTTCTTTACAACAAAGAATTACCTGGCCTAGCGTGTCATGAATGCCACTGAGAAAGTTCTCTAAAAGTACTTTATGAACAGAAATCATTGTAAACAATGGATTTCCCATTAAGGAAAAGAACATTTTTCTCTTCAAAAGGAAGGTAGATGAAGACAAACATGCAGCCTGGAGAGAGAGAAGTCAGGCTTATTGTGCTGATGTATGATCATTACTAGTATATAATTCTGAGCATCCTTTCGGTGCTGATATGTTGTGGGGAGGGTGTCTAGAAAACCAAGGGGAAGAGAACAACAACAACAAAAAAAAGAACAGAGAAAATGAATCTATCCATTCAAGTCTAAAAGGGTAAAATGCTTGCTTCTGTGATAAAACCAAACCAACCAACCAAACAACTAAACAACAACAACAACATCAAAAAAACCATAAGGCACTGATACATAAGAAAAACTGTTTCTAGGGGTTTTGGCACTAAGTTGGTTAGAAGTCTCAAGGCTGTGTTGGGATGGCTCTAACTCTAAGCCAAAGATGGAGTTGAAACAAACCTTCTACTTATCTCTTTCTTATTAAGATATTAACAATATGCACTAGAAAACTAAGCAGAAAACTTTAAGTTTTAAATAAAAACAAGCTATTGCAAAAGTAGCTGCCCAAATATCTTCATGTACAACTGACTTTTAATTAATACAGGTTTAAAAACCTGGAAAACTTATATTGCTGTAATCATGGACATTCAAGTTGAAATGTTTGGGTTTTTAAATGTCTCCCCTAAAAGATGTTTGGGGTAGTTTAGGTTATTTTTAGTGACAATTTTCTTCCTGACCATTGAGGATGGAGCATGCTTTCCCACCTCATTGATTTTGGACTGTCCACATGACTTACTTTGGCCAAAAGAACATTAGCAGACAAGATCCAAGTGGAGGCCTGAAATGCACTCCTACAATTTGTTTGGCCTTGAGTTCTCTAGAGATTCACCATGAGAAGAATATGCCTGGTAGGTGCTGCCCTGTCAGCTTGGCCCAGTAAGACACATGTGGAGCACACTGAATGCAGTGTCCAGCTGGAGTTGAACCTGAGCCTAAGCAGAGCTACTTGGCCTAAATCGGCCTAGATCAGTGGAAGTATCATCTGCCTGCACACCTATGAATTCAATAATAAATATCTGTTACTGAAAGCCACAAAGTTTGGGGCAATTTGTTATACAGCATTGTGGTGGCAATGGCAGTTTAGATCCGCCCATCTTAATGATTTTGCTTTTTCTTTTTTCTGAGTTTTTTTTATTTCAAGTACTTTATTTTACCCTTGAAATACCATAAAACTAATCATTCATTCAACCTTTTCTGCCTCTCTGAGCTGGTTTTTTTTGTTTTGTTTTGTTTTGTGTTTCCCTATGGGAGATTTTCGGCCTGAGATTACTCTCACCTGATTTCAGTGTTTTCTTTTTTTTATACTTTTTTATTCTCAAGTTAGTCAACATACAATGTAGTCTAAGCTTCAGGAGTAGAACCCAGTGATTTATCTCTTACATGCAAAACTCAGTGCTCGTCCCAAAGAGTGCCCTCCTCAATGCCCATCACCCACTAACCCACTCCCTACCGACCCACCCTTATCAACCCTCAGTTTGTTCTCTGTATGAAGAGTCTTTTGCAGTTTGCCTCCCTCTCTGTGTCTTATTTTACCTTCCCTTCTCTATGTTTATCTGTTAAGTTTCCCAAATTCCACATGAGTGAAATCATATGATACCTGTCTTTCTCTTATTTTGCTTAGCACAATACACTCTAGTTCCATCCACATTATTGCAAGTGAGAAGATTTCATTCTTTTCCATCAACAAGAGAGAGACAGAGACAGAGAGAGAAGGAGAAAGAAGATCCTAAGCAGACTCCATGCTGTCAGTACCAAGCCTGATACCAAGCTTGATCTTACCAACCTTGAAATCATGATCTGAGCTGAAATCAAGAGTTGGACCCTTAACTGACTGAGCCACCCACACACCCTGATGTGTTTGCTTTTAAATGCGTTCCCTACCAATGAGATTCTAACTAGATATTTGCAAAATCATCTTTTTTTTCTCCCTACAAGGGTAATGACTTTTGTGTTTTGAATTGCTAACCAATGTATTTGTCAGAGCACGGAACAGCCTAGGGGAGGCCAGACTTCTACACATGCTGATGTCTACAGGGTATAAAAATGATTTTCAGATCACTTTCGAATTCTTCCAGGCCTTTGAATAAGCGTGGTCTTCCTTTGGCCACATGTGAGCTTTGAAATAGAATAGGGAGCGAGGGAGAAACCAGTTGGTTCACTGGTGCTATCCATTGTGCTCTGGGGAAAAGCCGAGTGGCTTCTTGATTCCTGTCTTTGAATTTCCAGGAACATTTCTTCCATTTGGTTTGTGAGATTAGGGATTTAGCAAAAGAGGGACAAAACAGCACTTGAATAGGCAACTGATGAACTGCTTAAACAAAGTTTATTGATTCCCTGCAATCAGAAATCTCATTTACATGAAAGGAAGATAATGAAATTGCATCTTAATTGTGATCTCTCCTAATTTAATTGGATCTCAAACACTTAGGTCAATGGTGGGAGTGCAAAGGCAATTTCTTCTGGAAAGGTTTTAAAGTTAATTTTCCTCCTTATTCACACGATGGGGTGCGACAGAGCCCAGTGTGAATGGACTATGAAATGAACCTGTGCGAGCTTTTGGACAAGTATATTACATGGGCCCAACAAGCTTGAGAACATTTCTAGCTGAATTTAGTTTTGTAGTTGTCACTGGTGAATTTAAATGTGCAGGCAGATGTAGAGACGCATTGTGTTATAAACTATGGACAAACAGCTTTAGTCAGATCTTTATTGTCCTGAGTGTAAGGTGGACAGAACGAGCTTGGGAAGCAGTAGCCTAAAGTTGCAGTCACTAGAGTCAGAGAATGCTAGGATCTCAAGCCACGAGAGGCCTGCAAAGCTAGTCCAATCTGCCACATAAGGAAATGGAAATGCTCAGGCCAGTGATCTACTCAAGATTGTACAGATAGTGAATTCCAAGGTTGAGTGATCCATGCAGATTCCCTGATACCTGCTTCTAGAGACTTTCTACACAGACTAAAAGAAAAATGATCTGATTGAGAGCTTATGGACATAGACATCATTAAATATGGTCATATGCGTAGGTATGACTTACTGACCTTCAAAGGCAGAAGTAGCTCATGGCTTTGCTTTGCTATGGGCTTAGTGCATCCTTGGGGGCCCTGCTGGGTGGGAGAGCTCACCTGACTACTATCTTTCTCACTGGCGGATTTTCCCAGAACTTCATCTCTCCTGGCTCCTGGCCTGTTCTGGACTCCATGTTTCTGCAGAATCTGTTCTGACAGAGCTGACCCTGGTGCCCCGTGGCCTCAAGGATTATGCCTGTGGAGGTGGTGTGGCTGTCCAGGACAGGAGTAGGTCAGTGGCGCCTGGCAGGTGGTGGTTACATAAGCACCCAGCCATCCGCCCGAGTGGAAACTCTGGCCCCAGCACTTCTGAGAGAAGAGAACACGCCAGGGGCAGCGTGCGGCTGGGGGCAAATGTGCACTTGCTCGCTGGCCTGGTGGGAATCTTTTCCAGTGAAGTGATTTTTCACATCAATACCAGAAGCCTGAGAAAAGACTTCTTCCTGTGCCAGACTTGAGGTGCCCTAGAACACACAGTATTTCAGCTTCATCTGGGCTTGGAGGGGGTTGAGGCCTATTTATTTTTGTAGTTACTTATCCTTTACTCTCATTTCAAGTGGCAAGCACTTCATTCAGTTCTCTCAGTGAAGCAGGAACAGACTGATTGGCCCTCTGGGTGTTCGGGAAGGAAAGGTCATCCATCCACTATGCAAGCACAGCCACTCACGCAGAGAAAGCTCAGACAGTCTGTGACCTGAAAAAGCTCCTCATGTGGTACCCCTCGGCCAGACCAGTCCAAATGCTTTCTTGGGAGGGCTGAGAAGCCAGAAGGACCCACACAAGCTTAGGACGTGGGCTGGGGTCACAAGCCCAAAGGAGAGAGAAGGTGGGAGAAGGGAGTTAATTCATACAGCAGGAGGGAGAGAATGGAGATGGGGGCGTGTAGAAGATGGGAGAACGGGTAGAGGGGAAGTGTTACTTCTTTTCTCTGGAGGAATATTTCTATCAGGAAAGTACCTAGGCAAGAAGGAAACAGACTTCTGTTCCATTGTATCAGGTTAGCACCGCATATATTTGTTTACTTCCAAAGGGACAGTTTTGTTTATTCATCGATCAATCCATGAACAACATAACATAGTGACTAAAAGCTCAGGCTCCTGAGTCTAACAGACGTGAGTTTGAGACTCATCAGCAATTTCCTGCATTCTCCAAGGTTTTCTCATCATAAACCAGGAAAAAATAATACCAGCTCCCTCATAGAGTTACTGTATTCGGTGAGAAAATGTGTGAGCATGCTCAGCAAAACGCCTAACACAGTCACCTCTCAAGTATTCGCTGTTATTATCGAAGAAGTGCTACCATAGGCATAGCACTCACAGGATTTAAAGAGACACAACAGATAGAAACTTCCCTCAAGGAACATACAGTCGGCTCGAGGATATAGGATTAACATACATGAAACAATACTGAACAGCAAGGCAACATGCCTATGACACACTGAAGCTCTATACGGCTTTACAAAGCCCACAGGCATCAAAAGCCATCATCAGGTAAGTGGTAAAAATAAGTAGGTGCTAGAGATGGACAGCTGTAAGGTGCATGCAAATCACCCAGGGATCTCCTAATAATAGAGATCATACTTTGGTCCTGGGGAGGGGTCTTGGACTCTGGAAGCTCCTGGGTAGTGTCTGTGTTGCTGGTCAAACCACTTATCAAGTAGTAGGGACTTGCAGAGGTGTTGGAGAATTTTCCAGGCAGCTTATGTGGCACCACTTAAGTATGAAACACAGAGGAGGACAGAAGTGAGAAGGAGAGAAAAGCCAAGAGAAATGGGCCACAAGGCCTCAGCTCATTGGAGGGGTTTTCTTTTTTTTCTCCTCCCCAGTTGTCATTGACCATGAAATGATTACCACCACCACCTCCAGAAACAACAACTGTTATCTATGTGAAACCTAAGGGGGGAAATGAACAAGAGGGCGGTCACCACATGGCGGGACTAGTCTTGGGCTTACTTAGTTTCCTAGGTAAGCGATATTTAAGTCAAAATCTGAAAGAAATGACATCAGGGAGCGGAGGAGGTGGATGGTGACAAAACTCAGGAACAGGATCTCCCAGCCCCATGTCCTTTACTTCTTACTCTTTCTTATCATACAATTACTCATGTGTTGTTCTGGTTGGTTTTTGGATAACCTATTCAAGTATTTCTGTAGCCCCTCCCCGCCCAACACACACGTAGTTTCCTCTCTCCTGGTATTAGGGATCAAACTTCTATTCTTTTTGAGTCTTTAGTTTATCACTGGACTAAATTTAAGCCATGTTTACCTTTCTGGAAAGAAAATAAAGCCTAGAGAAGAGCCAGGGTCCCAGATTGCAAACCATGAAAATGTTCTCTATGTTAGAAGCATTGCAGAAATGCAGAAATGACTGACATGTTGTGTGTGGGGGTTGTTTAATTCTAGGTAATAATGTGTGTTAATTCTGATTTATAATAATACTAGGGGCATTGGGTGAGCTTCCTCAGTGAGGAAATGAAATCTGCCTTAGTTTCTTACTGGGTTAGGCAGGTCTTAAAACACACGTGTTGGGTTGTCCCTTCTTCCTTGGTATTTTTACAAAGTCCTACCCACTTTCTCCAGGAAGAAAATTGAGAGAGAAATTACAGAGAGAAATTACAGCCAATAATGGCTTATTGCATTCATGGATCTTTTCTATAAACCCTCAGGTAGAGACTGAAGGACATTTTGTCTCTAGGACCAGAACAAACAAGACTTGGAGAGAAGCCTGACTGAACCCAGAGATCTTGGCCATTGGCAAAATCGAAGACCCCCAGAGGGAGTGATTTCAGGAGCCTTGAAAGGCTCCTTTAGACCAAATCCTCCCCCACCATGCTTACTTAGTACAGAAATGTATGGAATATGGAGCAAAGACTTTGGTTTTGCAATTAGAGAGATGAATAATAATCGCCTGCATTTCACAGCCTTTTCACCTCCGACAGCTTGATGACAGCCAAATACAGCAACAAGTACTACAATAGTTTGTCTTTCTGGAAACCACATTTCCCTCAACATTGGCTTTTATGTTTCATAATGGCTTTTATGTTTTATCGCCTCTTTGTATCTTGTACTCTGATTATTTCAGCTTTAACAATCAGAGCTTCAAAGGTCATAGGGAGAAATTAAAGTGCTTGCCTTTTAAAATGCTAGTGGCTTGGGTTTTGTTTCCTTTTGTATTTTTCATTTTTCATCCTACTTACCACATAGATTGGAGACCGACCGACTTTCCTAGAAATGAGGATCCTTTGCTTACCTACCAGCACCGGGGCTCCACACGACGTCCCATCTTCAACAATGTCGGAAGCTGGCTTCTCATCCAAGGAAATTTCAAAATAGCTATCTCTATCCAAACACAAGAATCTTTAATTGGTGATTTTTTCCCCAAAATATGTGTTGAAGTTTGACCATTTTTCCCCAAGCTGACAGAGGGTGAGGATAGAAAACGACACCCTGAAGTGGGAAGATGGTGGATTTCATCATCTCCAGTGTCGTTTTTCATAGTTTTGTGGAAAACAGTGTGACTCTCAGGGACAAAAGAAGGATGGTCACCCCCCGGTTCTGCAGAGGATGAGACAACCCAGATAATGGAAGTGTCACTGGACTCAGACCCCCCTATTCTACCCACCAAGAACTTGGAAAGCTGAAGACTAGAAAAGTAAGGTACCAATTAACAGGCCAGATTGGGAGCCTCCGACTTCCTTTCTTCTGCTCCATTACAGCTCGTTATGTCTTAGAAACAAGCAAGGGGAACTTAACCTCAAGGAGTGGAGTGGCCTCGCTAGACTGTACTGAAATGTTTGTGTAGCACAAATTTGATAAAATCTCAACCAAGTCAATAAAGAGAAATTAATTGCCTCTTAGGGAAGGCCAGTGTTGGGCCTGAATGGCCTGGTTCTGGTACTCCTATTTTTTCCTGAGTTATTTCAGGATTGGTTGGGAGCAGCCCAAGGAGACATGACCTCCGTATGAAGACACAGTGGCCAGGAAGTTGTCAACAATTATGCTCTTTGCCACTGGACCTTGGAAAGGGATATTTGAGTAGTGCACTGTCCAGGACCACCAGAAGGCTCTTAACGGTGCATAAAGTTCATACCAGGAAGACAGGGACGAATTACTTCACTTAGAGAAACCAATGTGAACAAAGAGAAGAAGACCATAAAAGCAACAGAATTTACAACATGCATGCACCACGCTGTCAGAAAAACTAAAGCTTAAGCAAAGCTCTGAGGGGAAAAGGACTCTTTTTATTTTTTTTTTTTAAATACTGTTGGAGCATGAATAACAATGAGACAACTGTATCTCGTCTTCTTGGAAAAGAGGGAACACGGAAGTGTTCATCTACTCACTCAACCAAAATCCACTGAATACCCCACCACGCACAGAATTCAACGAAGCATCAGGGGGAAAAGATAAAAGATATTTTCTCCTTCCCATAAACATAGAGAAGGTCACAGACCCTTTAGAGAATCTAATCAAAGTTATAAGCCAAAGATGGGAAAGGGTTTCAGAGGGAAGAAGGGGGAGGAAATGATGTTCAGGTGGTGAAGAGATGAAGGAAGAAGAAACCAGCAGCATGCGGCAAACAACAGAAGACATTCATTGGAAAATTCACAGGCTCCCTGGACAGGGGGAAAGCTAGATTTTTGAGTTCACCAGATTATAAACTCCTCTAATTCACACCTGTCTTCTCCGATAGGAGAATGATTTTTCAGACTGGAACAAACAGAACAAATATTCAGTAGAGTAAGTGAAAATAACGCTGTAGGAAAGTACAAGCTGCTCTTGGTGTGTTTATATCTACTGGTTGTAACAAATCTCCTCTCGGGATACTCAGGGGGGTATATATAAATAACACAGCAAACTCGCAGTCTGTTTTCTTAAGGAAAAAAAAAGTGGAGGACAGAACACATGTTGGATAAATGATGAAACGATTATCTTCAAAGGGGAAGATAGTAGTCCTAAGTCGTATTCTAGAACAGGTTATGTGCACTTAGAGAAGTGATCTCTAGTAGCCAGTGTGCACTTAGTAAAAGCGAGGATAACAAACTAACCATCTGTTCTTTTGTGACCAGTTAGCACCAGCCTGGCAGGTCAGAGGAATAGAATAAACATCACGTTCTGTAATTTGGCCAAGAATTCATAGATTTCCCCCTATGACCATATATATTGGGCAGAGCAGTGCTGTCCGTCGTGATAATACTAATCATCTACGTGATAATACAGTGAAGGGAAGATACAAATGATCTGTGAGTGAAGAATCAGACCGATGGCCTCCTTTGTGTTTCTCAAGACTCCATCCGACCAATGTCCAGTTCAATGTTATCAGTGATTATGACTATTTCGTAGAAATTGTGAAGTTAACAAGAGGAGAATATCAGCAAGCTAAGGGTGTAGCTAATATTGTAATGAAAGAATCAGGATCTAAAATTGATGGACTTAAGTTGGGGCCTTTTGTGTTTGTTAAATTTAGTTTTAACAGAGCCTGGGCACTCAGAACATAATGGTATCATTTCATTTCATGTAAGTTAGGCCATACTTTCAATAGTACCATGTTTCTCCTGGGGGCCATATTTTTATTAGTATATTTACAGACTGTACCTGTCCTGATGAGAAAGACAGAATGATAAAAGAGCTCAAGATAATTCAATATAAGGAATGATTGAGGAACTGAGGAGTGTTCGGCATGGAGAAGTAATTTGGAGTGTTCATGCTGTTCAAATTATTTAAAAGGATGACATAAAAAGAGAATGACACATGTTCCTTGTGGCTCAGGAGGAAAGAACAAGGCAGTTGAATATACATTACAGGAAAATGCTGACAGCGTAAAGAACATTTTTACCACCGATTGCTGGGGGAAAATAATGGAAAGGAAATGTTTTGGTAGTATGACAAATCCCTCATTGCTAGAGGTATCGAAGTAGATATTCAAGGGGGGTAACTAAAAGGCCACCTGGTAATGTCTTAAAGAGAGCCACATCTTAGAATTTAGTTGGACTAAATGCTTTTCCAAGTACACTAAAGTGTGGGGCACCTGGGTAGCTCAGTTGGTTAAGTGTCTGACTTTGGCTCAGTTCAAGAGTTAGAGCCCTGTGTCAGATTCTGTGCTGTCAGTGAGGAGCCTGCTTGGGTTTCCTTCTCTCTCTCTCTCTCTCTCTCTCTCTCTCTCTCTCTCTCTCTTTCTCACTCTCTCTCTCTCTGCCCTCCTCTGTCTCTGCCCCTCCCCTCACTCACACTTTCTCTCTCTCTCTCAAAATAAATAAATAAACTTAAAAAAACTTTAAAAAATAATAAAGCACACTAACGTGAAAAAATTCTGAATAGAGGCAGGGGTCAGTGAACCTAGCCCTCAACTTCTCTCAAGGGCCCTTCTTGGATTCTCTCTAACCAAAAATTTTGAGGCTAGCCTCTGGAAAACAGTGTGGAGGTTCCTAAGGAAACTAACAATAGAACTCCCCTAGGACCCAGCAATAGCACTGCTAGGAATTGACCCAAGGGATACAGAAATGCTGAGGCATAGGAGCACATGGACCCTAATGTTCATAGCAGCACTCTCCACAATGGCTAAAACATGGAAAGAGCCTGTGTCCATCAACAGATGAATAGATCAAGAAGATGTGGTTTATCTATACCATGGAATACTACATGGCAATGAGAAACAGTGAAATCTGGCCATGTGTAGCAACATGGATGGACCTTGAGGGTGTTATGCTGAGCGAAATAAGTCAGGCAGAGAAGGACAAATATCATATGTTTGCATGTATAGGAGGATTAGGAGGAACTTAACAGAGGACCAAGGGGGAGAAGGAGGGCGGAAATGGTAGGGAAAAGGGAGAGAGGCAAACCATGAGAGACTCTTGAATGCTGACAAAAACTGAGGACTGGTGGATGTGGGGGGGAGGGGGGGTGGGTATGGAGGAGGACACTTGTGGGGATGAGCACTGGGTGTTATGTGGAAACTAATTTGACAATAAACTATTTGTAAAATAAATAAATAAATAAATAAATAAATAAATAAATAAATAAATAAATAAATAAATAAATAAAATAATGCAAAAATAAAACAAAAAATTTGAGGCTAGGACTTTTAAGTTCATTTCCATGATCCTGTTTGAGTCCAGATAAATAGGGTTATGCTGTAGCATCTCACAACTCCAAAATCAATCTCAGTGGCTTGAAATAACAGAGGTCTGTTTCTCGCTCAAACTATGTGCCCATCTCAGGTTGATGGAGGGCCTTAAGAATCCAAAGCGTTTTGGTTTGTGTAGCTGACTGAAAGAGAATTCAGTCAATTAAGCATTGGCTGTCTCTGGCAGGCTCTTGCCTATCTAGAAGTACTCACAGGATTCCCTCAACCACAAAGACAGCAGGCAAGGCACACCCTTCCTTACCCTGGGAAAGGAGAAGCCAGTCACCCTGAGCAGTAACTAACGAGTGACCATCTGAAACTACCAGAGTAGGTTCATGCCTTCAAAAACCAAAAGAACGTTAAGAAGAAGCACCGATTTCTCTTCTAGCATCAAGCCCTGTTGCTGTCTTGAACGTTCTCTGTAACTCCGAGTAGGTCACTTCACCTTTTAGTACCTCGGTTTCTACCAAACAGGGGAAGAATATTTCTCTTACTTTCTCAGAATTGCTGTTGAATCAACAAGGATAAATGCAATTCAGAACATCTCACCAACTTTACACATGGAGCAAATAATGAACACTTCACCCAACACCTAAGAAAAGCCACCATATAGCTGATAACCCCCTGTATATGGGATGAGTTTTAGTAATTTTTTTTAATGTAAGGAGCACTCCTACTTGTGCATTTTCATATTCTTTTAACTGTTTCCCCCACTTTCCAGGGAGGTAGATAAAGGCAGTTGCCATTGTCCATGTCACAGACACAGACTGAGCACATGATCCAGCAAGGGGGCCTGTGAAGACACCCAGAGACCATATCAGGATGAGGAACAGAGTCCCTGCTCCTGACTCCTGTCATGCCCGTTTGCAGACTCTGCCTCCACTCTTTGGCCTTACTCCCTCCCTTACTCCTATTTCAATGGCTCTACAAAGTCTTGGCATGGAGAATGGAGAATGTGGGGTACTTGGGCAGTGGATGAGAAGTCCTTCTGCCAGTGGCCTTCTCAAAAATAGTTCCAGTTTCCCCATGACCTGGCCTGCCCCCTCAGAGAGGTCACATGAGGGAGGCTGGGAACAAGAAGGACACGTGTTGGCCCAAAGGCAGCCCAGATGTTCCAGGCGCCCATGCTCCCCCTACAGATGGCCAAGTAGTAATGGCGTCATTCAGGAATGTGGGCCCAGGTCCATGTGCCTCCAGCCCTAGAAACGCCAGACTCAGGGCACTGGCTGTGGCTTGGTAGGTGAATTGGAAAATTTGGAGGAGCGGGTCGCAGACTGGACAGGGTGCATGCAGATCTCCGCAGTTCGTTCTCCCTTCGGGGGATGTTGTCCTGCATCCGGTGATGGAGCAATGGCACGCGTGCGAGCTGCTGAGGGTCCCGGGGAGGGCGGGGATGTATGCGCATGCTCACACGTCACACGTGACACTCACCTACTACCACCGCTTGCCAAGACAACCAAAGAGGGTTAGCGGAAAACTCAGTAAGAAAGAGCTCCTCAGAATGCAGCCGGGTCCAGTGCCTGCCTTTAAGGAGCTCAGGAGTTGACTGGGAAGACAACACGTAGACATACGTAACATCTAGAAAAAAAGGCAGGATAGAATACAACTAAGTGGTAGAATTCAGATGAGACTGTTCAGAGGTGATTCTAAATTATCCAGGAAGTTCTGGTGGATAATTAATAGTGTGGTTCATGTCTAAAATTTGCCTCTTCCCCAGCAGTCCAGACTATTTCAGCTTCTTCCAATCTAATATAAAGTTTATTCTCAACCAGCTAGATCGCTTTCTCCCCCAAGCAAATCAGTAGAAAGAAGCTCTGTTTCACAGGGAAGCAACTAATTACATTTTTGTAAGATTAAGACACACACACACACACACACACACACACACTGGATCTGAAATATTTAGTGAACTTTTCCGCTAAAATTGATATTTTATCCTTGTCATTTTCAATTAATAACCGAATATCAAACTGTCATTCTAAACATAACTGCTTGTCCCAATAGCATGTTAGCTCTGACTTGGATGATCAAAGCAGGGGGGAAGGGGGGAGATCTGGAGAATGACCAAGGGAAGGGGGCATCTGATAATCCCATTAGGTAGCATCTGTATACCACTTGAAATCAAAGAGCTAACACAGCACAGCTCAGCTGTGTGCTTGCTGGGTGAATAACATATTCATCTGTGATATGCTCTGCCCTCACACTTCCCTTGGACACACCCAAGTCAGAAACCTACCTCAACCAAGACGGAAAGAGGACTTCTCATTTAGTTGTTCTGGTTTTAGAATTACCTCCCGAACCAACTCCCATAAAAACGTTCCTTTCTTCTCTCTTTCTCTGAAAATGTGATGCAGGAGGCAAGACTCCAGTATTTTCTTTCATCAGAACATTGAAAATGATAGGGAATAATTCTTTATTTTTTGCAAATGATGGAAAAGTCACAGCTAGCCACAGTTGATAGGAAAAGAGAATCACTTGCAAAACTCGCCTCAGAAAAATGGAAGAACCAGATGTCATTTTGCAAAGCACATTTAGTCCTCTCACCTTTCTTCCTTGGATATGTTGTGATGGAGGCGAAGAGATTCTCAGTGCACCATTCTGATCAACTGACTAGCTCATTGCTCAAAAAGCTCAATTCATTTGTCCGTATAAACACAGGTGATATGATGTTGAAATAGTGTTGATTACAGTAAGTATTAATGGGGTGAACATTTGATCATAGGCCACCCAGAGGGCTGGACATGAGACCCTTTCTTTCTCGATCCTATTTTTAGAGAGCACATGTTTCAAAGGGCACTTGCACCTGTCATCAGGAGACTCCACAGCCAACACTCGTTTGTGCTGCTACCGTATACATAGCCACACGGTGAGGCCTGGGCTGGGGCTGAGTCGTGTGAAGGTCACCCTGGCCCATGGCCTTCAGTTAGGGACACTCTTAGAAATGGCCCTTCAAGCTGGTCTCTCTTACCTGTAGAGTAACTTAACTCAGAGTCAAACATTATCTTCCCAAGGCAATAATCACAGCTGCTTTATAGGAAGAAAAATGATATCTGGGTTCATATGTTTAAAAAAAACCCAGTCTGCATACATATAAATACATAGTCATAGATATATATAATGTGTATTTATACATGAAAGATTTAAAATTATGTACCAGATTAAACGGTTGCAACCTAGAGAAAGAGAAGACAGATTTGGAGAGGAAGAAGTTATGAAAGTTTATTTTAACTTTTACCTCATGAACCTTGGTATTGTTTCAATGTTTAGCCACTAGAATGTTTTCATTAGGACTTGTGTCATTTTCAAATCTCTTGGCACATAATATTAACTTAAAGGGAAAACAAGAGAAATGAGGAGGAAGAGAAAATGGGAGGGAGGGAGAGAAGAAAGGAAAAGAATGTACAAATTATCAAGAACCAAAGCCATGAATGCTGAGCGAATAAAGTTGTTAGAGGTAAATGGGGCTACCTTAGCAAGACTTTATGGAATGGTTGAATTTTGAGCAGAACTTTTAAAATAATTCAATAATAATAATAATAATAATAATAATAATGACCTTGCTGTATCATATGAAATGTTCACTGTAGAAAATCTAGAAGAGCACAAAGAAGAAAATTCTACCATCTAACCCAACCGCCCATGAATATGGCAGTGGATTTCCTTCCATTTCCTCTCCTTTTTAATTTTAGACTATGTTTTGAAGGGCAACAGAAACATTACATGGAAATGGAAGGCCATTCTAGAAAATCATGTTTACGAGCAGCCATGAATGGCTTCCCTATCTCAGGCCCGAGATCTTGGTGAGTTTGTTTGGATCCGGAATCTTGGTGTTTACCTCTGAAGCCTTGTCAGAGGAACAATCTCTCTGGGCCTCACTTGCCTTTTCTGTAAAATGGAGATACCTCCTTTCTCTTACCCACCCTGCTGCATTAAGTCACCTGGACCCAGAGCACACTCCCACTACAAATCAGTTCTTACCTGGAGCACAGAGTAATATTACACAGATTAGTGGATTAACTCACAAAAGTTGGCTTAACCCATAGGTGGTTGAAATGCTACACTGGATATTTATAACAGTATGATTTTCTACCATTTTTCTACTATATGTAAGCATTTTAAATCACAGTTTGGGCATTTTGAAGGCAGATTCCTGTATTGTGGGGGTGGGGGTGGGCTGCTGCCGTCAGCCCTGCCCATACTTTTGGGGCTTCTCTTGGTAGCTTCCCCACGGAGAGAAAATGAGAAAAGTGCAGTCTGGGGCAGGTTTTGTTGCTGGGGGGCACCCCTGGCCTGGGCCCCGCACAGATCAGTCTCCCGCACCACATAGCAGCTGCAGCAACATGGGAACTCAGTAATGAGAGCAGCTGTCCTGTACTGAGGGATATTTGCTCCTAATGGCTCTAGATGTGTTACTGAATTCAATTCTCACATCCACCCTATTCCGGAGTTATAATTATTCCCCCCATTTTATAAAGGAGAGAACAAAGCACTAAGAGGTTAAATAGCTTTCTCAAGGTCACAGGAATTAGTCTGAGGCAGACTAGCATTTAAGCCATGATGAAATGACTCTACAGCCTGAGCTCTTATCAACTGCTGATATAGAGGCAGAGGGGGAACCTCATTACCATGCGCCATCTACCATCGCAAAGAAGTTACACGAGGCTGTTTTGGAGATCATCCGTCCATTTTGTGAGCTCTTCTAAAGGGTCGAAAGATGGTAGCAGGAATCTGGCCCTTCTACAAGGGAGATTTTACAAGCAATTTCCATCCCCTTCCCATCCCCTACCTCAGAGTTGCTGCCCTGGGTCCCCTGGCATTGGGAAAATTGTCCATCTTGCTGCTGGCAACAATGCCATCAATGGCGAAGTTCATTTAAGGTTTTATGAACAAATACTCTGACTTTAGGATAGAGGGTGGGAGTGGGGGATGTATAATCATCCCCTTCTATCCTGCAGTGCCCACTCCTCTGCAGCGTCCATATTTGTGAATCATCTCTCAATTAGAATCAACCGCCCATAGCATGCTCTGTTTCAGAAATGTGTCTCTTGATTTTAGCCTCTACACATTTTTTTTTTCTGTTTTGCTGTATTGCTTATAATGTTTATGCAGCTGTTTGGAGAGCTAAATATGCAATCAGTGTGATGCAATCATGTTCCTTCCTTATCAGGGAAGGAAGAAAATGCCAACTTGAATTTTATACAATTTTCAAGAGCTCCATGATGCAAAATGATAAGTTCACTTAATTGATGTGATCTTAATTGGAACCACAAGGGAAATTGGAATGCACATAGAGTTTGGTTGTTTGTGTTTTTAATAGCACTGGTTGGCTGAGATTGGACCATTATCTCCCTCTGGCTCCTCAAATGATGGAAAGTTTGTATTTCTGAAGTTTGCTGAAAACGGAATGCTATATTACAGTATTTTTTGTAGTCTTTTCTCTTATACTGTCTCATACGAGATTTGGAATTTGGTGGTTATGCTTTGAGAATGAACTATCACAGGATATATATATTTATATTCATTATCAACTGAATGCTTATTTATTCACTTGTTAATTCAAACTTTTATTCATTCAATGAATATTTATTGAGCCTAAGCCATCCCCTGGTCTTTGTTGATAAACAAAGGAGATGGACAGATGAATAACATCAAATCTTAGAATAAGATCAAATCCTACTCTCAAGATCTCACCATGAAGCCATGTGGCAAGTCCCAGGATCAAGATACGTAAGGGATATTGAGGGAGCAGGCAGGAAGGTATAACTAGGGTACAGATGATCAATAGATTTAAAATATAAGGATGAATATATTTTACCTGAACATGGAAAAAAGATGGCCCAGGAGTCAAAGAAATTGGAAAGATTTTCTTGGTGTTTCATTTCTCTTGCTTGTGTTAATCAAATTGAACAAACTTCAAATAGCTCAAACATTTATCAGTGATGTTCTTCCTTTAAGTTTGTATAAGAAGAGTTTTTTTTTTAAGTGAGAGTCCAGCAATGTATTGATAGTTTATTGATAAGTATGCATTATTCTAGGCTGTTGGATAACAATACTGCATATTTCTAATGGAAGCACATTTCATAAAGGATCAGATTACATGAACTCTAAATGGGATGTAACTTTATCTGTAGTAGTACCTTCATACCACTGTATAATCAGTTACCCAGATTTATTTAACATTCAAAGAGATATTTTTAATACATTTTCATGGCTATTCATTTGCAAATAATTTAATGGAACAGTACAAAGATGTGTGATGACAAAGCCCATATTGTACTTTCCCAAGTGGAAGTAAGAAAAAAGTGACCCCAACCTGACATCCTGGTGTTTGCTACTTTCCTTTGGGATGACCAGAGACCCTAGCCACACCCTAAAAAGAAGAAACATTTCAAACATTGACAAGATTGGAATACTCAGGAGAAGAAACTCTTTTGCAGTGGGAAGAATATTGAACAAAAATGATCAAAAAGATAGAGAAATACATCTTATTCCTTGCTCATCACTTAATGTGACTTTGAAGAATTCCTCAATGTTTCTAATCCTGTTTCTTCATTGTAAATATTGGAGAGTGGGCTGTATGATCCATCAACTTGAAAAGCTGAATGAAAATAGAAATACAACATATGAAATGACTCTTTGTTACATACATTGATTTAATCAGTAGAAGGATTAGGGAAAGAGAATTTAGTTAAAAGGGCATTTATGGAGAATCAGAAGACCATATTTCCAGTTTCAAGTTTCCTACTAACTTACTGATGCAATCTTGGACCAGTCACTTCCTCTATGCACAGTTGCCTCATCTATGAACCATGGGGGGAAATGTGGGGAGTGGGTTAGGGACACAGACTGTGTTCTTGCTATGGTGCCTTCCATTTCTAGCATTCAATGAGTCCACACTTGGGTCAATATTCCCTGGGGTGTTTATCTCTAGTTTCCCTAAAATACAATTCTGAGTGACTTTTCTAAGACAACTCAGATTTTGAAGTTCTGATGCTATTGAAATTAAACAAAACTGGTTAGTTCTCTTTAGACCTGGTGATAAACACCTTCATTCATAAGATTATATAGAAGGTTCTTTCTTCCATTTTCTTTGACCTTTTCCAAAGCTGAAGGCTTCCTATCCCTTTGAAGACTGGTCACCCATAAAAAATGGGTCAGTTAATCTCACAGCTCGTTCTTTTCTAGAGGTCTTCATGTTTGTGATTTAATATGTGGAGACAGAAGATAGAGCGTGTGTCCTTGCAAGTTCTTTCCAAATTTCAGAAGACTTCAGTATATATCATAAGTCTGCTTGATTTGTTTACTTGAACCTGCAGCAAATAAAAAGTTTGGGGAATACATTGTAAAAAATTATTAGGAAACTCCTGAGTTTTTATCACTGCCTTTGTTAAATGTTAGTCTTTCTCACATTCCTGGGCCCCATGAGGAAATGTAGTAATAATTTAATAAAGTTTGGAGCTGTTCACACTTGCTGATATTTTTATAACTTATTCTTCACAGAGAGTTTTCATATGTGTTTACCTTGCAAAACATACAAACTAGGTGACAGTAGTCCATTTAACAGATTGGAAACTCAAAATGTGGGTGACCTGTAAGTGACCTGCCCACGAATGCATATCTAAGAAATGCTGGAGCAGGAATTGCAAGTATGTTTTCTGAAGCCTGGTTCTGTCTACTTTCCACCAACCCCCCTCCCCTAGTCTTAAGGAACAGTTCATTTACTGTCCCCTGTGCTTCTCCAAATTGGGTCACTTGTGACCCCTGGGGAGCACTCACTGGATGCTTTAGTGATTTTAGCCTCTGTGTCATGAATATGATGGTCAATAAAAGTACTTCTTCCAGCTGTTAACCTCTCATACTCACTTTATTCTCATTTTAACATGTCCGGTGACCTCGAAATGGTATTGAAACTAAACATCTTTAAGCAACTTATTTGTTAATGAGTTGCTTTATAACATTTCTTAGGAATTCTTGGGTGGAAATGATTCCTTTCTATTTTAGGAAGCAAAACATTAAGTAGTATGTTTCTTCTGTCCTGAGTTGGGAGGCTTGAGGCTCCATAGGCTGGATTTCTCACAAGGGCGAGGGATAGCTGGTTTTATTTCTCCCACCCGGAGGTCATGGTCAAAAGTAGATTTATGTGGAAATAACTTAAGTGTCCATCAAACAATGAATGGATAAATAAAGTGTGGTGTATGTGCATGTAGAGAATGTTACATGTGGCCATAAAAGAGATGAAGTAATGTTACATGCAAGGACACAGATGAACCTTGAAAACATGATGCTAGGTAGAAGAAGGGAGTCATAAAAGGCCACATATTGTATGATCCAATTGATATGAAATATCCAGAGCAGGGAAACCTGTAGAGACAGAACACAGATCCGCAGTTGCTTTGGGTAGGGAGGGAGAGGAGATGGGGGAATAAGTGGGTGATAGTCAAAGGCTATGAAGATTTATTTATTTGTTTGTTGAGATGATGAAAATGTTATTTTTTCTCATTGTTTTTATTTATTTTTGAGAGAGAGCGTGAGTGAGGGAGGGGCAGACAGAGGAGGAGGGAGGATCTGAAGAAGTGTCTGTGCTGACAACAGAGAGCCAGTTGTGGGGCTTGAACCAACAGTCATGATTATGACCTGAGCCAGAGTTGGACACTCAACCAACTGAGCCACCCAGGTGCCCACAGGTGATGAAAATGTTCTAAAATTGTTGATGGTAATGCTTCTACACATGAGTGAATAATGAAAAGCCATTGAATTGTACACTTTGAGTGAATTATAAGGTATTAAGGTATTGAATTATATCTCAATAAAGCTATTTTAAAAATAAGTAGATGTTGGGGCGCCTGGGTGGCTTAATCGGTTAAGCGTCCAACTTTCGCTTAGATCATGATCTCGCAGTTCGTGGGTTCGAGCCCTGCATCAGGCTCTATGTTGACTGCCAGCTTAGAGCCTGGAGCCTGTTTCAGTCTGTGACTCCCTCTCTCTCTGGCCCTCCCCTGCTCACGCTGTCTCTCTCTCCTGGAAATAAATAAAAACACTTTAAAAAATTTTTAAAAAATAAGTAGATGTATAATTATACAGTATTCTCTCTTTTGCTCCCATTACAAGATGAGCCACCATGACCCTCTTGGTCATTATAACATCATTTACCTATCATCCCCTTAGCCCAGAACTGACTAATGATCATTCTAGCCATAGAACCTTTTCCCTGAAAATCATAAAACCCCTCTGTCTTTTCCTAAAATAAATAGTATTCTCCCTTGAACTCCTGAAATATTCAAAATTCAAATATCTACCCTACTCACTTTTTATTATCTCTGTTGTCTGTACTCAACCATGAGCTTACCCACAGCAGGGGACATTTCTTACTTGCCTTTAAATCTCTAACACCAAACATGGTGCCTCATAGCAAGTAGGTTTTGCATGAAAATAGGGGAATAAAGAAGGAAAGAAGAAAGGAAGGAAAGAACATGCAAGGGAATACTATCATTTCATTTCATCAGGAGTCATTGAATTCCTGAACACCTAGAGTATAATAGATGCTTTGTGTGCAAAGGTCTACATCAGATTCACGCTGATGATGCCTTCAAGCAGCGTCCAACAGAGTAATGGGCTAGACCTGGGTAGAATTTATGCACACCTGTGGAAGAACCACAGTGAATGGTGTCAGAATATCTGCATTTAAGATAAACTATTTAAGTTGGTTTATAATAAATATAATATTACTCTTCAATTATTGCCTGGAGTAGCTTCATATATGAATGTCAGTATATGGATTTCTTTGGTCTGTGTTGGTTATAAACTCAAGTCCCAGGACCTTACTGTCCACATCTTACATGTCTCTTAAAGCATGAACTATAGAGCGATTTATTAATAAAGACTTATTCTCTGAGTAAATGGCTGAAGGGCCACACGTAGTGAACTTTTAAGGTAATCTGTCACCGTGTGGGAAGCTAATCGTAAGGTCAAGTTGGTACTTTTGTATCCACCATTAACTAAACAACCTGATTCTTCACATGTGAGTTTTTCATTTACTCCGGGTGTAAGTCTCTATCATGGGCTATTTTGCAGCACTGATGCAAAGCAAAGTTTTTACCTAAAAGAACTTTTGTGTCTCCAATACAAAGATACCAAATTATTGCATCGGTAATTCCTGTTGACATTAGTGGCCAAGTGCAAAGAGGAATGTTTTCTGTTTGACCTTGTAACTCCAGGTACCCAACCCTGTCCTATCTTGGCTGCCAAATCATTGTGTGTGTGAACGAGTCACGTGCTGTTCAGTTCTTTCTACACTAACATTCTGATGTAAATCGTTATCACCATTAAGCACTTATTAAATATCTATTATTTGTGATGCCAAAGAATGGGTACTATAGCTAGAGTCCTGGCTTGCCACGACTTTGTATACCCTCTTGGGCAGGATATTTGAAAACTGAATTAAAATTTGGTTGTTACCTACAAAGCAACATTTTTAGCAAAGACAACAAGAATGTGGTTTCTCACATTGTCTACACGGAGCATTTTTGGTGGAACTATGAGTCCAATTATTCATTCAAGAATGTGGATTTGAGAGTAAGGTGTGGAGTACTGGAGCACTGGGTTACTACTTTTCTACTAGGCAACTTGATCCACTGAAGAGAGATGGTGATGGGCTCAGGTCCAAGAATTACGAGCACTATTTCCAGTGCTTCCAATAACTCAGCAAGGCTGGCTTCACAGTGCCTGGGGTAAGGCCAATCTCAGGGTGATGTGAGGCCACACTAGGTGTCCCTAAGTGGCCTCATGTGTGGGCGAAATTATGTCTCTGCAAGTTCATGGACTTCTATATGTGAAGCTCTTCAAGAGACCAGGCTTGGGGCGCCTGGGTGGCTTAGTCGGTTAAGCGTCCGACTTTCGCTTAGGTCATGATCTCGCGGTTCGTGGGTTCGAGCCCCGCGTCGGGCTCTGTGCTGACTGCCAGCTCAGAGCCTGGAGCCTGTTTCAGTCTGTGACTCCCTCTCTCTCTGACCCTCCCCTGCTCACGCTGTCTCTCTCTCTCCCTAGAAATAAATAAAACATTAAAAAAAAAAAAAAAAAGAGACCAGGCTTCTGGAGGAACGGCACGTGATGGAGGCACTGGAAGTTTCACGGGCAGGGTTGGTTTGAACCCTCCTCGCTGACTAGCTTCTCCATATTCATTCATTTGATTCATTCAACAAGTATTTACTACGCAGTTACTATGTACCAGACACTGTGTGACATACCAGGGGGGTAAAGTGAGGCATAAAACGGTATCTCCCCATGGGACTTATCTTCTGGTAGAGAAGGTGTACATATGTGGGTCAAGGGGTACCAGTCTTTGTTCTTCCCCAAGGCAATCTTTGAGCCAGCTTAGTTATATGTGTTATCTGCCTGTGGATTCCCCTTCTAGTCAAATACTTTCTTGGCCAGAGGGACTCATGTGAGAAAGATAGCTAAGATCTTACCAAGAATGCTTATTCTAATTTAGCACAAAATCCTCATCTTGAAGAATAATGTCTTATTCTTAACGACCCTTTGTGATAGGCAGTGAAAATAGTAAGAAGCAAGGCTCCAGAGTCCGACTCTGTTTAGATCTGAACACTGGCTCTGCCACTCACTAGTTATTATGCTACAAGTTAAGTGCTGTGGACTGAGGATATCCTCCCCACCCCTGGATTCATATGTCAAAGCCTCCTCCTCCTCCTTCCCTTCTTCTCCTTCTTCACCTTCTATTCTTCTTCACCTTCTTCTATTCTTCTTCTTCTTCTTCTTCCTCTTTCTTTTCCTCTTCTTCCTCTTTCTTTTCCTCTTCTTCTTTTAATATTTATTTGGGGGGGGGGAAGTGCAAGTGGGGGAAGGACAGAGAGAGGGGAACAGAGGGTCTGAAGTGGGCTCTGCACTGACAAGCTGACAGCAGTGAGCCTGATGTGGGGTTCAAACTAATGAACTATGAGATCATGACCTGAGCTGGTCAGACATTCAACCCACAGAGCCACCCAGGTGCCCTCATGAAGCCATCATGAATGAGATTAGTGGCCTCATAAAAGACAATCTAGGGAGCCTCCCCTGCCCCTTCAGCCATGTTAGGTCATGGGGAGAAAATGACTGTCTATGGGCTAGAAAGTGCGTCTTGCCAGACACTGAATCTGCCTGGATCTTGAATTTCCCAGCTTCTAAAATTGCAATATAAATATTTGTTGTTTATAAGCCACCCAGTCCATGGTGTTTTGTTACGTCAAACTGAACAGACTATGACAGTAAGTTACTTTAATTTTTTAAATTTTTAATGTTTTATTTATTTTTGAGAGAGAGAGACAGCGTGAGCAGGGGAGGAACATAGAGAGAGGGAGACACAGAATCCAAAGCAGACTCCAGGCTCTGAGCTGTCAGCACAGAGCCCGATGTGGGGCTCGAACCCATGAACTGTGAGATCATGACCTGAGCTAAAGTTGTATGGTTAACCAACTGAGCCATCCAGGTGTCCCAACAGCAAGTTACTGTCTTCATCTTGCCTTCCTGTTAATAGCTGCCCCAGAGAGTACCTGTGAAGAGTAAATGAGGTAACTCACATAAAGCACCTGACCTGTCATACATGGTCCTTTCTAGCTTTCGGATTAACTGATAATAGATATGCTGGTTTCAGATGGGCTGAAACTGCCTCACTGCCCTCATTCTCTGAGATCTATTCCAGCTTCCTCGGGGTGGAGGCCCTCTTTTGTACATCATTTTGTTTCCCACGCTTATCTTTCCAATGGTTCTACACACAGTAGGAGATAGGAAGCACTGCTGAGAAAATGAATTGGATATCATTTTACTGCCTTGGTATTGCTGAGGAAAACATCCAGTGTACAAAGTCACCTACCTCATCTTCCATCTGCCTTCCTTCTGTCCACAGCTCCGGAATCTCCCCACTAGCCAGAGCCCAGACCTCAGGCACTTCTATTTCATCCACTTGCATTTGCTCAAAATACCCAATCAAACTCCAATGACCAAGTCTTGGTAAATCTGTTGTCATAACTGCTCAGTTCATTCTGTGGCTTTCATTCCCCCAGCACCATCCCTGTAGTTAGACCTTATCCTTTTATGCCGTTTGTTGGTGAAGCACTTGTCTCTGATTCAGGTTATGGGTATTGAATATTTGGTTTTTATCCATTGACTATGAGCAAACAGGTGCCATTTTATCATCATGTAACAAATATATGTTAATAGAGAGTTCCCACTGATTATAAATCCCAAGGATGGGAAGACAGCAAGTAGGGATAGCATATCTCAGAATCATCCTGAAACCTCTTCTTCTATTTTCTTCATAAACTAGAAAAGCAGACTCCAGCTCTAGTTTATTATCTAAAGAGAGTATATATCTGTTATTTCCAGGAATCACCTCCTCACTTGTGAATGATATTACCGTATAAAACAAACAAACAAACAAAAACCATTATAAGTAAAAACTTCTATAATGAAACTGAATTGATCAGAGCTCAAGAAAACTCTCTTTGACTTTCCCATCTCAGTTCTGAAAGACTGGCCCTCTTATGTTGAGAATAAGCAACTGACTAAGTTCTTGTTTCTCATAGCTTAGTCTATATCAGCATTTATTAATCACTTCATTCCATTTGCTTTTATAGTCACGTGGTACCCATATGGGACTATAAATAGGTACAAAAAACACCGAGGAAACTTTTAAAACAAATTTTATCCTGGACTTCTGGAAAAGATGGATTAATGAAGGGTGGATTTATCCTTTTGCTGGAAACAATACAACAGGGAAAATAACATATGAAGCAATGGAATTCAAAATACTGGATGTCAGACCATGAAGGACAGTGAAAATTGAAATGGAAGACCAATGAGATGAACTGTAGGCTACCTTCAGGTACTGCCTTAAGAAAGTTTCAGGAAGTGGCCCAGACAAGGGGAGCCCAGACAGAGCTCTGAAGTCTTCCTGATTGAAGGCCCAGAGCTAGGATTTCAGGGGGGCTGAAGGAACTACAGTTCACAGTGCAGAATACAGGGCAAGAGAGAGCTCTAGGGAGAGAGAACCCCAGAGACCTGTAGATGCTGTCTCCAGAGTATACATCTAAAATCTGACTATCACAAGAATGTCAATTAACTACTCATGGCTGGGGAAAGAACCATTCTTAAAGATTAGAACAGGGGCACCTGAGTGGCTCAGTCAGTTGAGCATCCGACTTTGGCTCAGGTCATGATCTCGTGGTTCGTGGGTTCGAGCCCTGCATTGGGCTCTGTGCTGACCTAGCTCAGAGCCTGGAGCCTGCTTCAGATTCTGTATCTCCCTCTCTCTCTGACCCTCCCCTGCTCACGCTCTTTCTTTCTCTCTCAGAAATAAATAAAACATTTAAAAAAAGATTAGAACAAACAGTGCCCAGAATTCACAAAGAGCTGAAAATATTATCCATCCACAAGAACCACAGTGGAAAACCTCATACTTTAGAGAGAATTGATTAGAGTTCTAAGAATAATCTCACCTCAGCAGTGGGAAAAATTAACCTTAGACTAAAATTCAGCTTCAATCCAACCTAATAAAACTTAAAAGCAAAACCCCAAAGGACCAAACTGTTTTCAGATGACTCAAGCATGTCCCAGAACAAAATTCTAGAATATTATAAGAATTAAAAAAACCCACCAAAATGAAAACCAAAATATTTCACATCCAATAAAAAAAATTACCAGGCATGCAAAGAAGCAAGAAAATACCACCAATGATGAACATAAGTCTCAATAAATATGAATGTTTTTTTTCTTGTCACTTAAATCTCTTCAAAAGATGATCAAATGCTTAGAGGAAAGTTATAACATATGTAAAAGTGGACTGTATGAAAATGACTCAGGTGATCCAATTAGAAGACAGAAACCTTGAAATAGTTGTTGTAATTGATATAATATATTCAAGAAGCTAGAAAAAGATTGAGTATGCTAAGTAAAGATATGAAAGACACACAAAAGACCCAAGTAGAATTTAGAGAGAAAAACCATAATGTCTGAGAAGAAAGACACACTGGATGGAATAGCATCAGATTATTCATTGAAGACAAAAGATTAGTGAACCTGAAGACATAGGAATAATAACTTTGCAAAATGAAATACACAAAGAAGAAACTACTGAGAAAGGTGAACATAGGGTCAATAATCTACTACAAAACTATGAATTTCATTAATTGGCTATTAGTTTTAAGCAGCCAAACATACATCTCCTATAAAGGAAAAGGTGGAGAGAGACCTTTAATGAATAACAGACAAAACTTTTCCAAATTTGATGAAAATTACAAACCACAAATCCAAAACACTCAACAAATCCTAAGCATAGAAAATATGAAGAAAAGTACACTAGGAAAATCAAAATTAAATTACTTACAGTGATAAAGTGAACAACTCAAAGCAGCCAGGGAAAGAGATACATTATAAACAGAAGTGCAAATATAAGAATGACACCAGATCTTTGTCAAAAATAACGCAAGCCAAAAGTGAGCAGAGCAGGGTACCTGGGTGGCTCAGTCAGTTAAGCGTCTGACTCTTGGTTTTGAGATCGATGTCAGGCTCCACACTGACAGCACAGAACCTGCTTGGGATCATCTTTCTCCCTCTCTCTCTCTCTCTCTGTCCCTTCCCCATTCTCTCTCTCATGCATGTAGTCTCTCTCTCTCAAAATAAATACACTTGAAAAAAGAGATAGAGAGCAACATTTTTAGTGTTAAAAAAAATACTATTAAACTAGAACACATTACCCAACAAAAATATATTTGAAAAATGAAGGTGAAATATAAACTTTTTCAAAGATAGAAAAGCTGAAAGAATCACCATCAACTGACCAGAGCTACAAGAAATATTAAAGGTAGTCCATCACGTAGAAGGAAAATGATACTAGGGGAAAACCTGGACCAACACAAAGAAATTAAGAATGTGGAAAATAGGAACTACTTGGGTAAATATAAATGACTTTTTTCTGTTATTTAAAACTCTTTAAAATATAATCAAATGCTTAAAGGAAAGTTATAACATAAGTAAGAGTGGATTGTATGAAAATGACTCAAAGACTGGCAGTAAAGGGATGAAACTATACTGGTTAGAAGTATACACCAGGCTTTTGTAGAAATTAATGAGCTATTTTTCAAATGCATATGAAAACATAAAAGACCTGGCATAGATAAAACAACTTGGAAAAAGAAAAACAAAGTTAGAGGACTGATATTACCTAATTTCATCATCTGTCACAGAACTACAGAAATCAAGACAATATGATTATGGCAACAAAATAGATCAATAGGATGAATAGAGAGTCCAGAAATAGACCCACATATTGATTGCCGATCAATTTTTGACAAAATTGCCCAAGGCAGTCCTGTAGAGAAAGGGTGTTTTTTTCATATACAAATAGTGTTGAAAAACTTGGATCTCCATACGCATACATGGGAAATTCCATCCATACCATGCACCATATACAAAAAGTGAGTCTCAAAAGACAGTAAACCTAAATGTAAAAAACCTAAAGGTATAAAATTACTGGAAGAATATGTAGAAATAAATCTTTGTGGCTTTGGATTAAGAAAAAATTTTCTAAATATATCACTGAAGGCAGAATACAAAAAAAGGAAAAAAAAATAGTAAAACTAAGGACATTTGCTCTAAAAGATACTGTTAAGAGTTGAGCCACACCTTTCAGTGGATGCAGAAACAGCATCTGATAAGGCACAACGGCCATTCATGATAAAAACCTTCAATAAAGTAGGTTTAGAAAGAACATACCTCAACATAATCAAGGCCATATATGGAAAACCCACAGCTAATATCATTCTTAATGGGGAAAAACTGAGATTTTCCTCTATGTCAGATGTCAGGAACAAGCCAGGGATGTCCATTCTCACCACTGGTATTCAACATTGTACTGGAAATACTAGCATCCGCAATCAGACAACAAAAAGAAGTAAAAGGCATTCAAATCAGCAAAGAAGTCAAATTTGACTAAAATATGTATGGAACAAACACAAAAGACCCTAAGTAGCCAAAGTAATCTTGAAGAAGCAAAAGCAAAGCTGGAGGCATCACAGTTCCAGACTTCAAGTTATATTACAAAACTGTCATCATCAAGACAGTATGGTACTGGCACAAAAACAGACACATAGATCAATAGAACTGATTAGAAAACCCAGAAATGAACCCCCACTAATGGTAAATTAATCTTCAACAAAGCAGGAAAGAATATCCAATGGAAAATAACCAGTGTCTTCAACAATGGTGTTGAAAAAACTGGCAGCAACATGCAAAAGAATGAAAGTGGGCCACGTTCTTACTCCCTACACAGAAGTAAATTCAAAATGATGAAAGACCTAAATGTGAGACAGTAAACCACCCAAATCCTAGAGGAGCACACAGGCATGACCTCTCTGACATTGGCGTAGCATCGTCTTACTAGATATGTCGCCTGAGGCAAGGGAAATAAAAGCAAAAATAAACTATTGGCACTTCATCAGAATTAAAAGTTTCTACACTGTGAAGGAAACAGTCAACAAAACTAAAAGGCAACTATGGAATGGGAGAAGATATTTGCAACTGAAATATCAGATAAAGGGTTAGTATTCAAAATAAAGAACTTATCAAACTGAATACCCAAAAAAAACCCAAATAATCCAGTTAAAAATGGGCAGAAGACATGAATATTCCAAAGAAGACATCCAGATGGCTAACAGACACATGAAAACAGGCTCAATATCACTCATCTTTGGGAAAATACAAATCAAAACTACGAGGAGATACCACCTTGTACCTGTCAGAATGGCTAAAATTAACAATATAAGAAACAATGGCTGTTGGCGAAGATGCGGAGAAAGTGGAATCCTCTTACATGGTTGGTGGGAATGCAACCTGGTGCAGCCACTCTGGAAAACAGTAGGGAGGTTCCTCAAAAAGTTAGAAACAGAACCCTATGATCCAGCAATTACACTACTAAGTATTTACCCAAAGGATACAAAAATACTGATTCAAAGGGACACATGCATCCCAATGTTTACAGCAGCATTATCAACAATAGCCAAATTATGGAAAGAGCCCAAATGTCCATCAACTGATGCATGGATAAATAAGAAATGGTATATATACAATGGAATATTACTCAGCTATACAAAAGAATGAAATCTTGCCATTTGAAATGATGTCGATGGAGCTAGAAAGTATTATGCTAAGCAAAATATATCAAAGAAACTAATATTTCACTGTAGGCTAACTAGCTGGAATTTAAATAAAAACTTGGGTGGGGGGGGGGAGGAAGACAAACCACAGACTCAGAGAAAATACTTCCAAATTACATATGCGATAAAGAACTGTTGTAAAGAACTCTCCATAACCCATACTAAGAAAGCAAACTACCAAATAAGAGCAAACAGTTTGAACCAACACAGAGAAAAAATACAGCTGGAAAATAAACACATGAAAAGATGCTCAACATTAGTAACCATTGGAGAAATCCACAGTGAGATGTTGCTTCACAGCTGTTAGACTGTCTATAATTGGATTCTTGGTAGGTAAAATGATACAACTACTTTGTAAAACAGTTTGCCTCTTAAAAAAATTTAAATATACATTGTCCATAGGATACAAATAGTCCACTCCTAGGATATTCACCTAAGTTAAATGAAAGCATGTATGCACTCGTATAAGACTTATACACAAATGTTCATAACAGCTCTACTTGAAATAAAACCAAACTGGAAAACTCAATGAGGGTGATTGATCTGTTCATTACCTAGATTATAGACGGTTTCATGACTCTCGACACATGAAAGCTTATTAAACAATGTACTTCAAGCATGCGCAGTTCATTATATATCAATTATGACTCAACAAAACTGTTAAACATAATTATTCTTATGACTTACCTCAGATAATTTACTGGGCTTGGGAAACATCTGATATGGCCATTCTGAGCAAACATCACCCTATTGGCTATCATTTGAGCTACTTTTCAACTCAAGTTATATCAAAAACTATTCAAAAGATATTCAAAATATAACTACTATTCTCAGGGTATATGAAGCATAGCCAAGAGATCATCGATGTATTGATATGTTCACATTAAGCCCTTTATCAGGTTCTTGGAATGGAAAGATGAATAAGAAATGGTCTTTGGAGTCCATAACTGATTATTACAATAGATATATCTATATATCTTTATATTATGTGCATAACAATAAATATATACAAAGGATGATAACAGAATACATCAGAAAAATGGTTTGGCCAGCTGTGGCTGGTCAGAGAAGTCTTGATATGGTGAAATCTAAGCTGAGGGTTGATGGAGTCACAACTCTGGAGAAATTAAAGGGACATTACATGCAAAGGAACCAATATGTATAATCAGAGAGAAGAGTGAGAATTAAATGTAGGGGAAGAAGAAGAGCTTCAGCATGACAGGAAGTTAAGAGAATTGGGATCGGGCGTATGTAAAAGGATCTCAGAGCAGAAAAGGCTCCATGCCTTCCTTAAGATTTTGTCTGACTAAAGTGATGGATTGCTGCTGAAGTTTATTCTTAGGGAGTAACATGCATGAGATATTGTAGAGGAAAAAGACCACTCTGTAGTGGGTAGGACTGAAGGCTGGATGAGGTGTAGGAAGTTCCAGTAAGAGAGTGAAATAATAATAAAATTGAAAGAGGCTGGGAGCCTGAACCAAGATAGTGAAGGTGGGATTTGAGGAATGAATAACTGGAGAAAAGGTCTTTGGGTTCCACTGTCAGGAACTGAGTCAAGGAACACGAGAGGAGAGTAGTTTATGGAATGGTATCAAGTTCAATTCTGAACACCTTCATGTGTCCATGGAAATTCAAAATGGAATGTGACATAAGAAATGAGCTTTAACTTTATCTATACATTTTCCCCCCTCAAAATTAAAAGCCCAATGCAAATGAAACTAAATGTCATCGCTTGTTAATCTAGACCAGTAATACAAACAGCATGCTTTCTTAGTTTTCTGTAAATTTCAAACATTTCAAAATTTAAGTTAAAAAAACAATATGCAATACACAGTATGGTAAATTCAAAGTCCCTCTGCCATAATTTAACTGAAGGCTAAATAAATTAATAAGTTAACCTTTTAAGACACTGCCTGAACTCACAAGAAAATGCAAGGGAAATTTTTACACTTGATCTTAGCCAAAAGGCTGAGAAGTGATGCAAGGGAAATTTTTAAACTTCACTCTAAAAATTCTTTTTAAGGAAATTCATGTTGGGTTCCTTGGATCTGAAATCTAATGCTGGGGTCCAACATAAAATGAATGTGTGACCTCCTCTTCATTTATAGGGACCATCAAAAAGGGCTACGTGGTTGGCAGGTGCAGACTTATGGTTTTTGGAAGGAATTAACCTCAATTTAGGGCCCCAGTATTCATACAGGTAAAATCTGATAAAACAAGAACACACACACACACACACACGCACACACACAACTGGGAAGTCATGTACTCTGAATGGAAGCAAAACCACAACAGATTTAGATCCTCAAGTCCCTCATATATAAGACCATTCATAAAAGAACCCTTCTATAAAAAGAAAAATATTTTCATGAAAATTTAAAACTCACAAAGACATAAATACTAGATACCGCTGAAAAGAGGGCTGATAAGCCATGAAACAAATCTGAGGAAACTACTCCAAATGAAGCAAAGAGCTAGAGTGAGAGAGAAAATAAGAAAGAAAAATAAGTATGGAGGAGAGAATGAGAAGGTCTCACCTATGTCTAGTCCAAATCAGAGGATACAAAGGCTCAAGGAGATGATGACAGAATTTTCCAAAACTGGTCAAACACATGAATGAGAAGGATGAATGAACACAGTGTGACAAGCTGGAAAAAAATAAAGAGAAATCACACTGTAGGGAGACTACAGGACCCTGAAAACAAAAAGAAGTACATATCTTCTTCTCCTCCCCCACAAATGGCAGGTTGCCCAATAGAAGCCAGATAGTCCATTTTGTTGAGAGAAAATTACTGTCTATTACAATTATATACTGAGCAAAATGGTCTTCTAAGAACGAGGTAGTTTTATGTAATGCACTCTTAGAAAATATCAATTAAATGAATGTGTACAGACTATAACTAATAAAAAAAAAAACGGTCCCAGAAGAAATAGTGAACAGAAGACTAGCAAATCTATGGAAACATAAAGAGGTAACACTCATATGAAATGATGGAGCTATATGATCTAATGTAGGGGGTGATTTTTTTTTTTTTAAATGCCTGAACTAAAGACTATGACTTAAATTACTTGAATATCAAGAAGGATTGTCTGGGGTTAAAGTGTCCTAAGGCATTTATAGTGTTGGAAGGAAGAAATGTTTTATTAGCTTTAGATTTAAAAAAAAATAAGAATTCATAATAAAATTTCAAGTAATAGAAGCAAAAGCACACATAGTAAAACTTAGCAACTGATTTGGAAAATGGAACAGGGAAAAAGAACAAATTGTTTTGAAATGCTGAATAGAATAGATGGGCACCCACATATTATAATATATTATACATCATCATAAATTAACTATGACGCAAGTAAAACATAATTTAATATGAAAAGTAGAAGAAAAGAGTTATTTTGTAAATAACTCTAGAAGTATTCCCAGAAAGTAAGGAATAGGCAAGTGTGTCCATTATATCTACTACAATTTAACATGACTCTGGAATTATTACCCAATGCAATAAAACAAGCTAAAACAATTAAGAGCATAAGGATAAGAAAAGGAGAAATAAAACTTCTTCTATTATAGCTAACAAGATAAGATACATGGAAAACCCTAGAGAATCAATTATTGGATTAACTTAACAATAAAATCATTCAACAAAGCAGCAGGATATAAAATTAACATGCAAAGATCAATGGTTTTCACACGTACAAATAACCCACAGATAAGGAAAACTCAATTTACAATAGCAATGAAAAAAATTAAAGCATTAGAATAAACTTAATAGAAAATATTTGGAACTGTATATGAAAAAAAAAGCTTAATTCTCTCATGAAGGACATAAAGTAGCTAAGAATAAAGACATCCTTGTTTGTTAGTAAAGCTTGGCATTGTTAGGATATTACTTTTTACTAAGGGTTTATAAATTTAATGTGATCCAATAAAATACTTATGAGATTTTGTTATGGAAGTAGGTAAGTTGGTATCAGCATCCATATGAAAAATCAACACACAAGAATATTTAGGAAAACATGTTAAGGAAAAGAGGAGTCTCTTCCCGCCAGATATTAGTAGACAGACAACAGAAAAGGATCAAAGTTCAGAAATAGACCCAACCACATATTGAAATCTGATATATTATAAAGATGATTTTTCATTCACTGGAGCAAACAGTCTTTTTAATAAGTAATGACAAAGATAAAATTCCACACATATTACACACCAACATGAAGTCCACATGGATCCAAGATGTATATGTAAACAGTAAAAATACATAAAGACTAGGGAAAAATAACCACAATGAATTCCTCCTTATTCTGTATTCAACAAAAGAAAACATAAATAAGTTGATAAATTTGTCAACATATAAGTTTTTAAAAAGAACCTTGGGTAGCAAAAAAATTAACAGAGTGAAAAAAGAAATGACAAACTGGGAAAAAATATTTGCAATATATGTCTTGGAGAAAAGGCTGGTATCGTTAAGGAAAAAATGATTTTTTAATTGAGGAAGAAAGATTAGAAATTTTAGAGAAAAATGAGGGCGCCTGGGTGGCTCAGTTGGTTAAGCATCTGACTTCAGCTCAGGTCATGATCTTGCAGTTTGTGGGTTTGAGCCCTGAGTCAGGCTCTGTGCTGACAGCTCAGAGTCTACCTCAGATTCTGTGTCTCCTCTTCTCTCTGCTCGTCCCTGGCTCATGCTCAGTCTCTTTCTGTTTCTCAATAATAAATAAGTGTTAATAAAAATTAAAAAAAAAAAAGAAAGAGAAAAATGGGCAAAGAGCCAAAGTGACACTTCACAAAACCAGATACAAAAAAAGCCTTTTATCATATGAAATGAGCCATCTCACACACCACTGATGGGACTACACAATGATAGAATCCTCACAGAGGCGAATTTGGCAGGATCTAACAAAACTGTATGTGCATTTATTCCATGGCCCAGAAATCTCTCAACAGGAATCTCACCCAAAGACAACTTACAATAATATGAAAATGCATTTGCACAATGCTTTTCACTGCAGCTTAATTTGTAATGGCAAATTTTTGGAAAGAATGTAAATGTCCAGGATAGGAAATGGGTTGAATAAACTCTGGCGTGGGCACGAATTGGAGCTCCATGCAGCTATAAAACAGAGTGAGGAAGATCTCTTGATGCTGCTACAGAGTGATTCAAGGAGAGATTTAAGTGAAGAGAGCAAAATAGAGAGAAAAAGAGGCAAGAGTAAAAAAATGCATGTATCTGCTTATTTTCACAGAAAGAACTCTGTGAAAGAAAATCCAGAAGACAATAACGCTGGTCACTTACAAGAGGTGGGTGTGGCATGTGATGAAAAGAATAGAAGACAGAATGACACTTTCCTGAGCCTATCTCTTTGCTTAGCATTGACTTTTGGAAGCCAGCTAGTGATCCACATATATCCAAAAGTAAATTTATCAACAAAGAAGGGAGGAAAGAAACTAACACTACAAGCAAGTTGAAAAAAGATGAACCCATTGCATTTCAAAGGAGTACTGTGCTCACTGAACGATAAGTCTACAGAAGATAAGCTAATCCAAGTAATTGATTGACATGGTATCTGACTGTGGGGTGGGTGTGGAAAGAAGTGAAAAATTCTGAACTATTTTTAGTAGATCTGTTCTTTTATAGTGGTAGGGACAAGGTGATTCAGAAATCATGTCAAGTGTATTCGTAGGATGAGGCAAGAATACATACATCAGAGTTATTGGGATTCAGGATGATTTAGCCTTACAGATTTTCTGGAACTGGCAAAGCTGCTTCAGGCCATGAACACCCTACTCACAACATCTTTTTCATTTCTCAGTAACCTTCTCTTCTCCCATATCAGGGGGAAGATATGGGAAGGAAAACAAAAGACAAGAGGTCTTCCAATGGATCCTAAGGTGTTGTGGAGGCTGTCAATACATGCTTCAGATGTCTTCATTCTGGGCCCCCAGGACCCCTCTCCGAGAGTGGAGACCCTTCTTTGCTGCATTAAGAATGTTTCCTCTCATGATTGATGGCAATCATGATAATGGTGAGGACAGGCTGTCGGCCAGTCTGGGTACGTTCTCACCAGGCTCCATCACTTAATGGCTGGAAGACTGCAGCAAAGTTACTTAACTGTGCCTCACTTTCCTTACCTGTAAGAGCATAAATACTGCATTGTGAGGACAATGTAAGGTAATACTATAAAGCACAAATCCCAAGAAGATAGAAAAAGTTTAATACATTTACTTATTGTTTTAAATCTCCTTAACAAAGCCCTTTAAGTGGTGCAGTTTTAGTCTCCTCTCCCACAGCTGTATTCTTCAATGCACCTGTTTATTATTCCCTTTTACCCAATCCTTTCTGTTTCCCTCATAAGTCCTTAAGCTGATTGGCCTGTATTCCTGGTAAACAGTAAATGACCCCTGAACCTGTATGCATCCACAAATACCCACGCACGTGTACGCACGCCAACTAGACTCTGCAAAGAACCAACACAAAGTGAAGCCCTTTCCAGGTTAATCAGGACTGGGCTCTCCAGCCAGAGAACACAGGGCTATAGGCAGAGCGAGCAACAGATTTAAGAGGTTTCTGACTCCAAACCAACTATCTGATGTCCTAAATTCCTAGTATACTTACTAGGGATTTACTTAATTGAGGTAAGACAGGGACATATTAAGAGAGATCTGTGCTCTCCGCTACTTCAGGCTGTTTAAGTTCCGCTGTGGCTCAGCCCTACCTTCTGTAGACCCCTTAACCTCTCTGTACCTTGGTTTCATCAACCATAAAAGATAGAACCTGCATCGTAGACTCAGTACAGTTATACATGCAAAGTGCTTAGAACAAACAGCATCTACTTAGTCTTATTTAGTTATCACCTATCACCAGTATTATTTTCTCTATACACATTCAACAAATAATAGTTAAGCAACCACATTATGCTAAGCACTGCACGAGGCACGAGGAATATTGTGATGGACAAAATGAATAGTTTGTACGCTCCTGGGGGGAAGAGACAATGAACAGATTTTAACAGGAACAAATTGTCATGTGTACCAGGAAGGGAGGAGATGAAGCGGGAGAGAGGATAAGGATGCTGGTGAGTGTATGGGTCCCAGCAATGGGGCTGGGCTTTGACCATCAAAAAAAAGTCTTGTCTGAGGATGAGGCATTTGACTTGAGGCCTGAATGAGGAGAAGGAGCCAGTTACTGAAGAGGAAGAAAGGGGAGTCCACCAGGTACAGCGGATATAGCCTGTGCAAAGTTCGCTGTTGGGGGTAGAGGGGAAGGCAATGGCTGTCCAGTGGAGCCTGACATTGTGAGTGTGTGAGTGGCCTATAAGGCAGGCAGGGATCAGCAGACAGCACAGGGTCTAGTAGGGCATGGTAAGAGTGCAAATTTGATTTTATAAGTCCTGTGAAGTTATTGAAGGTTTTAAAGCAAGACAGTCACATGACTGCCATATGAAAATGGGTTGGTCCAAGGGGAAGTGAGAATGACTGACCAAACCCTCTCACAGTGGATTTGGCTGCTACATCCTCTGAATTACATAGACCACCCAGGCAGTGGTCTGCTGGGTCACACATGCAGAATGCATCCCTCTGTACCTCAGGGAACCAGCCCAAAGCCTTATGTACTTTTTGGGCTTGGATCATTGATGCCCCACTGGGGTAGGGAGGGGGAGCATGTTTTGGCTGTTGGATAATGTCTTACATCTTGTAACATGTGGCTTTGATCTAGTTGAGTGGGATCCTCAGTCTGTTGAGCTGACATCACTATTATAGTCTCTTTGGCACTCAAGAGGTAAATTTTGTCCCTCCAGGTTTTTTCTTTCAATTCTACAGTCAACTTGTCTTGATATTTAATTAGAAGATTTACTATTCTTTTCTCTAAGTGGACATTTGAAGAAATAATCCCAGGTTCAAATCCTTTCCATATTGACAGGATCTGTAGGCTCAGTTGCTTGGCCAAATTGCTGTCACTTCATTTGTTTGCTTGTCTTTGAATAAATAATGTTTCAATAGCTGGATCTACATGGTTCTGTTAATTAGTTTCACCAGGTTTTTTTTGTTTGTTTGTTTCTGATTTTTATTCAGGCCTGTAAAGTGTTACGTAGATAGTTTCTGTGTGCTGGATATCTGTCGATCCTTGTTCTGTCTCTGTGTGGCTGTATGATTTTGGATCTTGGAGACTGTCATCCCTTAAAACTGTGGCCATTTCAGTTCTAATGTCCCATGGCCTTGGACACACATCTCATGGCTTCCTTGTTATGATGTTATCAAATTATGCCAGGTGGGTTCTCTGAGAATCGGGGACACCAACAAGAATAATAAAATAGCATTACTTATTATAGTAACAAACTGAAAACAAGCCAAATGCCCACTTACCAGTCACATGGATGAATTAATAAAATATAAAATAGCAAAAAAAAATGAATATGAATGGGTATGTGGGTGCCATGCATGGAGGCCATATAAGGCAGGTGCAGAGATATACATACAGTGTTATGATTGTATTCATAAAACACAGACATAGGAAAAAATTTACAGTGCTAAAATTCAAGATAATTGTCAGTATCTAGAAGCGGTGACTAAGAGGTACCCTGAAGATACCACGTTTCTGCAGCGTTGATACTTCTCTCTCTTCATGTGAGTCGTGCTCACTTTCTGAAATTTCAGGTAGCTACACAGTAATGATTTTACATTTTTTTAAATGTTTACTTATTCATTTTGAGAGAGAGAAAGAGAGCATGAGCTGTGAAGGGGCAGAGGGAGAGTCCCTAGGAGGCTTCACACTGTCAGCACAGAGCCCGATACAAGGCTCGATCTCATGAACTGTGAGATAATGACCTCAGCTGTAATCAAGAGTCGGTCACTTTACCGACTGAGCCATCCAGGCATCCTTGATTTCACATTTGATACACAGATATTTTACTTTGATGAAAAGTTTGTAATCAAGCAAAATAAAATTAAGCACATATAACTAAAAAGCTAAGATTTGATAGAGCTAGGTACTGCAGGGTAGTACATAGGTATTGGTTATATCATTTTTAAAAAATTCATTATAAAAAGTTTAAAAGAACTTGAAGATGGTGCTAAATCAATTCTAAGCTTTCTCATCCTGTAGGAAATTTGCTTAGTGACTGAAGTTCATTGACTGAGGGGAAAAGACTTCCTGCCTAACTGGGCAGATGGAATATAAAAAATGTAGAAAATATTATCATGCAAATTCCAACCAAATTTGATATAACTGTATTTATAAAAATAGACTTGGGGGTGCCTGGGTGGCTCAGTTGGTTAAGTGTCCAACTTTGGCTCAGGTCATAATCTTGCAGTCCATGGGTTCGAGCCCCGCATCGGGCTCTGTGCTGACAGCTCAGAGCCTGGAGCCTGTTTCAGATTCTGTGTCTCCTTCTCTTTTTGCTCCAACCCTGCTTGTGCTCTGTCTATCTCTGTATCAAAAAATAAATAAATTAACAAACAAAAATTAAAAAATAAATAGACTTGAAGTCAAAGAGCATAGTATAGATAAAGGTCGTTTTGAAATATAAAAGTTTTAATTCAGTGAGTAGATACAAAATTAAAACTTCGTATGTGACTCGAGGCATAGCCTGAAAATATGTAAAGAAAAAAATATAGAACTAGGAGTACCAAACATATCCACAGTCATTTAGGCTATCACAGTAGACATGGGTAACAATATCTGTAGTAAAATATGAAATCATGCTAGCACTGTAAACATATTTTGTGCTATAATAACAAAATACCACACAGAAAACTTGTAAGAGAAAAGTAAAGCAGGTGCTAGAAGATATTATAAACTTGAGTTACATATTAGAAGAATAAAGATGGAAAATTGCCAAGTAGAAACACATCTAAGGACGTGAAAAAAAAAAAACAATATAACCCTGACCAGAACAGAAGGAAGAACATTTTAAAATAAAAATTAAAATGAACTAAATAGAACACACAGATACTATTGAGATTGTGGTAACTGACACTAACCAAGAGTTCATTTTTCAAAAAGATAATAAAACTGACAAACGCTTAGTTAAATTGATTTAATAGAGTAAGCACAATAGGTATTAAGAAATGAAAGATCTGCAGATAATATGGAGATAATATATAATGTTATGAACAACCTTATAGGAATGAATTTGAAAATTTAGACACAATGAACAAATGAGTTGCTTACAAAAGCAAACCAAATGACAAATAGAAAGAACCTTGCTCTGAAAACCAGTAAATGAAATCACTCATCAAAAATTTTCTTCTTTCTCTATAAAGCAAACTCCTAGACCACACAGCTTCAATGAAAGAATTCTATAAAATATTCATGGACCAGATAATGTAAATCTTATCCGAGCTATTCAAGGATTGGATTGAATTCATGAGTTTGAAATTAATACTGTAGAGACGTTAATTCTCCCCCAAACATACAGCGATCTAGGTTAAAATACCAACTGTAGCATTTGAGTATTTGTCAAGCTAATTTGAAATTGATATAAAAATATAAAGGGCTGGGGCACCTGGGGGGCTTAGTCGGTTAAGCCTGGGTCTTCGGCTCAGGTCATGATCGCGCAGTCTGTGGGTTAAAGCCTCACGTCGGGCTCTGTGATGACAGCTCAGAGCCTGGAGCCTGCTTCAGATTCTGTGTCTCCCTCTCTGTCTGCCCCTTTCCGGCTCTGCTTTGTATCTTTCTCTCTCTCTCTTTCTCAAAAATAAATAAACATTTTATAAAAGGATTGTGTATTTCTGGCACACCCCAATGTACAAACAGAACAATGGATCATAAAGGATCACCAGAAATAGACTATACACACACGAATCTTTGTTCTAGGACAGATATTATAACAGGCCATCAGGGATAGACTTCTTAACAAATAATGCTGGGAAGGTTGAGTATATCCACTTAGAAACCTCACTCTATATAAAGACATCAATCTAAATGAAATAAAGATAATCATAAAAAACAAAAGTATGAAGATTTAAGAATAGAATATAGGAAAATATTTTCATAACTCACAGTACGGAAAATATTTCTTAAACAAGATATAAGAAACATAAGCCGTGTAGAAAAAAATTATAAACTTGACTACTAGTCATTTAAGAATTTCAGTTAATCAAGAGATATATGAAAAGATTGAAAAATATAACCTGCAGAGTAGAAGGTTTTCTAAAAATATATCCAAAAAAAGACCACTGCCCCAAATACGTAAGGAACTAAGAATCAAAAAATTGAGTAAACCGAGGGAAAACCAAGCATGAGAATTGAATCAGTATTTCACAAAGAAGGACACTTTAATAACAAGTAAATATAGGAAGAAAGGTTTAACATAATGATAGTCAGAAAAATGAAATTAAATCTACCAATATATGCTATGGCACACTCCCTTCCAGCCCCAATTGGCAAAAATGTAATTGTCTGAGATCCTGAGGAAGATAGGATCTCTCGTCCACTGCTAGTGAGAACATGAATTGCTTCATCAATTTTGGAAAACAACTTGGAATTACTTAGTAAATTTATACTTATTCATTCCTGGCAACCATCAATTCCATTCCTTGCAAGAATGTTTGAAACATTGTTGGTGATTGCCAGAAACCATAAATATCCCCAGATGTACATCAATAGTAGAATGGATAAATAAATTTTGGTATATTCATCACTTTTCTTAAAAGACCAAACTGCAGCTATATACAGAAAACACGGATAAATCACAAACATAATATTAAATAAACATAATACTAAACAAGGAATAAAAAAACAAATTTAGTTGATCCATTTATATAATTTTTGTAAGCATGAGTGTGAACAACATATACACAGGATGTATAGATGGTGAAAGCGTTTATCTTTTTTAAAGCAAAGCAAAGGAATGATCATCAAAAAGATCAGAGCACAAATTATTTGTGAGGAAGTCCATCTGGGAGGGCCACAGAGGGAGCTTTTAAACTACTGTCAATGTTTTCTTTCTTTCTTTTTTTAAAAATTTCTTAACATTTATTTATTTTTGAGAGAGAGAGAGAAAGACAGTGCGAGCAGGGGAGGGGCAGGGAGAGAGAGGGAGACACAGTATCCAAAGCAGGCTCTAGGCTCCAAGCTATCAGCACAGAGCCTGACATGGGGCTCGAACTCACAAACTGTGAGATCATGACTTGAGCCAAAGTTGAATGCTTACCAGCTGAGCCCCCCAGGCACCCCTACTGTCCATGTTTTCTTAACCTGGATGCTGTTTGCACAGGGGCTCATTTTAATATTATTATTTAAAAGGTGTATGTTTTTATGGATTTTTTTGGTGCACACAATATATTTTAGAGTAAAAAAAAAGAAGAGAAGTGAAAATTCCAGGAAACTGAGTCTTCATAAGATTTGGCCCCTTCCCAAGAGGTGAGATATTCAGTCAAAGCAGACATTTCTTGCTTCCTCGCACCATCAGCCTTGTTTGAGTGCATCACCTGGATACTTCTGCTTTCTCCAGCTACAACCTTTGGTTACAGGGTGTCAAAGGTTGGTGTCAAGAGAGGACGCAGTAAGGGCATTAAGGATGTATATTGGTTACCCAAGCAGTGCCGGAAGTCCTTGGGCAGGTTTTTTAAAGCAAAATCCTTACTTATCCAACAGGAACGGACGGAAGTATCTCCTGGTAAAACAATGTAATATCTACATTTTCCAAGACTTCTCCAGTTCCAGAAAATCCTTTCTTTCTTGTGTGCACCTAATTACCACATTCTCCTACCACCCAATTATAGGAGAAACTAAACAGTAAGTAGAGGACCTTTCGAAAATGGCAGCTTATTAACAGACCAGCTCAGCCTAAATATAATTGCCTCAGGATAATTACTTTTAACTTCCTTTTGTATAATCCTTAGGTCACTTCTAATTATTGTTTGTTTCATGTCTGTGTTACTAGACTGTAAAAGTCTGAGACAGAGGACCCTATCAATATTGTTCACCTCTATAGTCCCAGCTCTTAGAAGAAGACCTCGCATAGAGGAGGTGTTCAGTAAATATTTGTCAAATGATAAATAAATGAACAAATGGACACATGAATCAGTGAACATTTAATGCAACATTCAGGGGCCTCTTCGTACAACTACAAGATTCAGAAATTTCCTTTTTCCCCTTGTTTTTAGCACCCAGGTAATTTCCCACAGATTCCGTGGATAGACTAGTAAGCGTGTGATTAAAAGGAAAACATAATAACAGGAATGTCAATTAAATTAAAAACAGAACATAAATATGTTCCACTTCAACACTTGACAATGAAAAAAACTAAAATAAAAAGAGATAACAGTCAATTTTGGCAAAGCTAGAGGGAAAAAGCACTCTGCTATGGGGAGTATAAATTATTAAAAGGTTCATGAGGACAATTCATCAAAATGGACCAAAAACCTTCCAAATTTTGTTTCTAGGCATCTATCTTTAGGAAATACCAAAAGATACACGTAAAAAATAGTGGAACGCTGTTCACTGTAGCATTATTAATAATTGTGAGCAGCCAGAAACATTCTAAATACCCCCAAAACAGGAAATAGGTTCAACGAGCTAGGGTATATTAATTCAATACAATACTATGAGTCAGTATTTGTGTTGTAAGAAAATATTTAATGGCATAAGAACACCATTACTATATATTACTGAGTTTAAAAAATAAAAGGAGAATGCAAATAAGTATAGTTGACATCATCCTGTGTTAGTAGGAAAAAAAATGTATATAGGCATAAAAAATGCATGATACAGGCCTAGAAGAATATATGTTAGTATTAGAGTGCTTGGCTTTGTGTGGTGGCATTACGGATGATTTTTAGTCTTTTATTCTTATTTCTAATTTATATTCTATTTTCTAATTACATTGAATTTATATTTCTTTTGTAGTGAAAGAAACTGGTAAAAGTTAATTAAATCCTAGCAAAGGGTATATAGAGCCACAGGAAAAGATTAGAAAGATGCATAGCAAAAATTAAATAGCTCTTATCTCTGGGTATCAGATTCTGGGTGATTTTCTTTTCACTTGAAAGTATTTCTAATTTTTCTGTAGCAATCTCATCTTACTTTTGTAATAAGAAAAGCCATTACATTCCATTTAGTTGTAATAAGATGTACAGAATGGCAGAGGGAAATGTGGAAAGCTATACAGCAAAAAACAAGCAGCAGTTTTTAATTCCTGAGTGTATCATTAAGGGAATTGTATATTCTTTCCGCTTTTTCAGGACTTTATCCAACTTTCAGACCGAGTGTAGAATAGGTTTCTAATGAAAGCGAAAAAGATGTTATTACAAAGAACTTCTCAGTCATCAAGTTACAGACACAAAGTCTCTTAGAATAACCAAAGGACCTAGGTGAGTCACCTGGAAGGTTCTGAAAAACTGATGGAATGGGCTGTTAAGAGCGCTTTGCTCTTACCTTCTCTGATAAGAGAGAATAGTAAATCTATATCAGTGTTTATCAAAACCTAGGTCAAGTAAAAATGGTACTCAAAGCATCAAAGCCTGATTCACAATGCTTGCTTCCACCTATGAAAGTCTAGTTACATCTAGTTTTTAAATTTTTTTTTTTTTTTTTTTTTTTTATTCTAGGAGAGACAGAGACAGTGTGAGCAGGGGAGGGTCAGAGAGAGAGGGAGTCACAGACTGGAACAGGCTCCAGGCTCTGAGCTGGCAGTCAGCACAGAGCCCGACGCGGGGCTCGAACCCACGAACCGCGAGATCATGACCTAAGCGAAAGTCGGACGCTTAACCGACTAAGCCACCCAGGCGCCCCACATCTAGTTTTTAAAAACACAAGAAAATATTGAAATGATGGATTATCTGACAAGAATTCAATAGTTCAGTGGAATAATTGCTTTAGGAACTCAGAGCCTAATCCATTCAAAAGTCAACATGTAAACCAAACGTGGGGAAGAGAGGACCATTGGCCTCAACAAAGACAGTTTGCAAGAGATGCTTTATGTGCTATAGGCACATCTGTATGGATGCGAATTAACCTAGGGGAAGCCATTTTGAATTAATAAAATTCTGAATTTTAGAAGATGCTAAAAAAATTCTAATTGTAATACTATTTCACAGAGTAATTGTAGTTACTTGTGAATTACTATTAAATCGGGCCTGAATCGGGGCGCCTGGGTGGCTCAGTCGGTTAAGCATCCCGACTTTGGCTCAGGTCATGATCTCACAGTTTGTGGGTTTGAGCCCCTTCACAGGGCTCTGTGCTGACAGCTCAGAGCCTGAAGTCGGCTTCAGATTCTGTGTCTCCCTCTCTCTCTCTGCCCCTCCCCCACTCATTCCTCTCCTCTCAAAAAGAAATAAACATTTAAAAAATTTTATATAAATAAATAGGGCCTGAATCAATGAAAATTTGTTTTAAATCTTACATTTTTGTAACAATTACTAACCTATAAAGCTTTTTCATGTTTACTTATTTTATTATGGTACCATGAAACAGTTAGGATAGCCTGAAATATTAGATGTTCCTAGCATCACAGAGAATGTGACAGAGCAAGACTTTGAACCTTGGTCATCAGACTCTGAGGCCAAGACTCTTCACACTGCAAAATTCTGTTCCAGTTCTCGCTGATTATAGATCATTGACAATAAGCAATGCGTTGACTGCAGCCCATAAAATCCTTCCTTTCCTTGGGTTGGCTCCACGTGGTATGTGATGCCTTAAGCCACCTTTCTTCCTCTTAGCCTCCTTCGGCAGGGAGGCTGCAGAGAAGACCTGCTATCAGGTCACGGCTGAATTTTCATATATTTCTACTGAGTGAGAGTGCAACTGATAGGGCTCTGATACACATGGAGAGATGTGGGCTTTGTTTTGTTTACTTGCATCGTGAAGTCTGGGAAGCCGTGCAAGACCGATAGCAGAAGCCAGGAACTGAAAAGGAAGTAGGGACGGGCAGCATTGTGGAGGGACTCAAAAGGGTGCAGCTTGGGGGTGTGACAAGACGAGATGGGGGCCACCTGGGCGGGTCTGAGGTAAGGAGGATAATAAAGTCACAGAAGCAGCTGGGTGTGTTACGCCACACTCAGAATAGCATAAAAAGCCCACATACCACAGACCAACTTGGCAGTAATCTGAGATAGATGTGCATTAATCCAATTACTTTTTCTGGCACCCCAAGCCACGAACTACCTACAGGTTTTTAGAAGCTTAAATAACCCCCGGGCTGGAGTGATCAAATGAGCCCCAGAATAAACAAATTTCACTTCAGGCCAGGGTGAGTCACTATGGGAGGCCCTTATGGCCACGGGCCATGTTTCCTTGCTGACAGGGATGAACCAGATCCCAGGTCTGCCCCGAGGAAATCTCTTTCTCCTCTGTACTATTCTCTAACCAATGTCCTCAGCTTTGAAAGATTAAGTGCACCCCTCCGCCCTCCTTTATACAGTGACAGTGGTGGATCTCACAGACAAGTTTCTGCTGCTCTCAGATTTATAGATGACCCAGGCGTGGATGCTTACAGCCTCAGGTGCAAACACGGATGGGTTAAGGAAGGAGCGTTGTTAAACGCAACACCGGGAGAAATTAAAAGTTCAGAATCGGGAGAAAGAAGGCTGGAAAACCATGGGGTCCTCCCTTTCCTTCCTGCAGATTAAAGACATAAAATAATATAGACTATTGTGTATGAAATATATAAAAATGATTTTACTCTGTTCTTTTAAAAACATGAGATTTTACAATTAGAAAAGGCCTATGTGATGCGGAGCCAGATTGTTTGCATTTTGCCTCCCGATGCTGACCAGTCTGTGGAACCATTGACATTACCATGTTGAAGTGAAGGGCTTGCCCGGACTCTGGGAGAAAGACAGCCATGGCGGTTGGGTTGCTGATGGCCGCTCTCTATATTTACCTTAAATTTTAAGCGTAAAGAAAATCATTATCTTAAATTTTAAGCGTAAAGAAAATACTTAAGTTCTCACATAAAGTGACAACTGTAGGGACTCGGGTTCCATTTCTTCATCTTTTAAAATTACTGTGCCACGGGTGTTTGCTTCTAACCTATGGTTCAAATTCAGTGACATGTAGCTCAACAGAAGTTGCAGACATTTCGCTCCGAAGACTGAACCATCATGAACATACTTATAAAACAAATGGGTGTCCCTGAGTCCACGCATGGGGGAGCACTGACTGTATACTAGGGAGTTCTCCAAAGTCACTTCCATATTACTTTGGAATAAAACACAGTGACTGGAAAAGAACACGATGTTTGTAAAAACATGAGAAAAATGAGGTAACACGTATGGAAGCTTACATATGTATTATTAAGAAGATGTGGTTTATCTATACAGTGGAATACTACTTGGCAATGAGAAAGAATGACATCTGGCCATGTGTAGCAACGTGGATGGATCTTGAGGGTATTATGCTGAGCAAAATAAGTCAGGCAGAGAAAGACAGATACCATATGTTTGCATGTATAGGAGGATTAGGAGAAACTTAATGGAGGACCATGGGGGAGAAGAAGGGGAAAAATAGTTGGGAAGAGGGAGGGAGGCAAATCATGAGAGACTCTTGAATGCCAAGAATAAGCTGAGGGCTGATGGGGGCTGAGGAGAGGGGAAGGGGGGTGATGGGCATGGAGGAGGGCACTTGTGGGGATGAGCACTGAGTGTTATATGGAAACCAACTTGACTATAATAAACTATTTAAAATAAATAAATAAAACAAAACAGTAACTGTTCTAATTACTTAGAACTTAGTGAAAGAAGATATTTTTCAGGGAAAACATGGACCTTTCATCACAGACATTTTTTATAAAATCGCCTACTCAGTGCTTTTAATAAGAGACAGTTCAACTTTTAGTAGTTTTACTATTGTTTTGTTCTTTTTTAATCTTTTTAATTGTAGAGACAAAGAGAGTGCATGTGAGCAGGGGAAAGAGGCAGAGAGAGAGAGAGAGAGAGAGAGAGAGAGAGAGAATCTTAAGCAGGCTCCACTCTCAGCACAGAGCTTGATGTGGAGCTAGATCCCAAAGCCTGGGATCATGACCTGAGCTAAAATCAAGAGTTGAATGCTTAACTGACTGAGCCACCCAGGTGCCCCTGTTTTGTTATTTTCTATAGACAATGTCCCCCCCCTCCCCCCACATAGCCTGCTTCTGGGCAGGCAGCTCTCACTGTTCTCTCACACACTGCCAGTGGCATCCGTCCAGGTATTTGTCCCCTGATGTTCTGGAAGTCTCATTTTGGGAGTCCAAGTGAAAAGATCTGTGTTAGCACAGGTACTGAGGACAGGGCTTAGACGGAGACTTCAATCACTTGATTCAAAGAGTGATCTGATTTATTGAATAATCTTCCATTTCCCTTATCCTACAAAGTCACCTCCAGGAAGCGTTGAATTTCAGTCTCAATATGGATTGTTTCTGTGCTCCCTGTTTGGTTCAACATACCTATTCCCATGCCAATCTACATCGGCTTAATCACTGTGGTTGTACAACGATCCTGGATAGCAGGTAGGGAATGTGCCCACTGGGATTCTTCTCTTCTTTCAGAATTATCATGAATTTTCTTGGCCCTGACTTTCCTCATTGAATATGTTAGGATCAGCCTATCCTAAAATTCCATCTGGCTCCCTGGATAAATGTGTTGAGATTTTTTTACATTGGATTTTGTTTGAATTTATAAATCACTTTGACAGAAATGATCATCTTTATAATATTAAGTTTTTTCCTTTACATGAATTTCATCTATCTCTCCTTTTGTTTCCATTAACATCTTTCAAATATACTTTAGATTTTCCCATAAACACATGGGTACAAATTTCATAAATTGATTTTTTGGTGCTGTATATTTTTGAAAGAAGATGTGGTATATGTATACAATGAAATATTACTTGGCAATAAAAAAGAATGAAATCCTGCCATTTGCAACAATGTGGATGCAACTAGAGTGTGTTATGCTAAGTGAAATAAGTCAGAGAAATACAAACATCATGATTTCACTCATATATGGAATTTAAGAAACAAAACAGATGAATCACTAAATTGTATTCCTGAAATTATTAATACACTATATATTTACTAACTTAGATTTAAATTTAAAAAAGAGAAAAACATAAATAAAATATAATTTTTACAAAATTTGCAAAGAGAAAAATATCTAATTCTTAGTCTCTGGTGTATAGAAATGCAATTGACCTTTGTATATCAATTTTTATATCATGTGATATTACTAAAAATCTCTTAGTAATTCTAATACCATACCTGTAACATTTTTTAGATTTTCTATGTAAAGAAATTATATAATCAATGAATAAGGTATAGGTTTCTTCCTTCTTATCCAATTATTTTTCCCTTTAATTTATTTTGTGTTTGTATGTGTCGTGGTGTGTGTGTGTGTGTGTGTGTGTGTATCATATATTTGCTTGTCTTATGGCTTTGCTAGGATCTCCCAAACAACACTAGATAGAAATGCTGACACTGGAAATTTTCATCATGTTCCTGACTTTAATGGGGATGTTTTTAACATTTCTCTATTAAGGAAAATATTTACTGAAATTGTTGTTGGACCATTGTCACCTTTGGACTTGGGGAGTGGAAGGAGTCAAAGTGTGTTTTGGGACAGGATCGAGTGGATCATAATCTGTTCCTTACAGATTTGAAGATCAGTAAGACCAACCTCACAGAGCCCGTCTGTTCAGCGCATGAGATGAGATACTCTGGCAGGTTACAAAAAGGTCTGTAGTTGGTCTCCTAAGTCCTTGAGAGTATAGACACCGATAAACCCCAAGTGTGGGAAGGGAGGACAATGTCACAAAATAACATTATCAGCAAAGGGTGAAGCCACATCAAATGTGAGGCTGACAGCTTCCAATATGAGGGCTGTGTGGAGGGAGGCTAATTCTGAAAGGTCTGGTGGAAGAAAGACTTTGCAAACAAGCTTGAAGGACAGAGGTTATCAGCCAGGAAGCTGGAGTGAGACCAAGAAAGGCACAAAAGTGGGGATTAGCAGCCACATAGGGAATAAGAGTTTTACAGAGTTTTACAGTCTGATTTTTTTTTTTTGTTCTCCCAGGAGGAAACCAAGGTCCAAAGATTTTGGTGAAATTTTCATGGGGAGTTAGAGAGAAAACTAGGGCAAGAACTCAGGACCCCAGATTCTACTGCAATTATACCATCTCGCCAAAGTTAATCAAGGATGCAGCTGGACGGAACTCGTTGCTCTGAGATTTAACATTTTGTTTAGCATTTGTCTATCAAATACCACAATATCAACTTCCTCCTGATGACGGCATTCCCATTCTCAAGTAACCCAGCTAGACGACAGTCCTGGCAAGGTATTCCAGGAGTGCGGGTGGGCCAGGAACTATCATGGCGGCTGGAAAAATGCCATGAATTAAAGAATGCCTTTAACTCATTCATCATAGCTGTTACAGAGAAGCCTCAAAGCATTGGCTCGTCTCCTGGAAAATTCGGCAACTAGTTTTGTGGGCCTGACTCCACTTGATTGCACATCTAATTATTGGCCAATCAACTAGACCACCAGTCTTGAAGCTTCTCAGTTTTCCATGTTAGCAGTACCTGAGACTTGAAACGCAGATTTTGAAAGGCTTCACGGCTTTCCACTTGAGGGTGCTTAGCAACACAAAAGTCCATTGGGGAAGATGTGTTTCCCTGGTTCAAGGTCACCCACAAGGATCTAAGGTGAAGATAGCAGGAGCCTGGGGCTTGCCAAGCAGACAAAATGAGAAGGGTTCTGAACTGCAACCCTCAAAGCATGAGTGAAAATCGCAAATACAATTCTGTTCAAAGGAAGTCAGACACAAAAGAGTGAATACTGTACCATTCATTTCAGATAATGATTTTTTTTAAATATTTTATTTATCGCTAGCAGAGAGAGAGAGAGAGAGAGAGAGAGACAGCGTGAGCAGGGGAGGGTCAGAGAGAGAGGGAGTCACAGACTGAAACAGGCTCCAGGCTCTGAGCTGGCAGTCAGCACAGAGCCCGACGCGGGCTCGAACCCACGAACCGCGAGATCATGACCTAAGCGAAAGTCGGATGCTTAACCGACTAAGCCACCCAGGCGCCCCTCAGATAATGATTTTAAAAGAGGTAAAACCTGGGTGCCAGGGTAGCTCAGTTGGTTAAATGTCCAACTTTGGCTCGGGTCATGAACTTGCTGTTTGTGAGTTCGAGCCCGGCATTGGGCTCTGCGCTGATAGCTCAGAGCCTAGAGCCTGCTTCCAATTCTGTGTCTCCCTCTCTCTGCTCCTCCCCTGCTCATGCTCTGTTTTTCTGTGTGTGTGTGTGTCTCTCTCTCTCAAAAAATAAATAAACATTTAAAATAATAGTAATAAAAATAAACACAGGCAAAACCAACCCTTGTTATTAGAAATCCAGAAAGTGAGGAAGAGTTGCCCCTGTTGTTTCTAGATCTGGTTATGTGGGTTTGCTCACTTTAAATTCTGCCAAGCTGCAAGTGATCATTCCCTCAGTTTTCTATACATACATTAAACTTCAACACATCTTCAAAAAAAAAATTGTAAGAATTAGGGGAGGGGTGTCTGGGATACATTTCTAATTAAGAAGGAAGACAGCTTCATGGTTGTTTCAAATCTCTACATTCAACTTTACTTCTTTGCTTGTTGGTTATAGGGTTGGAGAATGAGAGAAAAAGATGGGAGAAATGTCACCCATATGTAAGCCATTGTGACTGGGCCTGAGGGGTTAAGCACCCTTAGGGGAGCCCCAGGGGGATCTTTCAAGGTATAAACTAAAGTCAGTTCAAATCAAATCTGCACATCTTCTCTGTACTCTTTTCTATGCATGGAACAGAAAGGACCATTATAGGTAGTTCCTAGCCAGTCAAGGAACACACACAGTTAAAATCCTCTTTCCTTTACTGCCCAGTAGCAGCAGAAACAAAGCAAGATAAAGGACACAGAGAAGTCAAATGGGAATTAGAGAATCATGGGGCAAAGAGAGAGAAGTCGGAAGATAACCAACCGTCTCAGAGCTTAATGGATAAAGAAACTCTCCTTAGTAATAAAGTGACAGAGACTCTATTAAACTTTGAATAAATATCTGTTTAAAGAGTAAGGACTTCGATTTTCAAAAATAACATCTTACACCAACTGGAACGTGGCACGCACAGTATAGGACATAGAGCAGTGTATTTTATCATCCATTCCCTCTGTGTCAAAAACTGGGAGAACCATATAAATAAACCAGGTGAAGTCTCTGCTCTTACTGAGCGTGGAATGTTAGTGTGAATGTTAAAAAGAGAGAGAACATATGTAAATAAGTAGGTTAATACCTAACATGTCAAATTGGTAATGTGTACTAGGTGAGGAGGTCAGAAAGTGCTGAGGGAGATGCTTGCTATTTTATATGCAGTGATAATGGAAGCCCTCATGACTCAGGTTGCATTTGAAAAAAGTCTCAGGAAGTGAGGGAGTGAGATATACAGATCTGTGGGAGAAGAATGTCCCAGATCAAGGGACGAGCAAGTGCAAATGTCCTGTGGCAGGAACATACTTGGCATTCAAGGAACGACTAAACTAGTGTCGCCTGAACAAAGCAAATAAGGAAAGGATGGCAGGAGAGGAGATTATAGGTAGCAGAAGCCAGATCACAAGGGCACTTATAGACCATTATTAGAAGTTGGCTGAGTGCAGTGGAGACCCACTGAAGGTCTTTAAGATGGAAGACATGGTATAACTTAAAAATTCATTTTGGCTGTGAGTTTAAGAATACGCTATACAGAGGAGTGCCTGGGTGGCTCAGCTGGTTAAGCGTCTGACTTTGGCTTAGGTCATGATCTCATGGTTTGTGGGTTCGAGCCCCGTGTTGGGCTCTGTGCTGACAGCTAGCTCAGAGCCTAGAGCCTGATTCTGTGTCTGTGTCTGTCTCCCTCTCTCTCTGACCCTCCGCTGTTCACGCTGTCTCTCTCTCTCCCAAAAATAAATAAACCATTAAAAAATTTTTTTAAACATAAAAAGAATATGCTATACAAAGAAAGAGCTAAAGTAGAAGAGCCACAACAAATTCCTTCAAAACCCAGAGAAGAAATCTCAGAGGCTTAGCCCAGGGCAGCAGCATTGCAGAAAGTGAGGAATAGGGGGAGAGTAGACAGGAATTCTAATAGATTAAATGTAAGATGTGAGGAAGAAGAATCAAGGAAGGCACTAAAGTTTTTGTCCAGGGCAACTTCTGGAGTTCAGCAGAGAGATCTGTAATAGATATGAGGTGTGATATGAGAAAATTTAGAATCTAACTAAAATCATGAAGTTAGGTAAAATTACTTAAACTGTCAATGTAGGTCGAGAAGAGATCTGAGGACCAAGTCCTGGGTTGGATCAGCATCTCAGAGATCAGAAGGAAGAGAACAAACCATCAAGGAAGCCTGAGAAAAAGTGAGCATTGAGTCCAGAAGACTGGGACTCAGAAGGCTAGTCAAGGGAGTATCTCAAAGTAGGAGGCGTGGCCAGCCCTATGCAATGGGGCTACTAGATCTACTGAACCTAGAAGACTGAGACCTACTCATTGCACAGGTCACTGTGAAGGTCACCGGTCACCTTGAGGAAGAGTTCAGTGGTAGAAACAAATGTCCTATGTGAATGGCTCAGAGGTGAACAAAGGAACAGACATCAGAGGTGGAGCGTATGTGCAACCCTTTTGAAGAGTTTTAGTGTGAAGGCGGTTAAATGAAGTAATAAATCAGTTCTTTGTCCAGGGTTATATTTGATGAGTTGTTCTAGAAAATGCACCACACAGATCTCTTGCTACCAGGAGCAAAGCTGATGAGCTACAGCCCCTACTGCTCTTCTTCTATAGCCTCTCCTGCTGTCCCTCTATATCCGCTGCCCTATCTGTACCAAGACCAAGCTTTCCTCAAGGATGTTACTGGACAATGAGGGAGCATGGCTGGAACAGATGCTTGTAACAGATGACTTTGGCATATGGTCTCCTCCTCAGTATGGCCAATGACTTTCTCAGAACTAGACTGTAATTGAGACTCTCCAACACTATTCTCGTGGCTTCCCTTTCTTTCCCATGTGTCAAACCTGCACTACGACTTGAATTTCCCTCTGCACATTACTGTTTCCTATCCTCTACCATAGACCCGATGGCTGTATCCCGAAAGACTTGAACAAACACAGCTGGTAAGTGATGAAATATAAGTCTTCAACCCGGGGGTGCCTGGGCGTCTCAGTCAGTTCAGCATCCATCTCTTGATTTTGACTCAGGTTGTGATCTCACGGTTCATGGGGTCAAACCCCACGCTTGGGCTCTGCACTGATAGTGCAGAACCTGCTTGGGCTTCTCTCTCTGTCTCCTCTCTCCTCTCTGCCTCTCCCCTACTACTTGTACTCTCTTTCTCAAAATAAATAAATAAACTTTTTTTTAAAAAATAAAAAATAAATGAAGTCTTAAACCCAGACAACCAGCTTCAGAGGTTGTACTGTTTGACAGTATTTTAATGGCCTCACCCCCAACAGAATGATGTCCACAGACCCTCAGCAAAAAAAGAATTTGAACATTGACTAGAATAGAGATAGACTTTCCTGGTTTTCCATAGAGTATCTAGACATTGTGTGTGTGTGTGTGTGTGTGTGCACTTGGCAAACCTCATAGTCTCTCTTTTAATATCTGTACGTATATCACCATCCCTAAATGAATGATAGTGTTTGCATCTCAGAGCTTCATTTAAACAATTCTCAGTGAATCTTTTCTCCACCTCTTCAACTCTTTGAATTTTAGATTCTGCCTAAGAATTGTTAGATGTGTATACATAAATGGGATAGTCATTAATCAGAAACATAGGCCACAATTCATTGATCAGTTCAACAAATATTTGTCAAGTTCCCCCTATGTGTTGGGCATGGTACTGAGAACAGAGGAACAGAAAAAGGTGAGCAAGACAGATCGATGTGTGCCATCACAAAATAGAGATTGGAGCTGAGAGAAGATAAAACAAAGTAAGACACTCTTCTTCCTGACCTCTATATCTGGATATTATACCATGGAGGTTAAGAACACAAGATTTTGAGCCAGAGAGACCCAAGTTCAAGGACTATATCTATTATTAGTGGTGTGACCTTGAACAATTGACATAAGTTCTTTAAAGTTCATTATCTCCTCAGCGAAAGGAAGGTACTAATCCTATCTTAGGTAAACAACTGTAAGAACTAAGAGAGATAAAGCATTTACCCCAAACAGGGTTTTGGTAGATAGGAGAAATGTGTGAACGTGGCTGTCACTTTTAGGTCTGTTATATAAGAAAGCCTGTTTCTGACAGAATGAGCTCTATACCAGTTGAATCTTTAAATCTTTCACTTCCGTGAAAGCCTCTAAAAAGTGCAGGTAATGATGCCAAGTTACAACCTCCCTGTGTAAGCCTCACTACCTCTTTGAATACCAGTGCCATTGCATTATTATCCAGGAGTGCTTGCTTGCTAGTTTCTAGATTATCAGTGAACTTTCCTCCCTCTTTTTCCCACCTTCCTTTGTTCGACCTTTTAATCAGTTTACTCCTTGTGTGGACTTAATCAAACTTGAGTATTTGAAAAGAAAAAAAAATCATATTTGCTTAAAACAAAACAACCCTCCCCCCAAACTTGTTTTACCTGTAGGATAAGGTTTAACAGTTAATAAAAAAAGAAACTACTGGTGCCATTGAATAGGGAGCTAAATGTGGACTTATTTTATTCATTTGTTTTTGTGTGCCAAAAACCTGGAAAATAGATAATTTTCTGTTATTTACTGTCCTTCTCTGGTAATTACCTTGTTTCAGATGCAATTTCCAATGTGAAAGACACTATTTCTGACATCTCCCCCAATCTCTCTCCACCCTCATGTCTCTAAAAACAGAGAGAGCATGGGGTAGAGCACATCAGGAGAATGATAGCTAGTTCATGGAAAACAGTTCTTTTCTTTTTTATAAATGTCGTTTTCAAGCTAGAATTTTCACAATAAAATGCTATTTCCGGCGGGAGGACGGGGAGAAATATTCACAAAATCTTAGCAATTAAAGATGTTCAAAAACAAGATTCAGCAGAGTAAATCTGAAGATCTAATGGCTTTACTCAAGGATTGGTGGGCCAGGGATCAAGTAGGGAGGAGCTCCACGAGCTGTACCAAAGGAAATGATTTTATAAGCAGAAATAGGGTGGGACAAAGAAGATATTAGCAAAAGGAAAGAAGAGATGCTTTCAGGCAAGGTCACCTTCCCTTAGGGGGAAGGGCAGAGGGTTTTATCATACAAATGACCTCAGTAGTGCAGATCAGGAAATTCCGGCTTGATTAGTTTAAAGTTCCTCTCCTGGCGAAGGCTGAAGCTGCAGGTAGTTTAGACAGGAAGTCTACGTAGAATTTAGCATAACTGACGCTATTTTGACTGCGTGGCTTCTTTTTAACAGAGAGATATTAGATATTATGAATCCCTTCATTTTTAAAAAAATTTTTTTAATGTTTTATTTATTTCTAGGAGAGAGAGAGAGAGACAGCATGAGCAGGAGAGTCATAGAGAGAGGGAGTCATGGACTGAAACAGGCTCCAGGCTCTGAGCTGGCAGTCAGCACAGAGCCCGACGCGGGGCTCGAACCCACGAACCGCGAGATCATAACCTAAGCGAAAGTCGGACGCCCAACCGACGAAGCCACCCAGGCGCCCCGAATCCCTTCATTTTTTAAAACAAAAAAGTGTGGGTGCCTGCGTGGCTCAGTGGGTTAAGCGTATGACTTCTCAGGTCATGATCTCATGGTTCATGAGTTCAAGCCCAGCATCAGGTTCTGCACTGACCGTGTGGATCCTGCTTGGGATTCTCGCCCTCTGTCTCTGCCTCGCTCTCTCTCGCTCTCTCTCCCTCTCTCTAAAATAAAATAAAAAAATAAACTTAAAAACAATAAAAATAAAAGAAGAAAGTGAGTCTGACAAGGTTTGAATGTTACTGAGTCAACCAGTTTAAACAACGAATCCATCGGGGAACCAATATATTCACTTCATGTTTTCTGCAAAATAGTGGACTCTGACACTAGAAGGAAGAGATTTTAAAAATGCATACCTTGAGGGGCGCCTGGGTGGCTCAGATGGTTAGGCATCTGGTCCTTGGTTTCAGCTTAGGTCACCATCTCACGGTTTCCTGGGTTCGAGCTCCAGGTCAGGCTCTGTGTGGGCAGTGGGAAGCCTGCTTGGGATTCTCTTTCCCTCCTTCTCTGCCTCTCCCCCACTCAAAATAAATAAACTTAAAAAAAAAAAGAAAACTACTAAGAGGAAACATCAAGGCTAGGGGAAATTGTTGTTAGACTGACTTGACAAGATTCTTGCCAAAAGCAGACTAGTGATAAGATGTCAAAGGTAGGAAAGAAGACCTTAATCAGGTATGAAGAGTGGTCAGATACCAAGGGTTGGAAACTTAGGCTAAACTGACTTATCAGAATTCTTGCTAAAGATGGATTGAGCCAACCTAAGACAGAGCCCAAGTTCAGGGCCTCTTAGAGAAGAGGCCTCAGAGGAGCCTGACTCAGGCTTGATCAAAGGAGATCATATTCATCGGGACTCATTTGAAATGTATTTAATAAGATTTCTTGGAGCTATCATCTTGTTTTCATTTTTCAGTTTCTCCTGTTTTTGTTTTTTTTTTTTTTTCTCTTTCAAGTTTTTATTTCTGGGTTTTCTATTCTGTTCCATTGACCTATGTGTTTGTTTTTGTGCCACTACCATTCTGTCTTGGCGTGTTCTCCTTTTTAACTGGGACCCTGACTTTCGTTGGAGTTGAGGAGATTCAGTCATTCAACAATATTTTTCATTTAACAGTTTTTGTTACTAAACACCTGCTACATGCCAGACACAGTGCTAGTCATCAGGGAAACAATGCGGATTCTGATAAACAGGATCCCAACCTTCATGGGACTGACAGTGTAATGGGGAAACAAGTAAACAGGAGAGGGGTAGCTAAGAAGATAGTAAGCAGAGGGTTGTTCTAGAAAATAATAGGAGACGGTATGATCAAAGAGAAGGCAATCTTCAAATGGAGAATGATGAAAACAGTGGTGTTGACCAGTCAGTAAACCACAGGAGAAACACCCCAGCCACAGGGAGCATGACTTTAAGGGCCCTGAGGCAGGACAGAGTTGAATGAGACTGAGAACAGGGAAAGGTCAGTGTGGGTAGAGCAGAAAATGGGTCAGACAAGGCACAGGCTGTAGGAAGAGCTTGACCATGATGCGATCAGATGTGTTTTTCTAAAACATCACTCTGGTCACCGTGGAGAAAATAGTCAAAGAGAAGAAAAGTAGCAGGCAGCTCCTTAGGAAGAGTCTGTTAGGGCAATCTTTGAAAGATGTGCCTGTGGCTTGAGTTGATTAGAAGAAGAGGGAGAAGAGGGAGAGCCGGTGGGAAGGTTAGGGCAGGTGCATGGTAGAAACAATTCTCTTCTTCGGTGGTGGAAGCTTCTCTCCCCAGAGTTGGATGGATACAGACGACCTCTCTGCGGAGAACAGGGCAGATGCTATGTGCTGGCCTTCAAGTAGCTCTCAGGTCGACAAGGCTATGGAGGACTTAAAATCTGTTGGTGAAGCCAGCAGTTAGTGAAGCAATTTGGTGCGTATCCTTTGCCTCTCTGTGTCAACACACACATCTTGAGCTCCCACTATGTGCCAGGAGCTGCCAGGGAGAGACCAGCCAATGAGACAGCTGAGAGCCCTGCCCCTCTAGACTCACATCAGCCAGAGGGCCACGAAGAACGCATTGGTGAGCAAAGGTCTGTCGCATCAGGTAATAAGAATTCTTATAAACTAGAAATGAAACCAACCGGGTGAGGAGGCATTTGAGCAGAGACCTGAATGAAGTAGGAGAGGAAGCCATGCAAAGATGGGGGTGGAAGGGAGTGTCCAGTCTCCATGCAGCAAGTGCAAAGCCCCAAGGGAGTTGGGACGGGGCAGAGTTGGCATACTTTCCCTCATGCTCTCTCTCCCATTCTACCCCTGAAGGTCTCATGTCTTTCTTCCCATATCAGAGCAGTACTTATCTTACAGACTGAACCATCCTAGGTCCTAAAAACAGGAACTACCCCACAAGAAGTTGGATGACTTCCTTTTTCTGTAATTCCAAGTCTCTTTCATTAAACTAAGAATCACATACTCAAAAGTCTGCAACAGTCCATTTAAGTACTTAAGCTTTGTACCCAGATGAAAACTATTTTGAAACTATTCCAGTTTAGATAGAAAAGAGGGTGTTATCTGGACATTAGAAAGAGGATCTGTGTGAGAGACAGAGAGAAAAAGAGAAATTGGAAGAGGGAAAAGTGAGGGAGGAAGAGAAAGAGATATTACATAACTTCAGGCCACAGTGGCTTTGTGTGTTGCAGATGAAGTAATTTGTTTATGATTGTTCAGAAGACATGTTTGCCCAAAGAACTGATAGCAATGTTGAGCTGCCACCCTGACTTTCAGGTTTATTTGTCTATTTAGACAAGAGTCAGTGGCCAGGAGGAAATGGAACAGAGCAGCAAGTTCGTGTGATGCTATGCATTCTGACCTATTGTCCCGGGTACCCGCCTGACCCAGATGTCTCATCCCTTCCCATGGTCTGTATTTCTCAGACTTTTGCTCAAAGGGGAACACAGAAAATCCTCAGCCAGAGTCAATCTGATAATGGAGCAAGGCAATGCCAGAGAGTCTGGGATCTCTGAGACTGAATTGACAATTGAGAATTTTTATTTGTTTTTAATGTGTATTTATTTTTGAGAAAAAGAGACAGAGCATGAGCAGGGGGTGGGCAGAGAGAGAGAGAGAGAGAGAGAGAGAGCGACGCAGCATCTGAAATAGGCTTAAGGCTCTGAGCTGTCAGTGCAGAGCCTGATGCAGGGCTTAAAGTCATGAACTGTGAGATCCTGACCTGAGCGCAAGTCGGATGCTCAACCGACTGAGCCACCCTGGTGCCCTGACAAACAGGATTTTTAACTAAGAATTACTGTCCTCTGGAAAGCTGGACAATATATCTTCTTTTTGAAATTTCCCTTCTTCTATTACCTAGAACTAAAAAGACTTTATATCCATTTCCTACTCTTTCTCCAGGGAATCTGTTCACAGAAAAATTCCACTCTGTTATAACAATGAACATTCTCTCTCTCAGAAAACACGTTGGAGCTGTGTCAATGGACCTTCTCTGAAAAGGTATATGTCTGAGCCCAGAGAAAGTACCAGACCAGATCAATCTTGACCATCACCTTAGCCCTCTAGCCTTGGTTGGGGTTTCATTCACATGAATCTGTGAGAAGGCATCAGACCAGGAAACACATAGCCCATGCCTCTAACAGCAACCCACCACATTCTTCTGGAAGGAGCTCCAATCACAGTCTCCATGCTATGCCACATGTGTCTCTCTCTAGCCACCATCCAGCTTGGTGTTCATGAGGTTGGCTCTATTTCACCTCTGTGGCATTTTAGATTAGTCCAAATCTAGAGATGCCTCTTATCTCTGGGCAGACCTTACACTGGTGGTCTTCATTTCCATGAAATGGGAATTTCAAATACCAACAAATAAACATCTGCCCCAAAGTTCTCATTGTGCCTTTGTTTCCAGAGCCAGAAATGCTCTGGCCCTGGCTGCTCTGCCTAAAGATGGGGACACAAGTATCTGAATAGTTGAAGACCCAGAGTTGGAACAGTTTGTTTTCTCTTTGAGGATAAATAACACAGAGAGGTGACTGCCATGTGCAGCAAAGCCCCTTCTACCATGACAGAAACTTCCAGAACTTCTTATCAATTTACTCAGAATAGATACAGTAATGGAGATGTGTCACCACAACTTTCTTTTCTCATTTGGAAGGATAAGGGCTTTTAAATATTCTTTAATAAAAACATTAAAAAAGCAAACATTCTGAACAAAAGGAATACTTCAAAGGGATTTTGCAGATATTACATATTTTGAATCTCTTTTAAAAATATACAATTTATCTCCTGAGGAGGAACATAGGTAATTTCTTGAGGGAATAAACAAATGACCATCATCTTTTTCAATTTCTCATGAAATGAAGAGAAATATAACTATATGATAGTGTCATAACGTCCCCTAAAAAGAGAGGTTTCTGAAGATTTACCTGCACCAATGGAGACTGATGTGTATGACAGAGCAAACTTCCTTACTTCTCTTCTTCTACAGGTTTCCACACCTTTCCGGCTCCTGCCAGACATACCACCAACATCATAGGATGAAGGCCAGAGCTTATGTCGATGGGGGAAATTCAGTGGAGGGAAACATGTAGCAACCTTAGATAATAAATTAAAATTCAATCTATCCCTACCTTACTAATCCGGATAGTAATTTAAAAAAATTATACTAAATTCTCATATGTATTTAGCTCGATTTCTAGATTGTTCTATTGCTCTGTTTAGTGTTTCACCAGTCCCTTATTATCTTCCATATTGTAACTTATAATCTATTTTATACCAAATAAGACTACTGCCTCTACTGTAGGTGTTAATAATGTTTAGGAAATGTAAGAACTCAGAATCCAGGACAACAGTCACCCTGGGGACAGGCAAGCTGAATATATTCCGATGTATAACATTGAATATTTACCTTATGAAATAATACAGCATAATATAGTATCGTGCGGTATAATAACGAACATAACATAATGTAACATAACATAAAGTAACATAACATAACGTAGCATAGCATAGCATAGCATAGCATAACATAACATAACATAAAAACAATATATTCAAGGGTATTTTGTTAAGTTGATAAGTAAACACAAATGCAGTTAAGCCATGAATTCAAGAATGTCGCAACATTAGAAAGTTGATGTGCTCCATATGATTAGATCAAAGGGAAGAACCATGTGATCATTTCAGCAAATGATGAAAGGAAAGGGCATCTGACTCAATTCCACATCTATTTCAAGTATGAAAAAAGAATCTTCGTAAACTAGCATGATCGAAAGATACACATCTCAAGCCAACAGCCAGCGGCATGTGAGCCGATGCATTTGGACAAGAGAGAATTACATAAATCGTAGATATTTGAAAGGAGAGAGAGAGAATACTCTTTTGCAAATGTTCTTATTCTATGCCCAGGAAATAAAGCAAAAATGTTAAAAGAAAATAGGAAACTATTAGAAAAGATGGTACTGCTTTGGGTTTTCTAACTTGTTAATTATATATATAGCTTTATTAGTCTCTTTTTTTGGTCTTCCTTAGGATAGATTTTTTAACCTTTTTCAGATCTCTTAAGTGGCTCACTATGTTATTTCATAATGTCAGTGTTTGAGCTATCAGTTCTCAAAGAAAAACTCTCAATATAGTCTATGTCTTCACCACATTTCATCAATTCTAACATACACTTTTTTTCTTCACATTTTAACATCTACAGGATAGAAATGTATCTTTTACTATCAATGTCTTCTAACCATCAGTGGCCTCGAAGCAGCTGGAATGTGGCTGTGATTGCCACATTTCACCATATGTGTTCATATTTTACAACTTCACTTAGATGTGAGTATCGTTGGTGATTGCCATGTGAAATGTCTCCAAAAATTTCCCCTATAATTTGGCAATGAAATAAAGTTCTTGTGGATACAGAAATACATGGAAATATATCGACAGGGCACACATGTGTATTAGTGACATACATTTTGATATTAAACAAAAAACTACAGTTACATATTTCACTGCAAAGCAGCTACCTTGTACTTTACTGGATTTAAAAAAGGAACACATCCACAAATAGATGAATCTGTGTTCTATTTTGTTCCTGAGATGCGTCAAAAAGGATTGCCCATCATACCATGCAAAGCAGCTAAAGAAATCAGAAATTGCCAAATCCCTTGGAACACATAGAAGGAATTTCAAAGCACAGACAGCTGGGATGTTTCATGGAACTATTGTCAAAATACCAAATGTCAGTTTGACCAAGACTTCCTGCTGATTTTGAACAGAAGCTGCTTAAGTTCTATCATACGATTCAACCAAGGAAAAAAATGCAAGTTTTGATCAGATAAGAAGTACTGATGAAACATCAGTATTCTTTGTCATACCTTTGAATTATACTGAAAATGCTAAAGGTGATAAAGAGATTAAGACCATGAGCAGCAAACATTTCTTTTAGGATACTCTCCATAACCGCTATTTGCTGAGAGTTGCTACAATATTTAGTCATAAACCACAGAACAACGCCTGAGAATGAGGTGTTCCTCAAAGATTATGTGTGCACAAAACCATGGGTGAGCGATGGTAGAACGGACAGAGAATTAGCCAAAAGTCATCGGACAAGATGTGCAGGTGAGTCACAATGGGTAAGTAAAAATTTTCCAGGAGAATGAAGAAGGGAAAGTCATAAAGAATCAGACAAAGTGCACAACAGAAGTACCAAACATAAACTCATTTGGAGAAAGGAAGATTCTACATGGCAAGCGACATGCTCATTTGGCTGCACCGTGAACAAAATAGAACTGGGGAGCCATTGCAGATTGATAGAGGTCTTGGTGGTGGAGCCCTTTGGGGATGGCCCAGCCTGAATCACTCCATTGGTGGTGCTGTCTACTTCCAGTTTTATTTCTTTTTCCCCCCTTTGACCATCACAGAGTTTATTGGACACTGAAGAAATGTTCTTCAGCTGAAAATGTGCCTGTATGATTTCTGTAGCTTCACTATTGTCCTCTGAATGCTGAGCGCACAGAAGGCCTCAATGCATATATATTTTTTTGAATGTTTATTTTAGAGAGTGAGGGAGAGAAAGAGAAAGCACTGTGATTAGGGGAGGAGCAGAAAGAGAGGGGGACAGAGAATCCAAACTGGGCTCCCAATGGACAGCATCGAGCCCAATGCAGGACTCGAACTCACAAACCATGAGATCATGACCAGAGCCACGTCAGATGCTTAACTGACTTAGCTTCCCCTCAATATGTCTATTAAGTGGTAGCTTTATTTACCAAACGTTTTCATGATCTTAGCTGGCAAGATTCCCTGCCAAACATCATCATTGTGTGCATGCTGTGTTTCTTTCTTCTCCGTATTGCTTGCCTTTCCCACCATGCAAATGTATGCTCTCAGCTTCCTCCACGGTGTCATGCTTTCTCCATATTTCCTGCTGCCTTGGCCTCTGCTTGTCCCTGCTCTTAGCCATTTTACCCAAATCGGTGCAACAGTGAGTAGATAAAGTACTATTGCCAAAGGTAAAGAAGATCCACGACCAGATATGGGAGGGATGGTATGGAGAGATAAAGACAGACAGGTGGACATGAAGCTAACAGCTTCATAAATCATATTCTTGCTTTGGCTTCAAACAGAAATCTTGCATATTTAACAACAAATGGAGTCCAAGAAAAAAATCCCCTTTTCCATCTTTTCTAGATTTGCATTATTATGAAGACTACGGGTGGTGGCTTTGTTTTCAAGAGAATGTTCCATTTTGCAGCGCTAGGATTGATTACCAGCTGTCCTGGCCAAGGAAAGACACTGAATATTGTAACCCCAATTTACCATGTCACTAATTTGGCAACAGGGGGTTATTCTTAATGGACTGAAAGAAAGATACCATTTTTCTTCTGCCTTTAAAGCCAATTTTTTTTCTTGCATCTTGAAAAAGACGCAATGTCACAAATTTCATTACTATAAAATAGACTCTAAGACCTGCCAGAGACGTTAAGAGGCACCTAGTCCAATCCCCTCATTTTACAGATGGGGAAAAAAAAATAAAGAAATGGACTTGTTCCAGACATTTCAACAAGCTGGTGACAAAGTCAGGATTGAACCCAAGTCCTGACTTTTATGCAAATAACCTGCTCAAAACATTTTGCTCACCAAATGGTACCTGTCAGAGACATGTGCATTGGCAATGCAGCCACCGATGGTGTTGCAGTGAAGCTCAAGAATGCTTAGGGTCTCTTTCTTTCTCTTCAGCTTATTGAATTATGAACTCGCAGTATAAAATCTCGAGGTAGGTGTTGTTTGGGAGAATTTGCAGTTAAATATGAGAAAGGCTACGTCTCATCCCTGCACAATGGCTGACTGGCCAAGGAGTTCTGGGAGCTGACAAATGCCTGCGTGTATCTCCCCATTTCCCGGATGAGATTATTAAGGCATGAGAAAAGACACAACAAAACCACACAGCTCCAGAGCAAAGGCTTCTCTTTCCTGGGCTGAATTCTGCAACCCAAAGCCTGTGTGATTCTCAAAAGCACTCATGAATCAGCGAGGATGCCAGCCCAATCAATAAATAATATGGAGGGCTGAGAGACTGAGGCCTCTCGGCAGCTTTACCAAGATCTATTAAAAGTAATTTCAGTTCCCTTTTGAATTGCAGTCCTTTCTCTCTTAGCTTCGCCAGAAGGTTTTATTTTATTTGTTCTTGCATTTTGGATGGCCTCCTTTGCTGGCTGCCCAATGGATATGATGATCTCATTTCATTTGGTCTTTTCCAGCCTGTTTGTGTGACCGGAGTAGGTTGGAAATGGATTCTGAACTTGCTGCCTGAATGGGAGGGAGGGCAGATGGTGTCAACAACCTGGTTCCCTGTCCTCCTCAGAAGACAGGAGTCCCTTCTCCTTCGGGGACAGTCCCCACGAACCCAGGACTCCAAAATTCTTTTTTTTGCTCCAGCCATGCTCACTCCATTATTTCAGCCACATCATGGGACACTCCCAAACTCAGCAGGTTATTTTCCAGGCTTACCTCTGAGGAGAGGAGTGCCTGCTATTTACAGGATGCCAGTCAGTTCTAAAGCCACCGAACAAACAAGCAAATCAAACAACTCTTTGTTAAATAGCTACGGTGCATCTGGCCCATTGAGAAACCGAATAATGAGCCCAGTGGAAACCATAGTTCTGAGGGTCTAATAATTTTCCTCACTGGCTTCATGGGCCCTGTTCAAGGGCAGGATTCCTTCCCGGACAAGGCAGGTAAGTGGACCGAGGTCATGGGATCCTTTTGTTACAAAGGTAGAAACCAAAGCATGGTGTGGTTCCTATACAATGGTGTCTTTTTCACTCCTAATCTTCCAAGGCAATGCAATGCTAATCCTCCCCATGATATGCTATGATTCACACGGTCCTCTATGAAAGGGCACCTAATTATAACAATCCCCTGCTAGCTGCTCCCCAGAAAACAGGATGGCCTGCACCCTGTGGAAAGTTGCCTTGACTCCAGTGATAAGAAGGGAGGAGAAGGTCTGCTTCAGAAGCCTGCAGAATGACAGCCCCCTGTGAAGCATGTCACGGACACACTGTATCTCCCTGAGGGGAAGATGGGTAACATCCCGGCTCCTGGCAGAGGCCCAATGGTGCTTACGTTTCTTCCCTCACCACCGCATGATGGAAATTGTGCTGCTCTATTTCTCTCAGGGCATATCCTTTTACAATGAGAGCCCTGGAAATATTCTGGCCACTCTACCAGCAGAGGCTTACAAGCTGGGGATGGGGTGGGGTGGGGTGGGGGGGAGGGCGCTGGGTATCTGAACGGTGGTCCTGATAGAGGTAGAATAAACTTCCCCTGAACCAGATCCTCAGCAAGGGCTGAGGCCAGAGGACATGCATGGTCTGGCTTGAAACCCAGTATCAACTTGGGATGCTGACGAGGGTCCAGGAAAACCTAGACAAGTACCATGGGGGCTTTGGCTATAACCCTCCATCATATTTTAGCGACTCAAGGAGGCACAGGTTTCCCCAGACTTTCAGAGTCCCTGTCAGATCAGGTCTTGATGGGTTTCTGAACAGGCAAGAATTCAAATCAAGTCAACAACTTGCATTGTTGGACTATAGTTTATGAATACCTCTTCAAGCTCTGTGTGATTCTGAAGCCAGATAACCCTTGGGACCTAGAGGTCTTACTAAAGAGTCAAAATTTATGACCTTAAGGACGATACTAGAAGATAACAAGTGACTAAGTGCCACGCCAAATAATTCCTACAGTACACACTTAAATAATTGGAAACGGGAAACTCAATGTGGATTATTTGGGATGGATTATTTTTGAGCAAGGCTTTATGGAGAAAAAGAAACTAGAAGCCAATGTGGGCTGAGTACACAGAGAGGAAGTGAAGGTGGAGTTTTCAAGACTCAGGAATGAGGGTGTGAAGAGGGCGTGGGCTGTTCTGGGGAAGAGGCTATGAAGTACCCCTTCCCTGGCTCTGGAGTGATCTTCCCAAAGCCCAGGGCCAAAGGAGATAACCAGACCACCTAGAGAACAGCTAGCAGAGTCCTGAGTTCGCTTCCTGCAAAAGACACTTACTGCAATTGGATTTTCATCCTGTCAATGGTAAGAGCTTCTTGGAGAAGCTAAAAAGCCAATTTAGATCAACTGAAAGAATTTCATTACATGACAAATGATAGGCGGGTCTCATTTTCATACAAGGATGTATTGCAAACACTCCTTTGTATGGCCTCCTTTGTGCATAAATCTTGAAATTCCGTCAAAAACAACAATAATTAACTTTGCTCAGCTTCATTCTTGAATAAAACAATATTTTGTATAGCTCATTAGTTGGCTATTTTCTAGTTATTTGTGGATTTTTTAAATCTTTAAAGGTGAATTATTGTATCACAAAGGAGAGATTAGCATAAATATTCAAAAGGGAGACACACACAGCTAGGAGCTCAACTCTGCTAATTAGCAGTTATGAGACTTTGAGCAGGAAACTGACATTGTCTGGGGCTGGATTTCCTGGACAATTATAAGGAATACAATTTTTGCTTCATGGAGATAATGGGACAGTAAGTGAGGGTGACATAAAAAATATACCTGACACATGGTAGTTGCTCAACAAATGGGAACCACTGGGTTTTTTTTGTGTTTGTGTTTGGGAGAGAGAGAGAGACAGAGTGACAGAGAGAGAGAGAGAGTGAGAAAGAATGTATAAGTGGGAAAGGGGTAGAGAGAGAGGGAGAGGGAGAATCCATGCTGTCAGCACAGAACCCAACACAGGGCTCAATCCCACAAACTGTGAGCTCATGACCTGAGCCAAAATCAAGATTCAGATGTTTAACCCACTGAGCTACCCAGGTGCCCCCATAAATGGAAACTATTGTTATTCTTATCTTATTCTGTATGAATTTCCTCTATTTGTGGGATTTGGGGACAGGCAGACATTATATCACAATCCTTAATTATTTTTTGTCTCTTTGTTTTCTTTTGACTTTCAATTTTTTTTTGCTAGTGAGTCCCTACAACTATTGAAAATAACCCTAAAACATCACAGCCTAAAAGTTGACCAATAATCCCAACAAATTTGAAGAGACCAAACCTAGATCAAACACACATAAGATAAACAAGGTATATATATACATACCTTTGATATATATATACATACATATATCAAAGCCTACAAGCTTCAATTACTTGAATTTCATATAGGTAGAATTTTTTTCCTGCGACTAGTTGCCCAAAAAGAATAACTGGCTGGACTGACTGAATTTTCTCTAAAAAATTTTTAATGTTTTTTAAATTTATTTCTGAGAGTGACAGTGTGAGCAGGGGAAGGTCAGAGAGAGAGAGGAAGATACGGAATCTGAAGGAGGCTCTAGGCTCTGAGCTGTCAGCACAGAGTGCGACGCCAGGCTCAAACCCACTAACTGTGAGATCACGACCTGAGCCAAAGTCGGACACTTAACGACTGAGCCCCCAGGAGCCCCATGAATTTTTAATTTATCAACAAATCATCATTACTATCTCACATGGGTTGGCTAGAAATCTGTACGTGGTCAGATTAGGAAAGTCAAGGATAGATTTCTCTGCCTCTCTTTTTTCCCCCTATCTCTCAGAACGACATGATGACTGGCTAGTGATTGGATTGTGGGGGAAAAAACCCACAAGAATGGTGTGAGGTACACCTAGAGACAGATGCGTGGAGTGGGCACCCACCTGTGGGTATGGTTGGAGAATCAAGACCCGTAAGGACACAAGAAGGTTTCAATAAATCTATCGGTGTAAACCACTCACCAATGTGTTTTGGTAGAAAAATCATACCCATTGATTCTGAAAAGGCATTTTAAATGCACAAGCCATTATTATTGTAATATTTTATAAGACAGAAACAAAAACAGATATTTTTATTTTATATTATTAGTATAATATATTTACACTTTAATTGTATATCTTAAAAAAACCAATATATTATCCTGAAAAGCACAATTACAAGATGATTTCAGTTAAAAAGAGGAGAAGGACATAGATGGTTGGTTCATCATTAATTTTGACATTTCCTAGGTTTTAGCACAGATGATAAGGGACCAACATGAAATTACTGGTATAAACACAGAGAAAGAAGAAAGTTTTATCTCCTTTTACTATCAAAACCCAACTTACTAGGATAAAAACTACCGGAATAATTTTGGAAAAGTGGTGGGATGCAAGTTGAAATAAAAACATCGAGCAATTCCCTTTCTTCTAACAGTAGCACTCCCCAGTGGAAACGGGACATTTAGTTCACTTGAAATGACAGCGCAATCTATAAAATGCTTAGGAATAAATTAAACAGGAAAGGCACAAGACCCATTTGGAAAGAACCATAAAATGTTATTAAAAATGTAAAAATAAGATCTGCATTAAAAGGAAAAGTATACCATGTTCTTGAAGGGAAAGACAATATCAATTCTCCTAAAATCAACATAGTAAATTAATTCACTTCTGATTAGAATCCCAGCCTTTTAAAATCAGATAAAATCATCCTAAAGCCAATTATAGGTGAATAAATGTCCAAGAACCAACCTAGTAGAAAGAAGAGCGAGGGGAAGGCACACCAAAATGTATGTGTGAGTAGATCAATATGGTATTGGTAGAATACATTTATAAATAGAGTAAATAATTCAGAAGTGGAATATACAGTATATATAAGATGTTACATTTTCATTTCAAGAAAGTAAGAAACTGCCAGGGGGCACCTGGTGACTCAGTCAGTTAAGCCTCACACTCTTGATTTCAGCTCAGATCATGATCTCATGGTTCTGGAGATGGAAGCCCAAGTGGGCCTCTGCTTGGGATTCTCTCTCTCCCGCTCTCTTTGCCTCCCCTTCTCGAGCAAGCTCTCGCACTTTCTCTCTCTCTCTCTCCCTCAAAATAAATAAACAAACTTAAAAAAAAAAAAAAGCCTGTCAGCATATTTTGCTCTTCATCTAGAAGAAAACCCTGACACCCATCTGGCACCATATTCAAGAATCAGTTACAGATTGGGGCGCCTGGGTGGCTTAGTCGGTTAAGCGTCCGACTTTCGCTTAGGTCATGATCTCGCGGTTCGTGGGTTCGAGCCCCGCGTCGGGCTCTGTGCTGACTGCCAGCTCAGAGCCTGGAGCCTGTTTCAGTCTGTGACTCCCTCTCTCTTTGATCCTCCCCTGCTCACGCTGTCTCTCTCTCTCTCTCTCCTAGAAATAAATAAAACATTTAAAAAAAAAAAAAAAAAAGAATCAGTTACAGATCAAGACTTAAATGTGAAAAATCAAACGATAAAATTTTTGTCAGGAATATTTTATAAACTGCAGGTTCAATGGAATCTAACCAGCCTTTTCATCTAAAAGCTATAAAATAATGATGGAAAGAATTTGCCATATAAAAATTAAAAACAATCATAAGACAAAAGATGCCATACAGAAAGTCAAGAGACTCACCATAGATTTGGGTAAAAAGAATTTGTAATACAGAAAAACACTAACATGGCTACTAAACAAAGCTGATTAAAAATATAAAAAGTAGACAAGAATATATATGAAGATATATACTTGTATCGTCAAGAGTCCTCACTTGGAAAGTGGCTCAAAAGGTTGTTTGTAATCCCGGGACACTGGGACACATGACATCAGAGAAAGGGACGCACCGTCCTAAGAGTGCCCGGTTGCTTCCCTGTTCGATGGTGGCCAGTGGTAGTCTTTAAGACTCTGTGGACTTTGTGGGTAATTATCATTTGTACTTGAGTCCTCTTGTTAGAGGATAGATGTGGAAGAAGAATCAGATACCTTACACTCGCTATTCCAGGTGATTCAACTTTAGACCGTGAGAATTTGTTCAGTTATTTTGTACCAGGAGAGACCAGAATGTTGATGCATAATTGAACACACATTAAGAATGTTCCGAAGGGAGTTCCCAGTCTTTAGAGTAAAGGAGATGGCCATAGGTGCCCCTTTACTCATCTCCATTGACTCTGAGGTCCATCCAATGGAGGTGTTCTGATAGACATAAAGTACTACTCCTTTCAATTTGCTGGTTCCTGACCAGGAGATGCTTCTAATCTTTTCACTTATAAATTTCACATGTCTGCTTGCATTTCTATGAATTGTCTATGCATATATCATATATATGTATATATATATATGTATATATATATATATATATATATATATATATATTTTAATGAGCTACTGATTCATGCAGTAACATGGGTGAATCTCAACAACCTTGTGCTGGATAAAGAAGCTGGATATAAAAACGTACATACCTGATAGTAACAAAAGCTACAAGTTTCCAGCTGGAAGATAAATACAAACTAGAGATGAGTTTAGTTAACAAACCGATGACTGTAGTTAACAGTCTGTATGATCTATTTGAAAGTTGTTGAGGAAAAGAACCATTGTTTCCGTTTTCTTGTTAATAGTGTGGTATGGTGGATATTAACAAGGCTTATAGTGGCAAGCATATTACAGTGTATACAAGCCAATATGCTGTACCCATTTTGCTGTACCTAAACGGACACAGTGCTGTATATCAATTATATCTCAATAAAGTTGGAAGAAATTAAAATAAAAAAATAGAGGTGTACATATTTTATGTTTCTTTTATATAAAATCAGACCAGTGGAGTTATCCAGGTCAGTGCTGGGAAAGTTCACAAAGGTACTTTTTCAGGTGATGGAAATGTCCTGTATCTTGACTGTAATAATGAGTACACACTTGTAGACATTTGTCACACTGCTCGAACTGTACTCTTAAAATGGGTCTATTTTATTACAGGTAAACCATACTTCAACAATGTAAAAAAAAAAAAGGAATATCAGTAAATTTTTAAAAGAAAATACACAAATAAAATAAATCCCCAAACGAAGTGTCTCTGCCACCAAAACTATTTGTGATTTTTGGGTTTTTTTGATTCTTGCCAAACTGCTCATAACTATTAAGGCTAAGCTTCTTTCCAAATGGATTCCAAGCAACTGATCCAATTTTTTTAAAAGGGGAATCCTCTACTCTTCCAAGATTTTAGATCCATTTATTTCGTAGGCATTTCTCATGAGCCATCAATGCCCATCTTGAGAAATTACAAATGTGAGTTTCTTGTGTTGATATTCTTTCTGAGACGTGAGTCTAATTCTGGCTCATAGAGGCAACTATTGACCACGGCTATATAATTCCTGACACATCTTCATGACATCTGTCAGGCACAGGGAGTACGTTATAAAGAGTTTATGAAAGCGCCCCGACCTCAGAATCTTTGGACAGCCTCTGACCACCAGGTAACCCAGGGAAGGTCACTGTGGACTTGGGTACGTGCTCAAAAGGAGGAAGCATCAGAGAGCAGGTGACTGCACATTCAAATTACTTGGATCGTCCTCCAAAATTTTCACTTTGGAGCCCCTACCTGTGGCCCTACTGGATCAAAATGTCTAAAGCTGAGGTTTGAGCCCTGGAAATTCTAATAGCTCCTCAGACCATTCAAAGGTGCGATCAGGATTGTAAATCACCGTTTCAAAGTGAAAGAAGAAAGACATGTCATTTGGCACCTTTTTTAATTTATTTTTTTATTTCTATGAGAGAGAGAGAGAGACAGCATG